>VZSC01010537.1:12055-44385 GCA_013398225.1 Steatornis caripensis | reverse complement strand
GGGGGGGGGGGGGCATCCATCTGGATCTTCAGCTATACATCTACTATATGGTCAGTGCAATACAGAGAGCTGTAAATAAAGCCCGTTACAGCTCGTGTTGCAGACCTTGCTCTCCAAACAAGGCTTGGAGAAGCCAAGGGGCTGTGTTTTCCAAGGCAGGACTTGTAAGAGGTCACTCTCCTGTTTGTGCTGCCCCTGAACGCAACCCCTCTTCTGCAAGACACTTTTCGGCACGCTGGTGTCAGTTGGCTTGTGAGAAGGACCCCTGCCAAGTTCTTCAGGCGTGGAGTAGGTCGTTCCCTTCTCATTTTTAAAGTGCCATGGTTAATTTCTAATGAGAAGTGTCTTTGAGCTTCTGAACTTTAAACTTGGCGGAGGAAGCCCTCCCTTGAGTACACCAAAACGTGTAGCTGTGCTTAGGGGAACGATTCATGCCTCATACTTATTATGCTGAGAAATTATCCCTGGCCCTTTATGTCGCACATGCATCATTGAATATATTGATATATATGAGTAAATAAAATAAAGCCGTTAAACTAGGATGCACGTCCCTGAGAGCAGAATTTGCTCTGCAGATTATCAGGTGGACTGAAATGTCAATCACTGATCTTTCACAGAGAAAATCTCTCATATCTTANTGCTGCCCCTGAACGCAACCCCTCTTCTGCAAGACACTTTTCGGCACGCTGGTGTCAGTTGGCTTGTGAGAAGGACCCCTGCCAAGTTCTTCAGGCGTGGAGTAGGTCGTTCCCTTCTCATTTTTAAAGTGCCATGGTTAATTTCTAATGAGAAGTGTCTTTGAGCTTCTGAACTTTAAACTTGGCGGAGGAAGCCCTCCCTTGAGTACATCAAAACGTGTAGCTGTGCTTAGGGGAACGATTCATGCCTCATACTTATTATGCTGAGAAATTATCCCTGGCCCTTTATGTCGCACATGCATCATTGAATATATTGATATATATGAGTAAATAAAATAAAGCCGTTAAACTAGGATGCACGTCCCTGAGAGCAGAATTTGCTCTGCAGATTATCAGGTGGACTGAAATGTCAATCACTGATCTTTCACAGAGAAAGTCTCTCATATCTTAGAACAAAGCAAACAAGCGCACTCATATATATATATTTATATATACTGGAAGAATGTGATACAAAGACTTTTTTACGTCCCTGCCTCATATTATGTCTAAGAATAGGAAAGAGAGGGGAGGCTTTTATCAAAACTGCTATTTCCTTGATATAGGAGCAAAATTATTAGCCAACAATCCACCAACCACTTTTTCGTTTTTTCTTAAAATTAAACACCTATACGGCTCAATACATAAGCATTACTACTACAAACTGATGAAGCCAATTCGTAAAACAGCAAGAGAGAAAGAAAGATTTGGGATCAATAGAGGAGACTAGAGTAACCCAACTCCCACTTTGCAGATAAAAATGTCCTTTTCCCTCTCCTCACAGAAATCTACAACTAGGAACCACAGATCATGTCTGATCACAGGGCTTTCTCTTTATTCACAGAATTTCTTCTGCATTCAATATTCCTTCATACTACTACCCGTCACCTATATATCTGTAGGATTTTTCATTACTAGAAGTGGGATGGGCTTGTAATAATTACAGCAACTCATTAGTCTTCTAAGGAATTACCTAGATTTACTTGCAAAACAGAGAGATACTTCCCTTGTAGCTTCGCCTTAAAAACCTCTGGCCTAAAAATGCCCACCGGGACATTAATTTCATCAGGATTTTGCTTTCCATCCTGTTTTTCCCCCTCCCTCTACACTATTTGTGTTCCTGCTAGTAAGAACTTGGCTGTAGTGTGTTTAATCAATTAGAGAAGATTTCCCAATGAGCCAGTTGTGAATCGCGGGCCATTACCTTTCATCAGCTCCACTCAAACAGCGGGTTACGATGAGGTATGACATTCCGGCTTGGTTTGTTTGTGCAACAGCTGGGATTTCTGTAATGGGGAAGTAAGGTACTTGAGCAATCTCTATTTGTTTTCAAGAGGGCTGCAGTAGCCTTGAATGGAGAGGTGTTTCTGAGATTCTTTCCCTGTTGGTTTCCATCATTTGAGGCCGATTTCACTTTTTTCTTTCATGGCAGCAGTCACGTCTGGCTAGATAAGCTATCTCAAACCCATCCTGGTACTCAGGAGGGCAACAAGGATAGCGTTCAGCATTTCTGTGGGCATGCTTTGTACTGCTGCCACTCAGTATTTTTCACCCTAGAGTCCCATCGCCTTCAGCGACTTTAGCTTTACTGTCCCAATATATTTGCAAGCTTGGGAGTACCCAGAGCTTTGACGGCGGCCCTGTATAATCACTTTCTCGTGCGTGTAATTTTGGAGTAATTTGTACTCATCAGTAGAGCTTGCCAGATTTTGTATTAAAAGGATGAAGTTGCCAGCTCATGTAAATTTGCTGTAGTCCTACTCTGCCTTGTGTCTTCCTTCAGAACAGCCAGCTGTTGGCTTGCACAATTATTTCTGCACTGTGTATCCAGCGACTTATGGTCTTATTTGAATGATTTCTACTCATGACCAACTCACTAAATAGTTCATATCCAAAACCAATTGCGAATGGTTCTTTCTTCATTATGAGCCCAACCTGGTGGATTTTATTATTATTTTGGAAGCAGTGAGGGATCAACACCGTAAGAGGCAAGCCAGTGCGGGATTTGCTTTGTTATTATGTTAATAACAGAGTGGTTTAATGTAGGTGTGAAGCAGCTGTGAATGCTGTTTCTCCAGCTCCCAAACTCTTTTCTGATACCCATTTTAGGAAGGATTTCTAAATTGTAATAGTAAGGGTTGAGCTTGCCTTATGTATTAGCGTGCTTATGAATTTCTCTTAGACTTACTTTTATTGCTTCTTAAACTAAGACAATACTACTGCATAATTATTAGCTATCCTTGTTTGCTGGGAGCAGGGATGAGGTTAAAATGCGTTTGTGCCTGGGAAGCGATGTTCAGATGGAAAACCCCAGAGAAATGCAAAATTTTCCCCACCTGTGCAGGTGGGGAAACAGGCAGAGGAAGGCACCCTGTGTAACCTCCTCATTTGCCTTGGCTACGGCGAGAAATGTGATGCTCCCTTTGCACCTGAGTATGCAAAGACACCTTAACAGAAGTGGTTTTGTGTGTTGACTGCTGTATATATGCTTAAGGGGCAGGGTTGCTGAAAGCAACTCTTTGTGAATACATAAATCACAGAAGGACTGTGTTTGAAGATTGTATCATATCCAGTGGAGGTGATACAATCTACACAGCATGTACATCTCTGAAACGAGCCATTATTTTGAATAACGATCCATGCTTGTTCATTTTCATGTGGACAGTTATGAGGAAGGCTTAGCAGGAAGATCTTCAAGCTTTCAACCCCTCCTCAAGATCTGTCACTCTGTGAAGTTTAAAGAGCACTGACAAAGGCCATGTGAAATGGTAATGGGGATTGATGACACATGAATAAACAGAGCTGTGGATCTGTGTGATAGTTGGCACAAGTAACAGTGTGGTCTAACCGCAATGACGTTCCTCTTCCTCTCCCTTCCCTTGCCAGCCATTTTTGTAATGACTTCTTTAGCATCTCTGCAAGGGGCGCTTCATCCTGGTCTCTACTGCCATGTTGATAACAGCCTGACAAACAAAGTAATCAGAACTTTCCATAAGTTCACTTAAATTTACAATGAATATGATGTGATATGACAACTTGTGTTTGGCAATAAGCACGGTATGGGTAGCCCTGTCCCAGCCTGTCACTGCAGAGCAATACTTGGCAAATGCAAGAGGTGGGATTCTCTGTAACTTAGATGTTCAAAGTCCAGATGTCCACTAGTCACTCTTGTCTCTATCTAAAATAGGTCAGGTGAATCCTACCCCAGATACAGGATTCAGTTCCAGATTGTAGACACCTAGATTCAGTCATCTAGTTGTAGGTGTCCGCATGTTAGATAGATGTCCAGGCTCAATAGCGGTCATCGGAGCTCCAGGCAATATAGTCAAAGGAGCCTGGAGAGCTTCTCAGCTGATCAAACATAGGGTGAAATGGGATGAACTGTGTCCTTGAAGTGCCTGTTTCGTTTTACTGGCTGTAAAAGGCACCAAGACTGACAGATTCATGTGTAGTCATCTATATTATAAATGCCAAGGGATGGGATTTTTACTATGTTTAATGTCAATCCCATATTTACAAATGGGGTTAGCAACAGTCTGAAAATTTTCAGCATGCACAAATACAGGCTGGCAGCAAAGTAGTTCTTTTGTATTGCTGGAGGTAAGTTTTGCGCCCTCTTCTGGAAAGAATTTTTGGCACATTGATGTAATAAAATCAAAAAAGTTATGTCTATACAGTGAAGTCCTCTCCTCATTTTTCCTACAGCAGACTTGGCACAATGGACAACTTGTTAGATGCTGACTGTTCCTTCAGTTCTGATCACTTACAAGTACTGGTAAATATGGCTCCTGAATTGTGATTTTTATCTGCTGATGAAATTAATATTGAGACTGTGGTGGTCTCTTGTGAAATATGACTTCCAAGTGAATACAACAAAGCTCAATGAAAAAAAACTTTTTTTTTTTTTAAATCCTATTGGCACCTGTTCACGTGGGAAATCCAGAGCAGAAAACAACCCAAGTCTGAATATGATCTCAGCTATGGCAGTTTTACAGCGACATCACTCGATTAGCGTCCACACTGCTAAGATTTATGCAGCTCTGAGTTCATAACCAGATCCTATATCCAGTCACAGGAAAGCAAACAGCAATTAGTATTTCACTTGTAAGAAGAAATGACACTTTTCAGGGCTACGTCACGCAACTTATCTCCCTGAACAAGCTGAAATGTGGCAGACGGATAATGGAAGCAAAAGAAATTATTGTACCTATCAAGTCTGACCAGGGAAGAATGGTAATTTTGGCTATCAAAAAAGAGAGCTACTAGTTCACCCACTTAAGTGGTAGGTTCATTGTCTGAAACTTGAAACATGTATGAAAAGGGACATGAGAAGAGTACGGACAGCTTTCCAGATGGGATCTGCACATTTCTGTCTCTGAGTGGTTTCATCCAGTTCAGCTGAATGATCCCTCTTCCAAACTTCTCGTTTAAACAGGATAAACTAAAATGGAGCAGGCAGTTACCAGAGTCCCCAGTCTGTATGATCTCAGCAGAAGTTTTTGCAGGGTGCCTGCAAAACTACTCTTTGTACCTTTGTCAGACCAATAACGTGTATTAACCCTGGTCATAACATCTTTGTCAGAGTCTTAGCCAACAGGCTGAGAAGGGTCACTGGAATAATCAGCTCCGTTGAGTCATTTTGAGCTTCAGAAAGAAAATAAGCTTTGCCAGTAAGAAGAAATGAGATCTGTTTTGTGAAATCAGCTATCCTTCAGGCCAGTTCTCTTCTCCAGTCTGGTTAAGGCAGGATCAAGTCAGAGACTGGCCTGGCTGTTAGCTCTGCTTTGCTGAGCTGTTAGGTGTTAGCTTTGCTAGCTGTCCTTGAAAAGGGATGTGTGTGGGAAACATAATGACAAAGCATGAGGAGAAGGCTGAGGTACTTAACAACTTCTCTGCCTCAGACCACTAGTTCTCTGGGTACCCAGCCCCCTGAGCTGTCAGGCAGGGATGGGGAGCAGAACGAAGCCCCCAAAATCCAAGGGGAAATGGTTAGCAACCTGATACACCGCTTAGACACACACAGGGACTGGATGGGATCCACACAAGGGTACTGAGGGAGCTGGTGGAAGTGCTTACAGAGCCACTTTCCATCATTTAGCAGCAGTCCTGGGTCACTGGGGAGGTCCCATATGAATGGAGGTTAGCAAATGTGATACCCATCTACAAGAAGGGCCAGAAGGAAGATCCAGAGAACTACAGGCCTGTCAGTCTGACCTCGGTGCCAGGGAACGTTATGGAGGAGATCATCCTGAGTGCCATCGCATGGCATGTACAGGACAACCAGGTGATCAGGCCCAGTCAGCATGGGTTTATGAAAGCCAGATCCTGCTTGACTAACTTGGTCTCCTTCTATTACAAGGTGACACACTTAGTGGATGAGGGAAAGGCTGTGGAGGTTGTCTACCTAGACTTTAGTAAAGCCTTTGACACCGTTTCCCACAGCATTCTCCTGGAGAAGCTGGCTACTTATGGCTTGGACGGGCGTACACTTCGCTGGCTAAAAAACTGGCTGGATGGCCGGGCCCAAAGAGTTGTGATGAATGGAGTTAAATCCAGTTGGTGGCTGGTCACAAGTCGTGTTCCCCAGGGCTCAGTATTGGGACCAGTTCTCTTTAATATCTTTATCAATGAGCTGGACGAGGGGATTGAGGGCACCCTCATTTAGTTTGCACCAAGTTGGGTGGGAGTGTTGATCTGCTTGAGAGTAGGAAGGCTCTAGAGTGATCTGGTCAGATTAGGTCAATGGGCCAAGGCCAGTTGTATGAGGTTCAACAAGGCTGAGTGCTGGGTCCTGCACTTGGGTCACAACAACCCCTTGCAACACTACAGGCTTGAGGAAGAGTGGCTGGAAAGCTGCCCGATGAAAAAGGACCTGGGGATGCTGGTTGGCAGCCAGCTGAGTATGAGCCGGCAGTGTGCCCAGGAGGCCAAGAAGGCCAACAGCATCCTGGCCTGTATCAGAAATAATGTGGCCAGCAGGACTAAGGAAGTGATCATCCCCCTTCCCCCTGTACTCAGCACTGGTGAGGCTGCACTCAAAAGCTGTGTTCAGGTTTGGGCCCCTCACTACAAGAAAGTCATTGAGGTGCTGGAGCGTGTCCAAAGAAGGGCAGCAAAGCTGGTGAAGAGTCTGGAGAACAAGTCTTGTGCGGAGCAGCTGAGGGAACTGGAGTTGTTTAGCCTGGAGAAAAGGAAGCTGAGGGGAAACCTTATCGCTCTCTACAACTGCCTGAAAAGAGGTTGTAGCGAGGTGGGTGCTGGTCTCTTCTCCCAAGTAACCGGTGATAGGACCGGAGGAAATGGCCTGAAATTGGGCCAGGGGAGGTTTGGATTGGATTCGTTCTTTGGGAACTGAATTTCCTGTGAGTTCCCAGACTTCGCACTGTGACAGAGGAAAGGTCTGTTCACACTTTGATACTCCGTAAAAGCAGCACGGGAGTGTGGAGATGTAGAGGCTGCAACAGCAGTGGAACGTGAAAAAAAATGAGAAAAAGAAGAAAGAAAATTCTGCAGACCCAAGAGACATGGAAATGTGTGGCACTTCAGAATGTGCTGCCCTTGGGCAAGGAAAACACAGGCATGAAAGGTAGGAGCAAACCCTGAGGAAGAACCTAGCAAGCCCTGAGCAAGAACCTCTCAGCACTTAGGAGTGTTTTGGCATGGAGCAAGGAAAGCACATAAAAATGAGATATAGGGTCATTTTGTAAGAAAGACTCAATCTGCACATAATAGGGCTATGAATATGGAGCAGTCCATGACAAATCTCTAATATACAAACCACTGTCTCACCTACAAGTCAAGAGCCTGAGCCACCTACTCCTTTTGGATGGGATTTGTCTCTCTTAACTTAGCTGTCTAAAGTTTAGGATTTAACCTAAGCCACTGACTTTAAGTTCTGTACCTAGTGGATGGACGCTTCAATCGGGTGTTCTATCCCATTGACCTCCTAGGTAGGCATTGCCTTCTGGGGACACCTGTCCGTTTTTACTTATTGCAGGAGGAGTGTACGATGATTACCTTAGACCTCCCCTTTAGACTGCTAAAATTAGTGAGGCGAGTCCCACCTCCTAAGCACTGCTCAAGTCAAGAGGTAGTGCTGTTCAAAAGAGTGACTGTGTCTGTCTGCCTCTGGAAGAGCAACTTTCTGGATCGGTGACAAGCTGCACATACTGCTCACAGTTTGGTGCCTGTCTGCGTCATCTCCTGTCTGTGGACAGACCCTGTGGTCACCCTTGGAAAGGACTTCTCTCCTCTTAGATGATGCCTGCTCCAGCCGTGGTTGGATGAGCCTGGCCGTTGACTAATAAGGTATAGACACAACCAAAAAATCTGCTTTCAGCATAACAAATGGGTTGACTTTTATGCATGGGGAAGGGTATGGCCTCAAATTAGGGTGGAATCGAAGTATCAAGCAGATAGCTTGAACACAGCAAAAAGGTCACATTGGGAAAGGAATACACCTTTGTTCATTATCTTTCCAGGAGCTGCCGGTATTTATGTAATTTGCTGGCTGTGTGTGCCCTGGCTGCCAGAGTACACAGATTTTGAAGCATCTTTCTTTACACAGGCAGGCAGCAGGTGGGATCGGTGGGCAACACAGTCATCCTCGCAACAGGAATACCTCCAATCTGTCCTTCAGGGCTAAGGAGCAGGGATGCTATGTTTCCTCCACATCTGCTCCTTAGGGAAAAGGATGAGTCTGACCAGTACCTTGGGAAATACAACATTCGCATTTACTATGTTATTTATGATAGGGTGAAATTTCACACTGTGTTGCAAGTCATCTGGAATGTGTTTGCCTTGGCATGTCCTCTTACTGCCCTCAGCTGAATTATGGCCATCTCTTCAGGTATCTGTTCACGTAGATCTTGTTCACTGAGTCATTCACTATGTCTGGGAGGAAGACTTGGCAGGCTGCTGCCGCTCCGGTCCCTGGTGCCAGGTCATTCTGGTGCTCCATGGCAGGCAAGGGAGGGAGGTGAGGGAGGGCTTACCATTTGGCACTTGCAGAATTGGGATGTGATTGACATGTACCTCTAAGGTGCCCACTGGGAGTAGCTCTGGACCTGTTCTTGCCACTTGTTAAGAGACTGCTACATTTTTTGGTGTGGAACTGGAAGAGTTGATGGGAGATTTTGAGACAAACGTATTCTGTGCAAAGTGATCTGTATGGAAATGTCTGGGTTTTTTCTGTTCTTTGACATTCAGTGGGGTAGTAGGGAAGGTGCAGTGTGAATGGGTTTGTCCTAAAAATAATGCTTGTCCCAGGTAAGGTCTACTGCAGACTTTGCCGTGTGAGTAGGCCTGAGTGTTTGTTGGTCAAAACACCATGCTCTTTAGCTGAGTTACCTGACGGGCTTTACATGTATTCATTTGCACTTCACAGCACCTCTGTGGGGGGAAGAATGGCTTTTCACCTGCTTCATTTCCTACCTGAAGTCCTTTGCTACATTTTTACTCTCTGTCATCACTTTTGTTTTTCTTGCGTATTTATTTTTTTCCCTTTCACAGCCCTAAGTCAAGAATTGGATCACTCCTTCCCTGTACTGACTTGTTCAACTTTACCCCACCTAGTTACTATTTATTCTTCCTATTTCAGGTGCCTCGGCTATCTCTGTGTTGTGCTGAAAAGTTTCAGATGTTACAGGGCAAATTATATGTCCCCTATGATAGTGCACCTTGTATTTCAAGGAACATTATTTTCTGCTCTTGAGGATTCATGTGTCTGAGCTGCCCTGTAATTGTAAAATGACTGCAAGAGTTTTCTGGACGCGGGGATTCATTCCGATTTTGATGAGAGAGAGGAACACAGGAACAAACCTGCTGGTAACAGCATAAAATGGCCATCTGCCTCCTTCTCACAAGGTCCCATAAAGCTGTCCCTCACTGTCATTTCCAAAGCAAGCTCCATTTGCAGCGACAGTCGGTAGCACATTTCTTCCCAGGCAGGAGGCACGCCTTTGCTCTTGCAGGGGAGAGCCCTGTGTATGTGGGAGATGTTCCACCTCGTTTCCCTTGCCATTATAAAAAGCTGAGCTGACATGGTATTGATTTGTTACACCTGCTCATTTTTCCCTATATATTTCTCTGATCCTCTTGATGGTATTTTGTGAACGCTACTTTTATTATTTAGCATTGGTGAATGAGTCTGCTTGACCTCCCAAGCACCAGTTCTCCAGGTATTATTACATTTCAGCCTTTCAGCATAATTAAAAGTAAATCATAGTAAGTGACCTGGTCAGATGTCCTTTTGAGCACATGAAAGCATTTGTTTTCCTCATACCATATCATTTTGGTTGTCGTATCTGAGCCTTGCAGTATTTGAAACACAGTTCTATATATTTTCTCAATGGCTTCTGTAATTATCTTTTTTTCTTATGAGCAGATCTTTCTCTCAAGTGCCTGAAAATACTATGTTTTTCCTTTCTAAAACCTTTCCTAACTTTATCTAGGATTTGACATCTACCAGACAATGCATAACAGGCTGGACTTGAAGATCTACAGGAATCCCGTGTTTGAACATCCCAGCACTAGCACGTGGAGCTACTCCTGCCTTCTGCTCAGCCCTTCCAATGGGTGCTCCCTGTGGGCACCCGGGAGAACAAGGCGAAGGTGCAGAGCAATGCATGTGCTAAATGCCTGCAGTTCAAATCTGGTGTGGTGTTACATATTCATTTCTCTAACCCTGAGCACCTCACAGAGGCACTCCTGTAAGGAACACTTAAACCTTTATTTAAACCCAGCCTTTTTCCCCAGGTGATGGACGGGAGCCCCACTAGTGGGATAATGCTTGTGGCCCTGTGCTATCTAAAAGGCTTAGCTGAGGCAAGGGTCTTCGTGGCCCTGACTTGGTAACACTTCAGCGGTTCTCAGCTGAGGCACTTCTTGTGATACTTTGGGTAACTGATCTAGTACCAGCTGCTCCTAAGACAACCAAACTGTGCCTCTATGAACTTTCTTCTCAAATTTACTAGACCTCTTTTTTGGCTTGAATACAGGGCAATTTACTCTCTGGAAACCTTTCCTTTGCAGTTCCTTTGTATTCCATGCTCCTTAGATGCAACCTGCTTGAGAACATAACATACAGACTCTACAGCCAGTGCTTTCAGATTATGGAGATAAAATTATCTGCATAGGCAACTACAGAAGGTGCACAGGTACCAAATGACCATTACAAATAGCACACACTGACCATATGCCAGTGTCACAGATAGGTAACTATACCTCCCTTTCAAGAGATGGTCATCCTAGCTCCAGCTTCTGAAGAAACTTGCACTGTTAAGATGTGTCTAATCTAGCCCAGCTTGAGCACACTAAAATTTCAGGGGGGAGTTTATGCCAGTTCTCTAGGCTCTCTCTATAGGCAAGACAGAGACAACAAATGGGGAGGGACATCATATCCAAAAATAGTTGTCTGAGATAGGCGGTTTGAGTCGCCTCTTTCTTTCTCTTGACAGTGGGGACAGCAGAAACTAGTTATTTAATTCTTATTGTCCTCTTTGCATCCATTTTTTGGACATTAGAGGATTTCCATCTTCAGCTGTGACAACCTGATACCTCCAATCATACAGTATTTGAAAGAAGGTAGTATCTTTTTCTTTATGGTTACAGGATAGTGATCTACCTGACTGGGGAGAGGTAGGATTAGTTATTTGCACTTTCTGCACACCTAAGTGGACAAGAAATCCCTCGTCAGCTAATCTTCCATGACCTTGAGGTCTCTCATATATCTTTGAGAACAATTTTCCCCCAAGCAAGTCATACTCTGAACAGTGCTTTCTAATGAACCTAATTACTAACCTGTTCGTGTCATTATTCCACTGCACTGAGCTATTGTTGTAGGCAGCTTTGGCTCTATAAGTGATAAAATCTTACTGGTTTTATATAACTTCTTTCTATAAACAACTGCTTGGTGGAAGAATTAGCTTACATCCTTTCCCGTTTTAACACCTCTTTGTGCCCCCATCAGCTGCCGAAGAACATAATGTTTTCTGTAAATAATACTTACCTGTATTCAGGATATCTCATTTTACTGTATATTGTTCTCACAGAAGTGTCTCACAGAGGTTTGGAATCTGCAGATACTCTGGACACAGTTCTTGCAAAACTGGTTATGTCTAATATTTTGTAGCCGTTCCAAAACACCTTCAGCAATAACTGCTCTCTCACCTGTTTTAACAATTTCTCATTTATTAAGTTTGAATGTTCTGTTGCTTGCGTGGGCTTTATATTTTTGGGCTGACCTTGGAAAGTCCGAGGCGTGCGGCAGTACTCTCATTAACAGCAGGAGTAAAGCACAGAAGATTGCAGGGTGGGCTGCATGGATGCATAAAGCAAAGAAGAGCAGTCTTAAACACTGAAACTGGATTCAGGATCAGCTGGAAGAACAAAGGAGGTGCACCCTCATAAAATGATACAGTAGTTCAGGATTCAGATCTAGTTCAAAGTACCTAAATCACCAACGTGGCTTAATTTTGAATTTGTTCTGTCTGCTTTGAAGAGGGTAAAGATCTGCAGAGGGTTTCCTCTGCAATACCTTTGTGACTAGTACCTCTAGCAGGTCCCTAGTAGCAGCGGCATTGCTACCGACTGAGAGAGTGGTGTTGTGAGCTGCCGAATTAGCTGGGCTGGCTGCTGTGAACACTGCATTCATGCACAGCTTTGGTATCTTCCTAAGGGCATCAGAATTACAGGCTGCCTCTGCGTAGCTAAAGGCACTCCTGGGGATGAGATGGTGCTCTCGGGGCAAATTTACAGGGTGGCTTATATCCATCCGCTAGGAATCGCTAAAGCAATTTGTCCAGGTTCTCATTGTAAATTGTTTGGTTTGGATCTCTTCCAGATCCTAAATGATGGCTCTAAGACATAATTACGGATTTTAAGGACTTTTTTTCAGTGATTTTATATCATGAAACTGATTTTAAGTTTTTCACATCTCAGTATAGCATGTCGGCACGTGTGGGAGAAGGTGTTGCCTATTGGTAAAGGCCATCTGTGGAACCTGCTGTCCTCAGAATTACATTGTGTTTTGGTCAAATTAATGAGTTATCTCCAAAAGAGATCCTGGAAGTGAAGTGAATTACATAGTGTGGACAATGATGGTGAGGATGATGAAGGGCCTGGTGAAGACTCAGTGGCAGTGTGGGCAACTCTGCACATAGAGAATTCAGTCTCTAAAAACAGGACCCCAAACAGCCGGGAGCCACCTGGAGTCACTACGTTCCATCTGGAGGCGTCTAAAATAAGAAGCCCAGCTGCTGCTTCCTTATACTGGGGCAGGGTGCAGCTCAGCCAGCTTTAGCTAAAATATTTACCCCAAATTTTTCATGTGGATTCTTACAGTTTGCAGAGAGACAAAGAGGCAATCCCAAAGAACAATTCCTTGTCTGGTTAGGGCAATTACAGTAGACAAGACAACCAAGGAGCAATGCAGGTACATAAGCATATGTGGCTAGTAACATTTTAATTGTCCTAATGTATCCTCCAGTGCCCTGACTGCAGCATGTGGGTCTCCTCTATCATATTTGCCAAGCCTATGGAAAGTCTCAGATATTTAAAGGGCTTTTAAGATGGCCTATGTTTAAACAGCTCAGTTGTTCCCTTCTCTCTAAGTTAGACGAGCCTCCTTCTCAGACCTCGATAAATCCGATTTAATTCAAGAGTGTAACTAACTGCCCTGTGCTCCCCCTGCAGAGTGGACTAGAGAGACGTACTCATTTTACCTAAAATTTGATCCCCTCCCCTCTGGACATGTCTAAGCACAAATACTAGTTGACAATGTTTATTACTCAGATTACAAGTATGCTTGAGATTATCCTATTTCTCACGGTCTGCCCAAACAACAAACAGGTAAACTTTAAATGCCTCCTTTTTTTTTTTTCTTTTTTTGTCCTGTCTAAGGAAACAAAACGACCAACTTCTCAGTGTGCCACTCCAGCCTGGGCTTCTCTTTATCCACTGAGTGCAGTGGGAGTCCACCACCTCAGTTAAAGGTCTCAATTTCATGGCACATCTGAGCCTCTCAGCTGAAGGAGCAATTCACCTTTTGAGATAAGACACAGCCTGCCCAAACTCTACTACACCAGAAAGTTCCTTACCTGGGATCACACGAACTGAAGCAATACTGCAGCTCCACCTGAGCGAATGAATGCCCCAGCGTGTTTGGAGAGAATCACTTACTCCTCTGAGGAAAAGGCTGCCAGTGAGGATGGCCAGATCCCAGTTTCTGCCTGGGACAAGCCAGTGCATTTTTGGGGTTCATTTTATTGTACCATAAGGTACTACTTCAAAAGCATGCATGGTTCAGACTCCATTTTATATAAATTTTATCCTTAAAACCTCTGCTTGCTGATAAAATCTATGGCTTTACTTAAATCTTAGTTCTTTTGTGCTCTCTTACAACAAGAAGCAACGCTTAAAGTATTTATCCCTCTCCTTCATAGAGCTCAAGCACCTCTCCAGATAAGGAATACATCTGAGAATTGATTTTGCATTAAGACTTGACTGACGTTCAGGGCAATACCATAATTCACTGAATGGCCTTTAGAGGGAAGCAGATCCAAAGAATCAATGGAGAGAGAGAGAGAGAGAGAGAGAGAGAGAGAGAGAGAGAGAGAGAAGCAAGGATTTTGCAAGAACAGACTGCCAGATCTTGGAAAACAAAACCTGAAGCTGAGACTTTTGGCTTGTTCTCTTTGGCCCAGTGTAGTGCTGGGTGAGATTTGAATACCCCTCGCATTATTCCAGCCTGAAAGGTCTCACAGAGCAAAGGAACCCAGGGCTAAATTATCTTAATCTGCTCCTCTCAGGACACCTTGCTGCTTGGTTATCCGGGGAGTATTCCTTTAGCCTTCAAAAGCTCCCTTTAGAGTAGGATTTGGGGATGATAGAGAACCACAGGAGCACCGAGGGCACTCTGCAAGTCTGGAAAGAGGTGCCTTCCTGTCTAACATTATAAGGCATAATTTGAAGTAAATCTGTGACCTGAAGCTTCCTGACTTCTGTCTGCTATCCTGTGAGGGACTGGGCAACAATCTTGTCTGAAAAATGCCTAGATACAGACTTAAAGCCAAAATCTTAAAGGATGATTTAAAAATACTACGTATGTGTGACACTGTAATTCTACCTGCTTAAAGCATTCCTTTTGCACAAAAAAAAGAGTTTTAAAGACAGAAGATTACTTTAAAGATCTTTAAAGATCAGAAGTGGCAGCAAAATCTGTACGGGTAAAGTTCTCTGCCCTTGCTATGTCCTCTTTATGTCTCGGTGGCACATTGGTCGGGCAGGAATTCCCCAGTGGGCGTTCAGCCATGGCAGCGCGCGTGCCTGTGTGCCGCACTTCTGGCAGACCAGAGCTGTTGTTTTATGGGGAGAAGGCAGATGTTCTCTGTATAGCCTGGAATGAGATAATGAGTTTGAAGCAGTCTTAGAGAAGTTCATGCAATTTTCAGTACATGCACACTTCTCAGTAAAGAAGGTCCAAGCGATGAGCTCTGGTGTCAGACCTTGGTTGCCATTTGTACAACTTTATGGCTCAGTTTGGGCCACACCAACTGTCCCTCCCCAAAACATATCTGCTCTGGAGTGTGCCTTGAGCAATCCTGAACACCAGACCGGCCTGTTTTATTTCGTGCCATAGATGGAGCCTTCACAGGCTCATGGAAGATTTACAAAGTCTCAGAAGCCTGGAAAAGGACAAATAGAGCCAAACTTAAAAAAAAACCCCAAACCCACAACAGAAATATTAAGGAATTAAAAATTCATACACCTGATGTCAATTGTTGGAATTTTTGGGGACAGGTAGTGAAATAAACTGTTTGTAAGTACCTGTAAGACAACGAAGACATGCATAACAGCCAGTACAGCTAAGTCATCTAATTTTTTCCTGATAGAGTAGAAGGCCTTCTGGGCAGGAAGCTGCATGCAAATGTTGTGTACCTTGAGTTTTTACACTCAATAAAAACAATAAGAAGTTTGCTGAAATCACCCTGAAGCAGAGACCCCTAACACCTGCTGAATCATCAGTGGCTTTCTGTCCACCATGCCCTCAGAAGGGGTCTACAGGGATCCGTGCTGAACCTGCTACTTTCTGATCCCTCGTTAACTTAGCTAGCGAACAGGAACTCTGTTATTGCTGGCCAAGCTATTGAAGCTACGTGCATGTAAATTAAAGTATTCCCAATTCCGTCACATTATTTGCAAGATTATTTTTAGACTTGCGCCTAGCCCCCTGGTAGCCCATGCCCTCTCTGGGTGCATGTGCTGCCGTAGCCGACACACCACGATGCTTCCCCGGCTTATGAAAGGAGGTGCTAGCCCCCTTCTAAATGAGATGTCATGCCCCAGACTTACATAAACCCAGGTTAATTACATCGATCTTGGTGTATCCCTTTTCACTGATATTGCTGAGGGAAGCTATAAGCAGATTAACGAGTGCTGGGTGTAAGTTTAAACTTTAATCACATATGTTAACATCCAAGGGTTGTGCAAGGCAGCATTTCAAATGAAACGTGTAAACAATCTTTGGTAATGTTTTACATATTGTGGAAACCTTACATGTCTTAGTCATAATTGGACTGAACCTCCTAACAGAGCGATTTTAGGTTTTTACTGATAAACTCTTGAATCTCTAGAAATAGGAGTTAAATTCACAGAAAAAAAAAAGATTAACAATGAGGTTCACATTCTCAGGCATTTCAAGGACAAAAAGGATTATCCCCTGTAAAACTCCTACTCCTTCCAAGAAAAGACCAGTCAAACATGCCAGCATAAAGAGCAAGAGGAACTAGAGAAAGAAGAAACACTTGTGCCTGGGTAACGTGACACCGTCCTCTCCTTTTTGTCTGTAGGTGAGAAAGATTTGGTTTTCTGTGATCCCAGTAATTTGGGGATCCTAAAATCACTATTTCAGACATGTTTATCCCAGAAGATCACATCAAAATTTTTAATGCTGCCACCAAGCCAATTCTTCATGCATTTACATGAAGTTCTTCCCCTAATGGTTGTTGTTTCATGGACCCTAGTTTCAGCTGTAATTGGCTATATAAGATCTTCTGTCACATACATGTTAATGGACAATGACAAATGAATTATTAGCACAAAAGGAAGACACAGACTTAAAGAAATCATCTGTTTCTCCTTAAATATAACACAGAAGCTTGGCTAAGTGGTCAACTCATTCCTGCTCAGATGGGTAGGATCAGAACGGTGTCTACATCGAAACCTATTCCCCGGGCTTGCAGATTAATTTGTCCCAACATGTGAAAAAAAAAGAGCACAGTGTGAGTTATGTGAACTGTACCAAAGGGGAAAATCCAAATTGTTTTATGGCATAAAGGTTTCAAATTATGCAATTAAGAGCACATTATCAGTGCGGAGTACTATCTTTATCTCTTCTGAAGTTATATCAACTGACAACCTCCTTGATAATTTTGGAGAACAGCATGGGGAATCTCCACCACTGAGACTTTTTGCCTCCGTCGTGGTTATTGAGAATCTTTACGATCAAGATGTCAGTCTTTATCCATTTATATTAATGTTCCCTACACATACCCTTCCCAGCCTCGGATTTGTTGTTTGAACAGAGTAAAAGTTAGAGCTATCTTCCTCCCAGGAAATCTCTGTTGTCTTATGTCCTCTCCTTAAGAAAATAGTTCTTTTAAGCCAAATTCCCTCTTTAAAAATATTGTCTGCGTGGAGCTAAGCAATCAAACCCTTTATGTCTTTAAATTATTTCTTCCTTGGAAAACAGATAAATCAATTTCAAATATGACTTGTCTGAGGTGGTGAGTTGAGGTACTATTTGAATCTTTCTTGTACTGATACCAGAAAAGTATTCCAGTGCTATCACCAACTCAGAAATCATTAAAGAATTTGAGAAAGTGGCCATGGGGTTTCAGAGCTGAGTTTTTCTCTCTTTCATAATTAGTTCCTTTTTTGCAAGCTTGTCCTCTAGCTCCAGTGTCGATCAGCCACCCAAAACCACCCTCTCATCACGCAGACTATGTTTTGCCCTAAGATGCACTAAGGCCTTGTGTGAAACTCAAGAGCTGGAGAGGACTGGATCCAGTTTCCCATCTCTAACGCTCTGCCATTCATGGGCTGGCCACCTTCATGGTCCAGCAGAGGAAGATGCCCTCCTCACTCCCACGGGTGCTGCAGAGCAGGCGGGGTCTGCCGAGCCTCCAGCTGCCGCCATCGCGGATGTGGTTTCCTGTCATGCTGCAGCAAATTGTTCTGGCTCCTGTCTCATTTCTGGGTGTGGTCTGGCTGGAGATTTTGATCCTTTTCTTCAAGACATTGAAGAACTATAAACTATCAAACATTTCAAAAGCAGAGGCGGGGGGCTGTGCCTTCTCAATTTTGATAGAAAGGATTCCAAGCTGGGAAAGGCAGTGGTGACTGGCAGAGTAAGTCCCAGTGCCCCGGAGGAACAGCCTGACAAAGAGCCTACAAACCCCACGAATCCAAAGGATTTTTTCCTTTTGCTTTTTGTGAAGCAGCATGATCAAACAAGCTTGATCTTCTTCCTCCTCCTTCCTCCTCCTTCTTTATGGCATAAACCTATCTGCTTCTTTTGAAGTTTGCTCCCTAGATTATAAACACTTTGGGACAGAGCTGTCCTTTGTGTTCTATGTCTGCACAGTGCCAATTACATGATGTACTCTTAGAAGCCAATAATAATAATAATAAAAAATAATAAACATTTGTTCTTGTTTCAGTGGATCCTGATAAGTGCAAACAGAGCACAATGCCTGTGTTTGGTTCCTTTGTGGAGCACTGCATGCAAGAGATGTAATCCCCAAAATATGCAAATATAGCCGACCATCAGCAGAGCAGTGAAAATATCTCAGGAAACAGAATCAGATTCACGAATGCCCTAAGCACCCTACGGAGCAATACTTTTCTTCCAGTCCTTGTCAGTTCTAAAATCTGTGCAGTTGATGGTAGTAATGAAAGTGGCACAGCCTTTCTGATGCAAATACAGTATTGGCTTCAGTCTGATCCTTCAAGAGGAAGAAGGCAACATTATTGCCGGAATTAAAATGTAGATATGGAATTCAGTAGTATAAAAGCTACTGTAAAAGGGAAGTAATGTAAATCAAACTTCGGCACTACTATCGGCCGTGTTGACAGATCTCAACAAGGCTCCTACATTTCCATGAGGAAATTTCTCTGCTTTGAGGATATTCCACCAAAGAATATACATCTGAAGCTTGTTCCTAGTCTCTTTTCAGTGGAATTTGGTAGGTATGCACAGACGTGGTGACCTATCCTTTCTGTATAGGCATGTTGAGTACAACGTTAGTGAATAAATATGACAAAGGCTGTTACTTTTAGGATATGTCCTACTAAGAGACTTGGTAAGTGAGGAGCATTTTTAGCTTTTGGGAGAGGTATCTCATGGAAATAAATGTTCAGTAATGGGAAGGAGGGGAAATTCTATCTCTCAGAGACCTCTGTACTTCTTCTGTTAGGAATTCCGTCATCAACATGAGCTGAAATGCAGTGATTGCTTTGTTACTTGGGTATGGGTCATCCCTACACAAACCATCCCCTGCGGGTCTCCTTGCCTGAAAGACACAATCATCAGCTGCACTTGGTGTAGGGAGGATTGGAGCATGACAGAGGTGGCCACGGCTGCACAGGAGGGGAGCGCCGGCACTGACATAGGAAAGCAGGTGATGGGAAGATGGTGGGAGATTCCCATCAAAGCTGTAAGACTCGATGTGTCTAAATGCACTCCAGGTAAAGAAGAATCTACCCCTGCATCCCTTCCGGACATTATTCCAGAGGCTTGGACAACCAAAACCAGTGAAAACTGCATCCTCTATGCACAAGGCCAGCTAAGTCTGCTTACTTATCTGACATTAGGCACCCAAAGGGTAGTATTTTGGTCTGGGATAGCAGCTATTGGGAAACAAACACTAACTACATAAGAAAAGCTTCCTCGTAACATTCTTAACTTCCTCAGTCCATTTCAAAGCAGTGCTTCTTCCCCGCCACAAACTGCCATCTCGTCACACCGCTACAACCGATGGTTTCTTTCTCATGCCCTACTTCTCACCTCCCAGGATTTGGGTCCTTTGCCAGACTGACAGGTGTCCCACGGAGTGGGGTAAGGACACTAGTAAAAGAAGTAGCTTTTAAAAAGTATTTAATGTGAAAATAATCATTAATATATGAGCTAACATAGGATAGCTGGAATAATTATAAGGGTATCTTATCACTGTTATTATTTTATCTGTATTTTAGGACAAGAAAAACTTAAAAGAGTTCAGATTGTTTGTATATTTTAGACCTAGTAAGGTAGATTACTTAAGGCAACATTTTAGGATAAGGCAGTCACGTTGCCTTATCCCAACTCATGTTGCCATGTGCTATACATCCCGCCATTTTGTTGTTGTTGTAGAATGTGATTTCTATAAACTTATTCTGACATTTTCTTTTAAAAATATTTGACAATACATTTTTAGTAGGACTAAGTTCTGTTGGCCTGATTCTGAGTCTGATGTAACTGCATCAAAATCTGTGGAGTTTCCCTGGAATCAAAACTGTAGTAATTTAGGAATGACTCAGGCTTTGAATTTCTTGGATTTTGCCAGTAGAAACTTGGAACCAGCAATTCAAAAATTACTGTTAATCGCATCCGGAGATCCCCATTTACTTTCAAAGATACAATCTTCATCGTCACATGCTCTGGAACAGCACACTTGCATTCATATTTAGAAGCTTAATTATGCATCAATTACATGGGGGAATTTTAAATAAGATTTGCTGATCCTTTTGTTTCATGGATTTGACTAAAACATTCTGTTTATTTTGGTATCACTCTCATAGCTGGCATGACTGATTTATCTGATGACTAATTTATTTGACTCCAGCCAAAGATACACTGCCAAAATTTCAACAAAGGACTCCTTTGGAAAGGGTTTATATTGTCTCAGTGCATTCTAACTATTAAACACTTTATGAAAATCTCCATTGATTCCCAAAAGCTGCCTGGCAATGATACAGCCTTAGACAACTGAGCTTAACTAGCCCTCCCTCTTGATTAGCCTTTTTGCCCGCTGTAACTGCTTCCCCACCAGCCTGGTATTAGCGAAGCATGTTTCAAGAAGGATAGCGTTATTTCTGCACAAGGCAAATGAGCGACAGCTTGACTTTGTGTGTGCATGTGTGCGCACAGAGCTCGTTTTATGTAAAAACTCAATCAAAGGAATAAATGACAGGCTACTTTTTGAAATAGCTGGCGTTATCTGTGTGAGCGAGATCCCGTCTGCCAGCGAAAGCCTATCGGAGACTTGTTTTTTGTACTGATGCCCAACACTGCACTATGGCTAAAGAAGAACATGGATTTCATTGGGGCATTCAGGCTGTGTGGAAAGAGAGGGTGACAGGGCTTTGCACATCAAGGACATTTTAAGTCCTGGTCAGCTAAAAGTCTATTCAATGAAGACTGAATAATGTGGGATGGAGCAGGAGTCCTCAACCTGACACAACATTTTAAGGGCTGCAGTGCTTTACCCGTGCAGCAGCTTTCAGTGAAAGTGTTGGTCCCTTCAGGTGCAGATTGGGAGAGAGGAGAGATGTGAAATATGGGAGAATTAGCTGCAGGAGGAAAGAAGGAAATTGCTCTACATTGCACTCCGGTTTGGATTTAAAGTTGTAGGTATAAATTACATCCAACTGATCTGAGGTAGGGTAGGATTCATCTGCAGGTATCTGCAGAGTCAGGGTGGGACTCGGTTGAATCCTGCCTGGTGTGTCTATACCTTCACTAATCATCCATCTGCTTTACTGTTGGTTGGCATGTCTAGACTGCTCCTCTGACCTGGTGTACGTGTCTCCCAGGGATAAGATGGATCCTGTCCTGGAATGCGACAGGACCCCCTGTTCCTGTTGACTATAAGGTGATCGCAGGGTGCCTAGCTCACACACAGCATTTTATACCACAGATCTCTAAAGTGGTCTGGGATAAATCCTAAACCTGTGCTTAAGATCCAGAGCAGCAGTTTTAGCACCTCGTCTGTACCCAGCTTCAGGTGCCTAATGAAGCAGGACAACATCTCCTAGGTAAGAAGAAAGGAGAACTATGGGATCCACACCATTCAAGGTTACTCATGTGTGACTGTCTCTTCTCTATACAAGACTGCAGTGTCATGGCAAATCTCACTGTTCTAGAGGACATGAAGCTTATTCAAAGCCTTGCCTTTCCATGCCAGCCTCACTTGACTCTTCCCTGAGCTGGCCAGGGATGGATTTTGTTCATATTCTAGTCTAAATGCTGTTTATATTTGATACAAGGAAGATAATGTACAGTTTGAGCACTTCAGGCATTTTGGCCTATATTGTCTCCCTGTCTCCTCCGTTTTGGGCTGTCTCATATATGTTAGGAGACTATTGTTTGGCAGTGAAAATAGCACAGAGAAGTGAAATAGGATGAATGCAAGTGTGCTGCCTTTGCTCAGGCCTGTAGATCTCTCAGCAATATCTGGGCCAAGTCATGGGCATCAAATGTATTCCCCAGAGCTAAGTGCTCTGCAGGCGCAGAGCAAAATGCCCGCTTCAAATTCAGACAACAAGTAGGAAATGTATGTAGAAAAGCGCACGAGGATTTAATACCAACCAATCTTTGCAGATGAAAAATCCACTAAAAGACCTTTGTAGACCAAAGGCTACTAACCACCGGACCTTAGATACTTTATAAATTATATTTTCTGAATTGCAGCTTTTCACCTAAGCAGGCTGCAAGGGGCAGTCGGAGAGAGAAGAGGTGAGGACTTCAGGGAGCACATTTCACTTCTGGCATCTACAGCAGACCACGGGGTATAAGGCCGAGCTGATTCAAGTAATCACAGAGTAACAAAATTAAGTTAAGCGTTAGAGGTAAGTTGTCTGTAGACTGACAGAAGAGGACAGTTGCTTTTAGGGTGGAATGCTAAAACTGCTAATAGTCTTTGTGGTAATCCAGGCTCACCATTTCCTGTAGTGTTGCCACTGGACATGGGAAACTGACAATGCTCTTCCTGTTTGTAGCCACTTTTTATGTATTTGAAGGCTATTTTCATGTCTACAGTTAGTCTACTCTTCTTTAGACTAAACAGTCCTAACTGTTCCAGTCTTTCCTAATAGGTCATGTTTCATAAACATGAGGGATTCTATTTGCTCTTAATCTGCGTATTCTTTCCAAGTGCTCTGCATCTTGCTTCAAGTGTAGTACCCAAACTGGACACGGTACTGCAGCAGAGGCTTTGCTTGGGCCAAGCAGAAGCCGTCTCACATCTTACAGACAAGCTATTTTTTATAAAGACTTGTAGGTTGGGGTTTTTTTCAACACAGTACAATCTGTATGTCATGCATTGCCTGATCCCAACTGAGAGGATCCTGGCTATTTGATTTATCCCTGCTGGTCTGTCTACACAGACCTGATAGTGGACCAGAAGCTTGGGGGAATTTTTTTCTGTTGAGTTTCCAGTAATTTAGAAAGGAGAAGGTAGATATTTTGAGGCAAAGGAGGGGATAGATTATAAAATCTTAACATTACTTGAGTAACAGCATGGGGTCAGACATAGCACTGAATTAATTTATGATCCTGTCTCTGCTACTGGCATAAAGGAGACAGTAAGGCTGCAAAGATGTTGAAAGAAAAGGGGAAAAAAAGAAATAAATCCATTTAGAAAACATTTCTGTTGGTAGAATTGAGTGAAAGCAGATGTAACCCACTGAACTTCAGACCTTGAAGTAATGCTATTTCTTTCGTTTACTGAGAAAAGTGAGCAATGTCAGTGAAAATTCTCTGGCTCTAAAAATCACTTTGTATGACTCATGCATAATAGAAATGAGTCTTATTTGGAAACAGGCTTTTCCTCATCATTCTTTCTTCTTTTAAAGAGCTACTCAAGAGCCTTGCACACCTAAAATACATTTCTTTGCTTCCTAGTTCCTCTCCCTTGATCAGCAGTGCTTTCCCTTCAGTATTACAAACTATAACCATCGTGCTGCAAGGCTGTGTGAGCAAGCAGTCACAACATGGAACTCTGTTGATGGAGACAGATTTTTATTTGAAATGATCCGAAGTGGTAAAATTGTAAAGAACAGGTGATTGGAAGCACTCAGATTCCTTGATTAAGACCTCCCAGTCATTCTTTTGATTAAAACACTAGAGTAAGTCTAGTTTAAATTTGATTAAAACTATCAGTTTTTGGAAATGACCTAATTTTGCTAGTTGAGTGGTTAGGCGTCACTGAGATTGTGGAGAACCTGGGCCCGGTCCCTCTTGTACTGAAAGCAGTGCCCAAATTGTCACCACCAGGTCAAGGCAGAGCCTTGCACTTCGCCAGCTCACTTTCTGCTTTCCTAATGATCTGCTTCTGTCAAGCTGTCTGATGTACTTTGGGTGGCTGTGGCCTGTGCCTTTTGCCAAGAGCTCTCTCCCTGCCCCATGCCCCAGCGGTTGTACACCCAACTCGCTTTCCTTGCCTGCGTTTTGTCTCCTTGCAAACTGTTCCCAGGAAAGAGGAGTGCAAGAGAAAGCCAGTCCTATCCCCTGACTGCTTTCACTGAGACGCATCTGAGTCTTGTACACTTAGACCTTGCTGATCGAGTGCAAATCCTATCGGCTGGCCCAGACAACCAGTCGTGCCTTACCTTGCCCTGGGCTTGCCCTTAGTTCTCTGCGGCAACTGGAGCAGTCGCCACACTGCAGCACAACTAGCGAGTGACCTTAGGAAACACTCAAACATTTGCATATTATTGCAAACATAAAAATAATAATAAAAATCAGGGGGATGTGGGGTGGTGTGGAGTATCTCTTATCAACAAGCTCCACAAAAGCTCCTTCTTTTGTTTGTAAGGAACTGCAGACCAGAGATGCCTGGATTTGCAGACAGGAAGGGTGAGGGGGGAAAACACCCCCGCTTGTTTTCTCCTTTGAGCAAGAACATTTCTCTTAACCTTAACCAAAGAAGGCAGTGAAGCCATTTGGCAAACAGACTTGTGTTAAGTACCTTGGCTGGAAATGTTTATGCTTGTTCCTGTTAACACACACAGCGCTCTGCTCCGTGAGTGCCAAGGGGAGGGAGGGGAAGGACTCGCCACACCACGCAGCCATCCCCTTCGCAGTCCACTGCACCTCTGCGCCTCGTGTCCGGGCAGAAGTTCGTCTGCTCATGGTAACTGTTGCCTGCAGGGAGAGATGCTGGCTTGGGCTGCCCATCTCTCCCTCCTGCCTCTCTCCATAGCTGTGCTGAGCACAGCCCCTTGAGAGGGAGCACCACCACCAGCCAGGGCAGGGGAGCTTTGCAGCTCAGAAGAAAATTAGCTGAGCCATGGTTTGGGGGTGTCTGCACCCCCGGTGAAGCCCAGGAGAAAGTATGGCTATGGTTGGTGGTGCAGGACGTCCTAGCTGCAGAGAACCAACTGGCCATTGACCCTCTGAGAGCGAGCCCTGTGCCGCAGTCTGAAGAGTGGCTGAGATGCACAGAGCCAGAGAAGCACAACTCCTTCACTCCCTGCTATACCCCTGAACTGAACCTCACCGTCTACAACCATGCTGCATCTCATTTGCTTTAGGGGTATTTTAGGTATATCCTGGAGCACAAGAACTTCCACATAAACATGAGGAAGAACTTCTTTACTGTGAGGGTGACAGAGCACTGGCACAGGCTGCCCAGGGAGGTTGTGGAGTCTCCTTCTCTGGAGGCATTCAAGACCCTCCTGGATGCATTCCTGTGCGCCCTGCTCTGGGGGCACCTGCTTTAGCAGGGGGGTTGGACTGGATCATCTCCAGAGGGCCCTTCCAATCCCTACCATTCTGTGATTCTGTGATTCTGTATGTGGCCTTCTGCTCCCTCAGGGACACATGTTTCCAGCTGTATTTCTTTTCCTTTGGCTATCCCACCTTCTACCTCAGCTGAGCTCCCTGCACCTCCTGGAAGGTTGTACCCATCTTGAACACCTACACAGACACAGCGGTAACGTGATGGTCCCTCTGCAGCCTGTGCTGTTAGACTCCAGTGTCGGCCAGAAACACATGGGGAGCCCTGTGGTTGCTCATCTGGAGATGTCCTTGGGACAAAAAGGCTGAGGGAGAAAAACAAAGAAGATGAAGGCTGTGGCGTTGGCAAGAAGTGTGCAGGAGGGCCGTGCTGTGGGGAAGTGCTGGTGTTCACAGTGCCATGGGCAGTGACTGCCCTAGCAGAGCTCAGTGGGCAGTGCCAGCCCGCAGTGCTTGCTCAGCCTCTGGGACTGCAGGGCGAGGAGCCCTGGCTGCCGTCAGCTAGCTGGGATGGCAGCGAGTCTTTCTGACTCAGCAGGAATTGACCCAAATCACTGCCAGGGAGGAAAACAAATTTTCTGCCTTCCACTCGTATCCAGTACCTGGCAGTGGTGGGTGCCCTTGTTTTAAAAGTCAAGGTCCAGGGCTCTGACTAGGACACTGGGTGACTTCTCAGCTGGTGGGACTTTTGGGTCAGGTCACATCAGCTTGGGATTTCAGCAAATCCCACCTCATCAGTACAGCCAACATGGAGATTTTGTAGCCCAGCAAGGTGAGACCAAGCTCATCAGGAAGGCTGAAGAAGCTTTGGCTTTTGCGCTGAAACGACGTCTTTGCAGGGAGTTTCGATCTTAACGGGAATGTACTCCTGAGGGTCAAAAGCGCTCCACCAAGCCAGGCAAACAGGTCTGCTCAAAGGGGACCTGGGTGCTGCTGCACACAGAGGCACAAGAACTACTGAAACTTTGAAGTGCTGAATTTCTGTGAAGATTAAATGCAAATCACTGCATTTCTAAAGAGAATATTAAATAATCACGATATTGGAGGTTTTGTAACAGCCACTGAGCAAAGAGAAACTACTAGTGGCATGAAGATGTTGAAAGGTGATATAAATCAAAGTAAAATTGTCTATTGCATTGCTTTTGCTGGAATATAATTTTATCATCTGTTTTGTAAGACGGAATGTTTCCATTAAAAATATGCTTTTGAAAAGCCAGATGCCATTAATGATGATTTAGTTAATTAAATTACCTCTTTTCCCCACTTTGTGAGGTAACTACTTCTGTTATTAAGAAAAGGCGGCTGACCCAGGGCCCAGTATGTGGTGTGATGCTTGCTTGCGATGGGATGCCAGCCTGGGGCAGCAGCTTGGGCTCATGGTGGGCTCGCAGTGGAGAAGCTGTTTACACCTCCAGAGAGTCCTGTTCTCCTGGTCACCCAATTAAACACTGTACCGAGATAGGGTTAGTGAGTCACTTTCACTGTTTCTTAGTGGCTGGTGTTTGGTTTCTGGGTTTGCTGCTTACAGGATGAAATATCAATAGAAAGGCTTTTATGTGACATTCTGTGTTGTTGTTTAGAAATTCATTGGTGAAGAAGGAAAAGGCAGTCTCCAAATAACAGAAGAGTTTGGCAGATTTCCATCTGCAGTGGAAATTTAGAACTTCTGAGCTCTCATTTCCTTTGGAAATATTAATCAGTGTGCGTTGCCATGCGAGGCGAGCCCGAGACATCTTCGTGTCTGACTGGTATTTGCAGAAGACTAGCCTCACATCTTAGCTGGATACAAAAATAATAGCAAGTATAAAAATTGGTAGAGTGGACCTGGTAGAAAACCAGTATATATTATTATGAAAGCAAATTTGTGAGAATCTTCAAGTATTCAGTTTTCCTTCTCATTTTGACTGCCAGGTTATGTAATTGTACTCTTTCAAATACCAGCAGAGTCTGTGTAATTAACTTTTGGGGAGATGGGGGGCTAGAAAGGAAATTTTGAAGTCTAACCTAAAATAGTCTTATAAAATAAGATTAATGACAAATCCAGTTGATGGCATACAGTATTAAAATCTAACACATGGAAGTCGTCATTTATGGAAAACTGTTCAATAGTAGAATATAAATCTTAGCTCAGGATGCGGAATTTAAAAATTCTGTCTTTAAGCAGGTTAATCCCGAGGATGTGTTTTACTAGAGCTTGGTTAATTACATCCAGACTAACATATGTTCTCTTTAGAAAAGTTAACACAGTAAAAAAGAAACGTAACTGTAAAATGACCACATCAATAGACTGTTGGGTAGGTATGTTCTTTAGAAGTCTTCGATGCCCCTGCTTTTTTGACTGTTTCAGGTCCTTTTTTAGAAATTTAAAGGGCAAATGTCTGTGTGACCAGTACGGGGTATTTAAGGTGAGAGATAAGTGAAATGGTCTCACGTGACTTTACATGTGCCTGAGTTTCATTATGTGCTTTGCCGAATTAAGACCATAAATGTTTAAGTTCTAGGTTTTTTTAGTATTTGGGCAGGCAACAGTGTCTCCCGGCATTCCATAAAAGGTCACTGTAGGGGCAGAACAAGAACCTGGCTTTCCAGCTTTCTCTCCAGGCCAGCACATTTGCTCATCCCATGTCAGTCCTGTGCCTGGCATGAAGTAGATATAAGGCCATCTTGTTCTATGGGCCCCTCCTATTCAGCCACCATCCTTGTTCTTGAGTGACCTTAGCTAGCTTAATGCCAGTTTGTAGGGTCTTAACTAACAGCTTACGGTAGATGTCTGCTCAGTGATGTTGGTTATCTGTGCCACCTCATCAAGTGACTCTTTTTAACATCTCTTGTTCTGTATCCTTTGACCCTGGTTGCATGCCTTTCAGTTCATTTCTCTCTGACAGAAAACATCCCTTGGAACAGAAAGATTTTGCTGGTTTATTATTAACAGTGAAACTAATGAACGTTTGAATGCTTGGCTTTGTGACTTTAATTTTGTTTTGAATATATATGTGTTTTTAAAAAAGAAAAGTAATAGAATCCAGGAAGATTTTAATGACACAAAATCATTATTAAATCATGAATACCATCAAAAGGGAGGTGCTGCTTTTTCACTTCAATAGTAAAATGTCATCAGAAGTGCCCCTTTCCTTGCCAGGTACCTCGCTGCAGGATTTGTCCATCTCACACATGCAGCTTGGGACCCTTCTCATAAATCCAACTTCCAGGCCTCTGCCTCACCTCCCACACCCCGGCTGCTCATTCCCATGCTATGATCATTTGGTCAGCAGGTCCATGAGATGCTGCATGGCTGTGCTGGGCAAATGAGTCCTTGGACTGAGAGGCATGGAGTGGGAAAAGAAAGTGCCCTTGTACACAACAAAGCCCTGCTTTAAAGCACAGCCATCTGAGCTGATGTGCTCTCTCCTGTGTTAGGAAATGCATCCCTGGAGAGGAAATCCATGCAGGAGCCCTGGGTTTCAATGTCCGGTCTGTAGGGAGCAGATTGAATGGATTGCAGGCATCTGCTGGGCACAGCCAGAGGTCCGTCACAGTACTGGCACTAGGACTGAGTCAAGGAATAAGTGGCCTGACAAAAATGGGAATCTGAAGCCCTCAGTAACAGAAACATCCAAGAGGATACATCCATCAGCCTCTAAACTACCAGAGACTTCCATGGCACCCACTCCAGGGAAGGCTTATAAGGATAACCAGACACTGTAGGACTTGATGATGCATGTGGGATATGGAGAAGAATCCCATGTGCACAGGTCTTTTAAAATGGCTGCACTCATCTGGCATCTTGCTTGACATTGCAAAACTCTATGTAAGTAAGTACCATGAGACATAGAATAACACCATGTACATATATTTTTTTCTCTACAATTTCTCATCTGATGACCATTGGCTGCACTCATTCCCCCATACCCACTCCCAAGCTACTTGCTGCTCAGCCTCTCTCCTCCTCCTTGCACCACTCCCCGAAAATGTCATGTGTGCTAGAAGGCTAAAGATTTAAAATCTTAAATTGCAGCAGTGTGAATTCCAAAATCAGCTTTAATGATTTGTACTTCAGTCTCCCCCTCTCACCCATTCGCCTACCATGGCTGTTTTTGCCAGGTCTCATCTCCCCTCCTGCTGCAGGGACTTGTAAAAATGAAATGGATAATATCTCTGTAACTTTGAATGAAGCTCTGGATGTAGCACAACTACTAAAAAGATTAGAAGAGGTACATTAGCCTTTGGCTCCTCAGCACACGCTACAGGGAAGCTCCCCTCACCCACCCCAGTGCTCACAAGGCAGCCCAGGGTACAAAACCTGTTTGAACAGAAGTATTTTAAGACGTTGGCTGCATACCAATTACTGCTGAGTCCTATTCATTTTGCAGTAGAATCTCTGCTGCTATGTAGGAGTAATCAAGGAAAGCTAAAAGCAAAGCAGAGATAACAATCTATCCTGGTGTGAGTATTAGAAGATGAAAGAGCTTTGTTATTAATGACCCAATAACAAGGTTTGCATTCCCATCCTTGCACCAGCTGCACGGGAAGCATGCTAGCAAATAGCAGCACTTTGCACCTTCCAGATTTCCTCACTGATTTTCTGCAAATGAAGACCACCTCTGAGGGACTGTCTACCAGGCAAAATTCTGTAAGGATGACTGAAGAGAAGCACAAGCAGCATAACTTTTGTTCAGGTCTTGGCAAAAGCGAAAAAGATCTCAGCATCCATAACCTCTGCCTTTGTGCAGAGGTGGGAAGACAGAAGGCTTGTAGTACAAAAAGAGGATTGCAGAGATGTTATCAAATTGCCAGGTGTAGATAAGAGCTAAAAAGGAAGGATGGTCTGCAATGCCTTATGTTTTCCTGCAATCCTATAGATTTGAAAGCAATATCAGAGTCTATCCTTTGTAGCCTGCTGTCAGCTTCTCCTCCAAAACTGTCAGCTGGCCATGAAAGCCTCCACCCTCAGTGTTTTCCTGATGGCCAGCTGCAGTCTAGTCCTGCAGTTCTTTGACTTCCCTTCTGTATCTTTGTGGCTGCAGATCCCCCAGAAGGCACACCTCTTTCCAGTCTGCCCCATAGCTCTGGACTGTTCTGGTTCAAGTAACTGGCCAGAGCCAGTCTTCATAGTAAATAGCAGTAAATAGTGATTCATTGTGGTTTAGATTCATTAATTTTCAGAGCTTATAGATTAATATATTGGAAACAAAGAGCTCGGAGAGGAAACAAAATTTGGCAGCAGATTCCTTGTGAAGCACTTCAAAAATCTCTAACCTATGCTTCATCTCTAAGGTCCAAAAATCCAGGTTTCACAGAGTTGCCCTGGCTCTTGAGGGCTTCCTGGGCTCTGGATGCCTCCTCTGGATATTACCTCCCCCACGGAAGCCCTGGGTTTTGCTCTGGATCTACTGCGAAGCTGCTGCTGGAGCTCCCTGGGGAAAAGTCTCTTGGATACTTGGGAGTTAGGCACCTCCTTCAGTTCATATCTGTTCTGCCAGGGGCTGCTAGATCAACCATGGCTCTCTGCTTCGTGAATGGCTCTGCTGCATATGAATCAATTCCTTCCCTACTTGAAACTGCCCCACTAAGACCCACTATGACGCAGACTAACTCCTACCTAGGCTGAACTGTTTACTTTCTTCATGCACTTTTGGGGGTGGGAGGAGGGGAGAGAGTGGGAAATAATATACAATATAATAGATTCCAAAAATATTTGCTGTACATTGTCATGACATCTCATGACCTCTAGTGCATTACCAGCTTCCTCTAGGGACCAGACATGCATTTCAGGCTATCTTGTTTGAGTGGAGAGCACACTTAGTCATCTAATGTCAGAATGGAGGCCATGAGCTTGGCAAGAAGCTTGCTACAATGGAGAGGTAAACTGTGAGAGCAGAAAACCTTTTGTTACTGGCATTTAACACCCTGTTTCTCTACATACACAAGAGTCCCTGTGCTGGAGTCAGCATCTCAGTCTGTCCAAAGAGCGACCCTTCTGCCTGCTGAGAAACGGAGAGTGCTTTGGGATTAAGTCATAAAACTCTGAGAGGAATTCTGGCCATGTCTTATGGTCACCATTCCCAAATTTGCGCTATTAAGCCTAGTATCTATTTCTTTTTGTATTGATGCAACTTTGGCAATGCTATTTTGACTTTGTTTTTCTAAATCAGCAAATGGATATTGTACTCATTGGGCGTAAAAATTTCACGGAGGGGCGGCTCAGTCTATCAAACACAGATGAGCCATCCTTCCCTTCACTTAGCACTCTTCCTGGAAGGAAAGTTCTTTGACCGAATTATCCTCTAACCTCAATGTCGGACCCCCATGCCTCTGTCTCTTTGATTACTGGAGTATCCCTCAGCAGAGTCCTCTGTGGCTGGTCATCAGTCTGAAGAAAACCTCCGCGATGGAATTCTCCCTTCCTGCTGATGGCCGCAGCCATTCACCCCTGCCAAAAGTGCAGTCGGCTGCTGCTTTGCCTTGGCTCCGGGTGCAGTTAAACCGCTCCTCTCCCGTGCCCCCCTCCCCGGGAAGCCGGGGCCGAGGCGCGCTGCCTTCCCAGGCAGAGAGGGAGCTGCTTGACCCCAGCCGGGCGGCAGCCACCCCGGGGCCGCGCCTGCAGCACCATGGAGAGGGGAGCGCGCCCGCCTCCCGCCGGCAGGAGCGGGCAGAGGGCAAGAAGTGAGCAGGGAGCGGGCAGAGAGCGGACAGCGGGCAAGGAACGGGCAGAGGGCAAGAAGTGAGCAGGGAGCGGGCAACAGGGAGCAAGTAGCAGATGGAGAGCAGGCAGGGAGAGGGCAGGGAGCACCGGGCAGGGTGTGGGGATCTGGCAGGCAGCGGGCAGCAGGAATGCAGTGTCTGGCCCCAGCCCCTCACTCAGGATGCCCCCCCCCCCC
>VZSC01010537.1:0-11907 GCA_013398225.1 Steatornis caripensis | reverse complement strand
GCCCCCGCCCCCCCCCCAGGATGCCCCCCCCCCCCGTGTAAGCCCACTCGTGATGCGTACAGAGCAGTGGCATTAGGTGCTGGGGGATTTATCACGAAGTTCCCTCCTAGGCTCAGGAGAAGCCTGGCCTCGGCTGCCACGCAGGTATCTGGCTGGTTTGTGTGTTTTCCTTGGCAGTAAGTTTCTGTCTAGCAAGGGAAACTCTCATGTCAGTCTTTTCCTGCTCTAGGTTGAACCCTCTGGGAAAGTCACTAGTGTCACCCCAAAGCACGGCTGGAATTGCTCTCCACACTCAGAAGAACTCAAATGGTGTTTGACTATGCCAGGCTGTTCTGGGTACAGGTACCGCAATAGCAGCTGCCTTGTTTCAGCTTCCTTCTGCCCCTTAGCTCCATTACAGTGGCAGTTTTGTGAAATGGCAGCTCTCAATCTGTCTGCTGATCTGACCCAGGGTGCCCGGGCGTTGCCCTTTCCACATTGGCTCCCTACAGGATAGCACTGCTTGCCCCACCTGGCTCCATCAAAACAGGCACAGGCGAGACCAAGGGATGCCAGCAGAAGATTTGAGGCTCAAACAAGCAAACGTTCCAGGAAGCACAATTCTTCTGCTTTCTGGTACACCTGCCTGAACGCATGGCACGGAAAACCAGAGAGCGCAGAGGAGTCGTGAAACAGCATCATAGGCTAGGCATGCCTAATGCTGAACCCTGAGGCCCTGATGGACTAGGGAGGTGTCACAGGAAAGGGACGTGGGCACAAGTCAGTTTGCTCATTACACTTACGTACTACTCCAGCATCACCAAAAGCAAAATACTTAAATGGAGTATCTAAACAGCACAGACAACTAAAAGCTAGTTCTTGTCAAATCTGGGGATTTCTGGGACTGTAAGAATTCAAGATGATAAACATGAGAGGAATGAGAAGAGAGGTAACTACTGCCTGTGGAGCACTGAGGAGTTATCGGGAGACAGGCTGGGTAGAAACTCTGCCATTAAGAAGTCAGTATCTTTCTGAAGTTCACAACAGCTCTGACTGCAGCGGAATTAGGAGCTTTAGTTCCCAGGCTCACCCTTTGAAGGTACTTTGTGGGTCTTTCTTACAGATAAGGACTGAGAGGTTAATCAGAGGTTAGTGGTTTTGTTAAACAATATCATCTCTCTGTTAGTTTTAATTTCTGATGTTTATTGACTGTGTGAATTTATGCCTGTGTGTAATGGTCCCTTGGTTTTGATTGTATAATTTCCATGAGTGTATCTGGTGCGCTGATAATCACAACCAAGTTAACCGAAGAGATGATGTTCCCAGACAACATTTAGCTTGAAGCTCGCTGTATTTGTGTCAGATCTGATGAATGACATTGTTGCATACTTCTCCCAAAACAGTTGATTTAATAGAAAGATACCGCTTCTTCCCACAAACATTGCCTTAAATAACTGTAGCTACAACAATATTACTACTCATGCTACTGTAAATACGTTGTACTCCTCCAGGATCTTTCATCTGAATGTTTTCAGTCACTGCACTGGATTACACTGTGGCTGTATGTGTGAATGTACAGGCACATTTGGCAACAGTTCAGCTAGCTCGGATACTGTTAGCAGTGTGGGCATGCTAANTGTACTCCTCCAGGATCTTTCATCTGAATGTTTTCAGTCACTGCACTGGATTACACTGTGGCTGTATGTGTGAATGTACAGGCACATTTGGCAACAGTTCAGCTAGCTCGGATACTGTTAGCAGTGTGGACATGCTAACCCAGACTTCCAGAAACATGAACCCCTCCAGATCTGTAGGTGGGTTGAGTTGCAGAACCTGAGCTCTTATTGCCTTGGCTCTGCTCCTATCAGCACAACTAGTCCTTTAGCTGAAAGTCAGTTCCGGTAAACACCTACATACTGCCTATGACTGCAGGGTAATCCTGCTCAAAGAAAGACTTCTGGAGTCTGTTTTTTGCTTACTGTGATTTAAATAGGAAAAAAAAAATCTTCAAACTTCATGGAGCTTATGTAGAAGCCTGTCCTGCAAAATCCTCCCAAAAGTACAGTCAAAATGCTAATGATCAAATCAATCTGCTTTGGAGTAGAAGTGACTTATGTTATTTACTGCTAATACTTTCTGCAGAGTAACCTGAAGATGGGTAGGTAGGAATGGAGTGAGGACCTTGTGTAACAGAGTAATCTTTGGCTAAATGACAAATTGCAAATAGATTCAATAAAATCATAAATGTGCGGAAGAAAAAGTTATATTGCCAGCCCATCTTGATGTCAGTATGTCAATAATGATGATATATTGAAGCTCTGAGGACAGAGATGGGCGTTCAGTGTTTCTTTAATCTGAGCGTTTTATTGTTTTACAATGTAGGACGGAGCGAGAGTGCAAAGCTTTTTCCTTGTTGAACTCTTGTTTTCCTTGGATTACCAGGAGTTTATGTTTAGCAGGTTTTCCAAACAAAATACCTCACTCTTTCCCAGCAGTGTTTATGCTACATGTAACATTACCCTTTGCTGGTCCTTGCATTGGCAGGTTAAAATTAGACTTCCTAAATGTCAGTGCAGCAACTTGCTACTCTCTTGCTTCAACAAGAGCATGCTACTTCAATTTTGTGTGAATTTCTTGCCTATGTTACTCTAAACAGCAAATATGCAAAATCTTACTCAGATGCTTAAGTATATATTTAAAGGATGCACACATAATGATGCATATTTTGTTTATTCAAGCTCCAATCTGCCAGTGATCTAAATAGTAGTAACAATACTAAGTGGCAAATGGATTACAGCTGATTATTCTGAAAGCAGCTGTTGTACTACAAATAATAGCAATAATGGTAGTTTCTATTTACTGAAATATTTTACATTGCTCTAAACAAATTTGATCGTGTGTGCCTGAGAAGAACTGTTTTTTTTTTTTTTCTTTAAATCATGGGAGAAATAATGTGTAAATGGTAATTTGCAGAGACATAATATTCACTTTTAAAGCATACGTGTGAGTTTCTATGCTTTTAAAGTAATTTTTGATGAACAGCATTCTTTAAAAGAAGTAAAGCTATTCTTATCCATTCACATCCCTCACATGCCATTTGTGATGGTTTGGAGCAGGGCATGATAAAATGTGTACAAAATGATGCTCACTTTTATCTCAAAATCCTCTGTATGTGTAAGAGTCGATCCGTATGTCCCAGCATGCAGTCTGATGTGGCAGGGGCAAGAGAGGCAAGAAAAGGTATGGATCTGTAACATCCCCGTGTTTCAATGTTTCCACGTGTGTGCGCCTATGACCCTGTTTATGTAATATGGTAACAACCGTGCAGCAGTACATTTTATATCCTGTTCAGCCACTGGCTGTTAATATCTTAGAACTGTGCTTCTTTCTGGTCTCATAAAAGCTTTGGAAGACTGTTTCTGTCTAGCCTGGATTTCTTTTCTGGTTCCCTGAAATACGAGTGTCTTAATCCATTTTTTTTCCAACTCTAGTCTGACTCCATCTTGCTCATGTGCTTCCCACATCCAGGAGAGAGCAGTTCCTCTGCCCTCACCCTCACGAGTGCTTACACACAGTTTCACCAAAACCACTATCTTGCCTACTGTCTCAAGGCCTAACAGTAAGTAGAAAACAAACCTCTTCATTTACTGCTTTACGCACAGAGAACACAGTAAACACATTGTGTAGTAACCTTTTAGTTAGTCCCTGTCTCTGAGAAAATATGTTTCTGATATAACGCAAGAAGATCCTGTTTGTTTTTAAGCTCTGATATATGGCTTCCAAGTCCGTTGCTTTCCATGAAAATGGACACTGTGAAACAGCACACCTTTGATCTTTAAAGTTAAAATATTAGCCTGTGATGCAGCCAGTACATATATTTGCACTTAATTTCCAGCACATGAATATTTGCATAGTATTCGTGGATGTGGCTCTTTGCTATCTAATTTCCTTGGATACTAAAAAGAGTACCGATAGCTGTCACAGACCTTGCTATCTTTCCTCCTCTCCCCATCCAGCAAGCAGGACGCTTATTTTTGCATGGAAATTAGAGCTAGAAGAGAGTTTAGTCCATCTGTCTGCTAACAGTGGTTTGTTACTGACAGCATATTTACTGGAACTTTGTCCAGTATACTTATCACATATTACCACCACACGGTAGAGCTTACTGTCTTTCTTGGAATACAAATCATTCCTACAAAGTTGTTTCTGATGTTCTGCCTACAATATCCTTTACTTATATTCATCATAATGCTTTAATCGTAATCTCTTGCACAAGCCAAAATAATCTTTTTCTCCTCAGGCTCATGTCTTGCAGTACGCATAGCTCTCCACACGTTCCAGTTAAATTACGCTTACTTACCTTCTACTTTGAAGATAGTGAGGTGAGGTCTGCAGTGAAAAGCACCCAGTGCGTTGCCAGCACAGTTCATCCAAAGACCCTGGAAAACCCAGGTTGCAGTGATAACAGATGATGCTCGACTAGTGACTTTCCACTCATTCGATGCAGTAGCAGCAATAGCAGCTCCCAATCCACAGAAACAGAATATGAAAGCTATAATCTGTATTCCTAGCATGTTTCTCTGTAACTCGGAGACTTAGTAATGCCACTGCGTGGAGAGAAAAGTACTTCAGTCATGTGAGTAAGCAAAAAGGCATAACATAAGCAAATTATACTTGAACAAGTTCAGTAACACTTGCTACAGAAAGTTAATGTGCCTGAAAGAAATTGTCATGCTTGAGTGATTTAAGAAAGGCCCCGGGCATTAAAACGTTTAGAAAGAAATTCAAGGTACAACTTCACGGGAGCTAATTACTAGTACATACTTAGTAATTTCTTATTGTAAAAATTAATTAAAATGTTTTCATATTTTTTCAATTAAGGTATTCCAGTTAATGCTTAATTTTTAGTTAATTGGAAACTTACAACCATTGCATCTAGCAAAAGAAGTTCAGAGTCCAAACTGTACAGTGCTATTTAACAGATTACCATAGCATTTTAGAAGGATCACATAACACTTGAAAAATTAATTTTTGAAAGGCTGTGAAATTAATTCAGCCATAACTAGCCACCATACAAGCACCGCTAAAACAGTAGCATCTTGGAGACAGTGTTTGGGGATGTATTTGTAGAATAGCAAATCTAGAGCAACAACAGAAATGGCAAGTGGTCCCCGAGCAGTAATGCAGCTGCAGTAGTCAGCAGAATCGGAATGCACCTTGTGAAGCCCCCTTTGAGACTTCTTTTTTGGTCAGTGTAGAAAATTTTCTGCTTCTTATGATATGTCTGCTCTGCACGCTGAACATAGCGTGGAAGCATCTGTCCCACCACTGACTGAGTTCCTGCAACTTCATGCCACAAAAAATCCTCAAGGAATATCACTGATTTAATAAAATGTCATCTTTAAAGTAGTAGGCACTGGCAGCACCACACTGGAACAGCTATTCTACTTCCAGTTCCTGAATATTCTGTCATTACTGGTGTGGGACCTACGCACGCTTCTGCAGATATGTATGGCCTTCACTCTTTTACGATGCTGACCTTCAGCTTTATTCATGCCTCTCCTCATTCTCTGGTCCTTTTGGCCTCCTCCCTGAAGAAGCAGCAGCATGTGTCTCTCCTCTTTGGCGTTACTGTAGGCCGTCTGGTGACGTGAGATCACCCTGGATATTGAGCACACACCATCACTTTTGACAATGAGAGTAGTCTATTTTTTCCCCTTTGGGTGCCTCTAGTGTTGCTTCTCCCTGTTACAGCTGTGATAAACACCCTACTGAACTTTGGCATGGGAGTTTTTCTGAAGACTTTTCAGAGCTCGGGGAGGGGTAATCAAGGATGCTAAAACATCATTGACATTCCATGTAAAGAGCAAGAGGAGTTTTACTGAGACTGTCCTGTTGAACCATCACCTGATACTTCCACTTTAACCAGCCTTTGGCTTAGCGCTGAGTAGGACCCAAAAGTATGCTTACACAGACCAGAGAACTACACTACTAGAAGGAATTTCTTTTCTGAGTAATTAGTAGGCTCACATCCCACACATCAAGGGCAAATAGAAAGCTTTTTATTATCACAGCCAGACTGAAAGACATGGAAAGTGGTTTTGCTACAGAGCAACACTACAATATAGTAGGTTGTTTAATGATGAGGACGATATTACACAGACAGGAAGTATTTTTTCCTTGCTGTCAAATAATGCAGTAACATATTTTTTCTTAGGCCAAAGGTCATCATCGCTGTAATCCTTCAGAAATCTTTTCACTAAATTTGAAAGGGTATAGAGAATACAGAAATGGATCAGTCTTTGAAGCAGATTCCTGAGAGCTAATATTATTTTTTTTGTTCTGCCTCTGCCATACAAAATGGTGTGGGGTTGGGAGTTATTCTTATTTGTTTGTCAAAGGCTGTGTTAGTGCACAGAAGAGACTGAGGAAAGGTGTCATTAGACACCTTTTTTTTTTTTTAAGCCAGCCCAGTGACAGTGATGTTGGCTGAGTGCTCAGAGAAGCTCGAAGACATGTTTTACATCTGATGCTAAGTTCAGGCCTTGTTCTGGACTATACCTGAGCGTTCTCTGCCCTGATCCAGAAAAATCTGAGAAGCTACTCATGTGGGCTGGAAAAGCAAAGGTGACTGGATGCAGACAGTGTCCCATCCCTCCCAGCTCTGCTTTTAGCTATGCATAGCAGCGTGCCTTATCAATACAGCATGTGAAGAGCTACACAGGCCCAGCAGGACAGGGCTATCTGGTTGCTTCTTGGTGACCTGAGCCAAAGGCAGCAATGCCTCCTCAGTAAGACCTTAAACCAATATTAAAACAATATCATGCTAGGAAGGGGCTTCACATTTCTGTTTATAGATAAACTGCAATACAAACTCCTAAGTCATTTCTCCTCCTCGCTCTTAGGTGACTGTACGAAAAGGTCCCGTCCAGTACAGATTCATTCATGAGTGTCATGCTGGTGGGGCACTGAAAGCCACTTACTTAGTGGAAAGTGCCTGTAGGCTCCACTTGTAGGGCTTAAGGAGGACTTAGTGGTTTCTTGGCCTTTATCCTGATTCTCATCTAATGCATGACTTTGTGGAATTCATGGTTACAAGCACTTCAACCTGCATTGTTTCTAGGCAGTTAGTGTGTGAGTGATGAATAAATTAAACAGATACTTAAGTGATAAGAAAGAAGTAAGCAGTCCTGTTTACAACCCTCATTTCTTCTATAAACTGTCAGGAAGTAAGTTAATCAGTCATTTAAGAAGTTCAAGGAAAAGTTGAAAGTTAACCTGTTAATGGCATTTTCCATTATATCAAAACTTCTTTGTTACTGAACAGACAGAAGTTGGAAAACAGCTGGGAGCTTAAGGAGTGTTTGAATATAGAGTTGAAAAAGGGAAAACATTGCTACAGGCCTTTGTTGAACCATTTACCCAAAACTCCACAAATACACTAGCTGATCACACGCTGTATCGCTGGCTCTGTTTAATTGAACACTGTGTCAGTAACATGTAATATAGATATTACTACTGATACTCTCTTTTTAAATCAGTCCAGTGCCAGTTTTTAAACACAGCTGACACCTTTGCAGCAAGGCAGGAATCTTTATACAGGTAAGCTGTAGCCTCCAGTTTGTAATTCCTACTTCAGCCTATGTTAATTGTTGTAACCTACTAGCTGGAGCAGTTTCCAAGGCTGGTATGTTGGCTAGATACAGATCTGACTGCTGACAATATATGTTTCCCTCATGAAGACATACACACTTAGCTAAACTGAATTAGTTGTGGAGGAAGTTATGGTAAAATTCAAAAAAAGAACTAAGTGCAAATCAATCCTGATATTATGTGGATAAGAAAAAGGAGAGCTCTGTAAAGGAGGTAGCTAAGGTAACATGGAGAAAATGTGCCAGATGATAAATAGCTAGCAATGCCGAAAATATCCTCTGCAGAGTGGGCGGATAACACAAGTTGATCCTGAGCATAGTGGAGGAAGTTAAGAGAGGCCTAAACAACCATGGAGAAGTTGGACAAGCAGTAAAACTAGAAGTTACAGAGACTGAATAAATGACTCAAGACTTCTAGAGAAGCTGAAGAAGTAAAAGCATTGCCTAAAGTAATGAAGAAATCAAAAAGCCTAGAGACATTACTACTCAACACAGGCAAGGGCTGAGCTGTATAGCAATATGGCTAGGCCAATAGCACAAACACAAAAAGGGTTCCTGAAAACTAGCAGTAAAGTATGAGATGGTGTTGAAAGCAGAAAGAGGGCATTCCAGTTGAGTGCCAAATCCTGCTGTCTCTTCCAGATGCACGCACCCTAGAAACCCTGGGTAAACAGAGTAGCAGGCAAACGCTGAAGGGGCACCACCTAGAGAGGAATTTCAAGGAGCAATGGAATCACTAGAAATGAGAAAGTTGAGGGAAAACACAATTTCACAGTTTGCTATAGCAAAAGGACAACATCAGGTTATAGTGGTATGAAGCAGTTGCGGTTTGAAATGTTTGCTACTCACCTTGTTACTCACAAAGTACTGGGTGATATACACAGTTAGAGAGGATATCCTGGTTTGACCCCAGTGCAGTACTCCATCCCATACACATCATGCTCAGAATAAAGGTGAGGAATCACAAGGGTCACTCCCTCTCCCTTTATGGCCAGGGCACTAACGGGCTCTAACAGCCCTAAGCAGCCTCACCTGGTGCTTCTGCCCACACCTATGGCCCAGGAGCCTATTTAGGCCCAGTATGGCCCTGTTAGGGGGAGGGGTGGTGATGTTGCAAGGTCCAGCTCCATGCTTAAGCAGGTGAGGAGGACTCTACCTGATTATTCTGCTTTTGATCCTGAATCCAGCTCCTGCCTGCTGCTGAGTACAGTCTGGGACTTTCCTGGGGTGTGCCCCACAGTGTCTGGGTATTTGCCATCAGTGGTGGTGGGGAGCTTGATATCAGGTTTGTGCATGTTTTCTGATTATTATAATACACAATTCTTGTAGTTAGATTAAAACTGTTTTTTAACTCTTCCAACCTATAAGTCTCTTTCCCTTTTCTCTTTCCCTTCCATTTTGGGAAGGGAGGGAGTTAACAAAGAGTGTCCATCATTCATTTAATAGCCAGCCCAGCTTTAAACTGTGACAGAGGGTAAGCTCAGAGTCTTATACTCATTCCAAATTTGGGGTTTTTTATTGAGCCCTGCAGATAAAACACAATAATATGATTATAATATTAGTGTTACATGCTATAGTATAATCCTATTATTAATAGCACAGTTGTTATATTGCTGTAGAACAGAAAGAGAAACTTCATATACTCATCACTAGGATAATTGCTTTGAGAACATATGGATACAGCAGGTAATCCAGTTCAGGATTTAAACCAAGTTCATACAAGCTAGGTATATCTGTGTTTAAGAATATATGTGAATATGTGTAATTCATTTATGTATGTATCTAAAATCTAGGCAGATACAAGCTATGCTTTATTACATTTTTAAGCACTTTCCTTTAGTTGTTTTATGGCCATTACATTATTTAAATGAGTACTTTTTGAATATTTCCCTAAGAATGGGTGGGATTTTGAACAACGGGTTCAAATCAGTGTTTGGTGGTGTCACAGAGGAGTGATTTAAGGGTCTTATGTAACTTTGAGGTAGCAGCAATTTAAGATACATTAACACTATTATAACAAATAACAAGATTATATTATAGGATTTTCTAGCAATATTTAATCAGTCAGTAATCAACAACCTGTTTTAATCTACACAGTGACTTAGTTAAAGATGTGACAGTTTCCTAAATTAAATCGCGTGCATGCGTGTGCACACACACAGACATAGAGGCATACCTATGATTAAGATTTTTTTCTCTGCAGATTATAGTAAGTGCAGGTACCCAATGATCTTTGAAAACATTGCAAAATTGAATTATAGTGAATTAATCACTCTTTTGATCTTTGAACCTCGTGAAATCTAAGTACAGTGAATTAATCACTCTTCTCCTTCATCAGCTTCTGTCAGTGGACAATCTGAATTACATCACAAAATTTGCATTAAACCTCATGAAATCTACCTTTAAAGCTGCAAAATCTACCCTAAGAGGCGTCCCAGCTCAGGGGGAGATGATACACAGTCACAGCCCACTGTGGCCCTGGAGAACTCAAAGGGCCTCACTTGGGACCACTATTTATAGGATCACAAAATGATTGACTTTGATCAGGACTTTTTTTTCATTGTGGATATAATTCTTGTCATGTAATCTTGGCACCTCTCAGAGTGGGCTACGATCCAGGCAGGAGGAGTTTTGGTACGTTTCCCAGGCAGCAGGGGTTCTGGGTGTGGTTAGGGAGTGCCTGATTGTCCCAACTCACCGTACTTGTACCCAGGGCAGGAAGGTACCAAGCTGTCTCATCTCACTGCAGGAGCAGGCAGGGTCAGAGAGGACAAAATTGTCCCAGCCCACTGCACTTGTACAATGTTGGCTGGCCCCAAAATTGCAATGTGGCCCAGCGTGGATGGTCTGTACCACCACAGGTAGGAGAATAAAAATACACAGAATTAACCTTATTTTTTTCATCATGTTCCTTCAGTGGACATTAAGGATAAGAGATGGATATGAAAATGTTGCTTTTGGATGATCTAGCATTAGACACCTTAGTTTATGCTGTTGACATTGGATACTAGCAAACATATACCAGGATTTGGATAGGTTCTTCTTGCAAGCTCTTTGGATTTCTTCTGGGAGCAGCCCAAAGTGCTCCATTCTTGGAGCACTTTCCTCTAGAGCAAGAAAGGACTCTTGGGCTTATATATTCTACTTTTCCTTCTTGAATCTTAGCAGTACTGCTTACCCTGCCAGAAAGCCCAAACCTAGTGTTTCATACAACACATACAAATTAGCTTTCAGCTCTGGCTGGTCTCCAGTCTTCCCCTCAAAGGGAAGTTTATCACGATGTTCAAGAAATCCTCCACCTCAGCAGTTTTCAGGTAGCAATGCATTACACTGAGCCATGATTGAGACCAGCTGACACTGCCCAGAGCCCAAGTTTGTAAAACTGAAGAAAGCCAGTATTGTTCAGATAGCCTTTCTGAATGTCTCAGCCCACTGAGCCAACACCATCAAGCTTGCCAGGAGCAGTGAGGTGGCTACATAGATCTGTGTCACACCTCCAAACAGACCAGGCAGAGAGCATATGTGAGGAGCTAGAGGTGTAGCACAGCTCTCTGTTTGCTAGTGTGTTCCTAGCTTACCATCCAAATGGACTTAGGCCCAGCAGCTACAGCCCATTTCTTAAATCCAGCCTTGCTGCTAATTAAAAACATACCCAGGCAGTCCATAACCCCTGACACACACACCTGCCTGAGATCTGCTAACCACATTAGTGCCTTCTGAAACTGTCAGGAGCCAATAAAGCATGATCACAGCCCTCCATGGGCTTAATCCAGCTTCACTTGTCCTGTAAAAACTAGCAGATGAATGCAGTAGGGAGAGAGCAGCCAGGAAACTCTTCTNGTGTCCTGCTTGCAAATGCTCAAAAACATCCTATTCTCACACCGCAGACCAGGCTTGCTGAGCTTCCCAGAAACACATGCACATATTGCAGGCTCTTCACAAACTCAAAAATTTTGTCACGAAACATCAGCCAAGAAGCATTTGCAATTACATTACAAAGCTGACGCAAATAAAAAAATGTACCAAGATCACGGGACATGTCTGTTGTGGGCCTGGGCGCACCCACAGGCTTCAATTGCCCTGACCAGCCCCCAAACAGTTACACCATAGTTGGTCACTAACATAACGTGGTACCTTCCTCTGTGCAAGTGCAAAACTTTACTCTCACCAGTTTCACAANAGCATTTGCAATTACATTACAAAGCTGACGCAAATAAAAAAATGTCCCAAGATCACAGGATATGTCTGTTGTGGGCCTGGGCGCACCCACAGGCTT
>VZSC01010536.1:0-15324 GCA_013398225.1 Steatornis caripensis | reverse complement strand
TCCTTCCTTCCTTCCTTCCTTCATTCCTTCCTTCCTTCCTTCCTTCCTTCCTTCCTTCCCCCTCCATCACGCTCAGCACACAGACCTCTACCTTATTACAGCCTACATACTAACATATTTCTTTGTTAAGATATGATGAAAGGCTCCTGGAAGCTTGGAGATCATACACTTTTGCCATACCTCTGCCTGTACAACATTCCCAACCTGGAACATGTCTTCCATTATTATGCAGGCAAAAAAAAGTAGAAAAAAAAAGTATAAAAAATTGTCAGTGAGTGAGTGAAGGAAAGCCAACACAAGCATATGCATTACAAAAAAAAAAATCCAATGCTAAACAGCAGCATTCCAGAAAGAGTAACAAACAAATTCTGTAGGTCTTCATGGTATTTATAACATGAAAAGCAAATGAGTAATGATTGATAGCTTACTGAATTAGCTACATTTGCCAAGTCAGGCTACGCAAGCCACCACAGAAGGAACATCACACTTTGCCTGTGAGTGAGCTCACACACAAGAGGACTTCAAAAACAGTGGAATTCTCAGGAAGGGCTGATGCTACTAAAGCTCCAACTGCACCTTTGTGTAATCCATACAAAAATCCATTCCAGCCTAGTAAAGAATAAACACTAAATGCATAGAGGTCAAACTTTTTTTTTTTCATTTTTTATTTAAAATATCATTATTACCAATTGACATACTAGATAACAGTGTATACATTCCAGTGGTGCACATGTAATGACCTATGGCATGAGTGATTAAAAAAACCCCACAATGTTCTCAGTAATGCCCCACCAACAGCTTATTTGGAGGGAATAAGGAAAAGAAGTATCAAATGTGGGGAAGAAAAAAAAAAATTACAGTTTCCCCCAGTATTTTTAATGGTGTATCTATCTTCCCCTTCATATTTCTCAGGACAAAATAAAATTAAGAATATATTTCAAAAGGGGCAGAAGGAATGATCACAATAATCGGGTTTTTTTTCTCAACTTTTTAGTAATAAAAGTTAAAGAACTCTCAAAAATATACTAGATATTGGGCCTACAAAAGTAATTCATCTGTATGCAAAGCTTACCAAGAATTATTCCTTTCGTAAAATGTAAAGGATGAGCTGACATTACTAGTAAACTGTTTTTACCTACAAAACCAGACTACAATAACAAAATCACCAATTTACAGCTAACACAATATTCTAGATGTACACTACTGTACACAAGCTATATATATATATGACACATGACCATCTTACATGAAATATATAGGAAACATACTTACTGGTATTGTCTCAACATTGGCCAATGGGTTTATTTTTCTATTCACATTCAGTGTAGTTCCAATAGCAAGGGTTAGCTTTGCTTACTTAAGAAACGTAGAAAGTTTGTGTGAGGTAGTTCAAGAAAACCTAGCTTAAATTTTTAACTGCAGAAGTAGAAACACAATGTGATCTGATTCACGTGTCTGTAATGCAGAGCTATCTAAAGAAGAGAAGGGGGTGAAAGAGATCACTTCTTGAAATACCGCTATCCAGTGCCCTTAACCAAGAATAAATTAAATGAATTGAAAATTTGGGTAGGCAGTAGAGTTTCCATCACATTTCTCCATGAGAACCCTCTTTCTAATCTTACTGAAAAATGCAGACGGCTCTCCTTCAGCTCCAGTCCTCAAACTACGTATGTAAGAACCAGAACGCTGATTGGAAAATAAAACGTAACAGCGTGGCCAAGCTGCTGGCAACAGCAAATAAAAACATATCTAGAAACAGTAATTCACTTCCTTTAGCAACTTCAAACAGTGAGACCAAGTGTAAGCTGACCCATCTTCTCACCTTTCCCCCATAATCTCAACCGAGAAACATGTCATGGCATGCGCTGTGCATTGTTGGCTGGGTAGGAACCACCCTCCTGTACCAGCTTTTTGATCTTTTTTCGTTGTGCAGTGTTGAGATGAATGCCATGTGCATTCATGCAGGAACATTATACTCATGCAAACGTCATGGTTGTCAAGGTGCTGACTTTTTCTTCTCTAGCAAAATAGCATGTGTTAAGAGAAGCCATTTTCCATAAAACAAGGCCACACCAGTAACACGCTACTTTACTTACTTACTTACTTACATGGACACCGAGGCCCAAGAGGGTGCTGTTGCCACAACCGCCTCCACACAGCTCACCGCATCCTCCCCCGAGTTCACACCTGTGTTGGCAGGGGGAGCTTACCCAACAATTTACGCTGCTATTATCTTTGGGTCTAGCTGGAATTCCTATCCAGAGATACTATAGCACACACCATAGTAAGGTTGTTCTAAACTACAAGCCCACGCCGCACAGCAACTACAAAGGGACAAGTGCCACGGCTGCTCAGCGGAATGAATGCACTAGGAGGCAGCCTGGGCTGCGGGTGTTCGAACCCACGCGCACGGCTCTGGCGGTGCAGCTTCTCCCACAAACCTCAGTTCTGACCCCGTTGTCTTGCATTAGCAAAGACTTCAGAGAGCACAGGTGCAGCACACAGTAACAGCACTCGTGAAGAACCCAGTTGTACACAAGGTAAGGAGCTATGTTATCCTTGGTGCCTGCCACACCTCTGACCAGAGACGGGGGAAACTGATGTCATTGCTGCTATTGCCCTGCTGCCCAACTTTTATCCTCATCCGACATTAAGAAATCAGACAGCTGACGGTAATTCAACCCCTGCCAACTCCCAACGGATTGGAACGGCCCTAGAAGGGGAAAGTTGCATGCACTTTAGTGAAGCCTGTTGTCACGAGAAGATTTTGGAATCATAGGCTAAAATAAAGCTTAAGAATACTTTAACAATAAAATTGTACAGTGTATTAGCATACGATCTCATAACAATAGACAAAGACAGCTCAACTCCAGCCACCCTTTTGTTTGCTCTCTGTGGCAGTGTACAACTATATGAAATAATTTTATATTTCAGCAAATAAAGAAACTTAATAGTAGTAGGTTGTTGCGATAATTTGGTTACTCAGTCTGATTTTCTTGTCTTTGCAAATTGCGCCATCGCTTTAATTTGCCCAAAATACAAGCAACTGCGAAACAAAAAAGAAAAAACCCACCAACACTGCTATGAACATGGTGCCAAAAGCTAACTCTAGGCACCCGCAGGCAAAGCTGTGACCTTACTGCAATAGTCCCTTTGAACATCGCTCGCTCACTGCAGTGGGTTGCAGTGGACAGTCCCACCTATTCATCAGCCCTACCCTAAAAGAGGAAAAGCTCAGTTCTCCTTAGAGCTTGTTAACTCAATGAAGTTACTGTTGATAGCACACTTGACAGGAAACGCCTAGGAACCGTTTCACCCGATACTCATTTCAAAAGCAATTTTTCTCTAGGACACTGGAAAGCGATAACAAAAACTATTTTAAATTTTCAAAATACTTGCGTCACCGCTGCAATCCAGATGAGTCCAAAATACATTAAAACAGGGACTGTATTTACCAAATTCTCCTAACAGCACTTACAGGCGTCAGAAGTTGATTTTGTCAGCCTTAACGTCATTACACTGGGTTGACCAGGATATCATCTGACCCCGTGTAACAATGGAGTACTGATGTAGGACTAAAAATTTTGGCTCGATTCACAGCTTAAACTTCGATAAAAAAATTACAAAACGGGCTGTTCTGTTGGTCTCTGTTCAACTCGAGCAGATTTTCCATGTTCCAGTGCTAGATGAATCCAAACGTGTCCTGCCTATTCTGACGTAATATACAATTTGGCAGGATGCTGTAAAAAGAATTGCCTTCACAAACGGGGTTTAGAAAGGCAATATTGAAATATTAGATACAAGCGAGGAAAGCAAAATTACACGCATACAGCACTTACCAGCAGTCTAGCCAGGCCAGGCAAACAACTGTGCAGTTTAGCAATTTAGTCATCTTTGAGACATTACCATTCCTTGTTAACCCCGTCTGTTTTTTAAAAAGACATGTCAGATATCGAAAGCATTACTGTCACTAACTGCAAAGACAAAATTTCCCTCCTTCTATTAGAACTTCAAAAAGATACTTATTTAACCCAGCAAGCAGAAGGAACCACACTGAAGAGCGTCAGTCATTCCTGGATGACCTCTGTAGCCAGTTACATGATTCGCTTATGCTCTGCGCCTGGCAAGACTTCTGTGTTTTTTATGCTCCTTTTTGTGAGCATTACTAATTTAAATTCCGCTTCACGTTCTAATTCACTACACAAAATATGCACCTACACAAGGCAATCCATTATACAGCCTAGTTTCACTAAAAATCTGCATTTTTTCCAAAGGAATAAATTCTGAATGATCGTTTAACTCATACATAAACTTAACTCAGTTATACATAAATCATTCTGTAAATATAAAATGTAAACAGTTAAGATACTTCTGTGAGGAGCAGCACCATTTCACATGACTGTTTAGTTACTGTTCTATATATTTCAATATATCGTTTTTGTTTAAAAAGCGTATTGAAACATGGAGCTTCAGTGCTGAAAACCACTTGAATATTTATGACTTAAAATGAACCATTATTAAGATTTCTGCTACACTGGTCTCATGGTGAAATGAAAGAGATAAATACTAATTTATACAGCGCTACTTCTCCCTCCTTTGGATGGCATATATTGCTCACTTAATGCATTTAGCTACAGAAATCCTGAGGTTCTCCTACCACTTAATGGTTTTTAGCAATCTGTTACTTTTGGTGGAGAAGGAACAGCTGAAGTTTTGCCCCCACTGCATTCGTGTCATTCCCTCTTCTACCCGAAAAGCACTCGCCTTATTAGACAAAACTAGTAAGAAACAAAACTCCCAAGAATCACATATCACGTGAAAGTATAGCTAACAGCATATTCGTTTTCCCTCTCGGCAGTCTAGACATCCCGGATACACTTCGTTTTGTGTGTACAAAACCAGGCTACAAGCTAGAAGTAAACAGTTTATTTGCATCGCAATGTATTATTCATGAAGTATCCTCGTGTTTTATGGTGATCGCAAGATTTGGCATGCCGCAACTCTGCCGAAAGTGTCACGTTAGTTTGTTAGGCTAGATGTTTCTGCAGCTTTGAAGATAGGCTTTGCTTTCTGAAGTTCCTAAAACCACTCAGATGAAGTTACTTTGCAAAAGATTGCGTATTGTTTCTCTAAAAAAAATAAAAAATCACTAATTGTTGCTTTTGCTAAAGTATTATAGGCAAGTCGCCAGAATAAAAAGAGGATCTTGTTCACTGCCAGCACCACAGCAGTATGCCCAAACCTACAGCAGGCTGCACTGAATTCTCTCCCCGCTCCACCTAGACGCAGACACATGACCAAGCATAAAACGTTGAAGGATATCATGAACAAAACATCTGGAATAAATTCCGATTAAAAAATTGAAAACCTGTAAAATCTTAAATAATTCATTGTATGGTAATGACCGCAACATCAATATGTGCTTTGATAAAACAAATCTTACAAATTCAGTAAAAAAAGATCAGCAGCATAACAGTAAAGCAAATATGCAGATTTAAAAACCACAATAAAAATTATCAGGTTTAATATTTTACAGTTAATTACAGCAAAAAAAGTGGCTGCTTTTAACACAACTTACAGTTTAAAATTACAGCACTTTATGATGAATTCTACGATTATTTTTGAAAAAACACTCAAAAATACCACCAAATTTTAAAGGTGCCCTATTCGTGACTAAAAGGACCCCCCTCCCGCCCCCCAAAAGACCGAGTAGTCATCTACAGCAACCCAGAGGTCCAGCCGAGGTTTCTAGACTGCTGTCTGTATCAGAGGCCAATGTTGGATCTGTTGACATTGAAGACACATCATTGACAGATGACGATGAAGATGGATGTTGAGAGCCACTGATCATTGCTGCACCTGTGCTATGAGAAACAAAACAGCAAATCAGTTGCAGATACAGTTGCGCGGTTCACTACTCGCATTAGTCTGTCTCTCCCTAACAGTCGTTACTTCCCCCTGTTCCGTCAAGTTTGAAGAGGTGTGTCTCAATCCACTGTCAAAGTACATAAAACCCCCAAGTCTTTAACATGGGGCTTAACGAAGCGTACGGCACGTCGAGAACCACAGAACTCTCATGGCGCGATACCTGTCAAATTACAGTAAAATGCTAATGGCTGAAAGTCAAAAATCACAAACATACTGCCTAAAGCCTGAGCTAAGACGTCCTACTGAATGTTGAAACCCCAAGCTAGAATGTACCTACATATTCAGGTAAAGAAGGAAGGGGGACTTTTTTCCAGCAGAGCCTCCCTTTCAGGCTGGGATATAGCTGGTGTTCAGCCACAAACTTCATCAATGTAAGCAGCGGTTGTACCGTTACTTGAAACTGCACCAGACACAAGTTACGCATCTAAGCGGATTCGGCGGTAGAGTACCGGTACGTACCAAGGTGCTTTTTGGGGACTGAATAGAATGAAGCATCGGGTACGTGGGGACAATAACAGGCAAATTTACCACATCAATAAAGAGACGTCAACCCCATACATTCTATTCAAATAAGCAGTCTCTCAAACAGAATCGACAAGGTTATTCGTAATGCAAGAGCCTTATTTTTGTGTCAGGTTACTCTTGGATGTCTTGAGCAGCTTTACTCCCTCCCGACCTACAACTTGATGTGGCTTTATACTGTGCTTTTATTGTAACCAACCTAAAGGGGCTGGCTGTCCGCGTATAACCCCGTTCTTGGTTCTCTCCTCCAGGTCCATGACTTCTTTATATATCAACTCTGAAAATGCAGAGGAGGGAAGCAAAAAAATGAATTTGCAAAGCCAAGACTGGATTGATAATACGTCTCCCATTAAAATGTACATTTAAATTTCACAGGTTTATTACTGTTCAGAATTAGTTTTGAATAACAGGTTGTAGAGGCTGCAGAACAACTGGCAAGTGATATAAAAACATACGGTTCTTTTCTCACGGAGCTACGATGGCCTGGCACTCTCAAGAACACACTGACATTGCTCTAAGACTCTTCTGTCCAGGCTGCTTGGGGATCTGAGGTTAAACCGAGTCTAAATGACTGCTCAGTTTTTAACAATGGCTTCTTTGGTTCAGATAAACTTGAGGAGGAGTCTTCAAATGAAGAGGCAGGAACAAGGCCAAGCAGCATTGCCCATCCTCCCAACACGCATTTGCCACTAAATTTCCTCAGCAACAACGTCTAAAGGTCCAGATCACCACGAAATGGAATACGGTACTGGCACACCAGGAGCTACTCCAAATGAAAGCAGCAACTTTATCTTCTACAGAAGTTCCTCATCCTCGAAGAGGTTAGAAGTGCTTGTAACACGAATCGTACACCCTGTGTACTGGACAGAAACGTTTTCCCTGCCTTTTTTTTTTTCCTTTGGGGATAAGTAGTTACGCAGGTCTAATACCCTTTCCTAGACTTTTTCAGTACGAAGTACTAGATTGCTCCATACGCTAAATTCTTGCTTAAATGCAACATTTATAGCCTGCACGGCAATCTGGATCTGCGTTTTTTCTTCGCACTAGAATCTCCGCAACAATACCGTACCTTTTAGAAGCAATTTCAAAAGGAACCGCAAGCTTTACAAGTAACAAAAGATGTTCCCCTTATACTTGATAACTTTACACCTCAAATGCGGCCAGGAAAGCCAGATCCTAAACCAGTACTGAACACTAAAGATCATGCTCTTGGAGGCATGAGTCTTATGGCACACTGTGATCCGTTCCACACCTCAACCCCAGCTACCTTCCTCAGGATCCCGCAGGTGATAACCACGAGTGCCTCCCGCACCAGCTGTAACCTCACTATCTTGCCCGCTCCTTACGGCTTCTTCTTTCAAATCCTCTGCTTCATTTAAAGGAGTACAGTTATTGCTAACATGCTCTTCACTTGAAGACTGGTGCTTCTGCTTCAGACTACATTGCTCCAACTCCTGCACCTGTAGCAGTTTGCCCAGAAGAGTTACTCTAATAGCACTGCTTTATGGTTTGCAAAAGGCGACTGAAACGAGCAGGTCGTAAGTTCAGTACAGAGGTTCCGCACCTTCACAGGAAGATCTTTAGTGTCCCAACAATCAAGAGGTCACGAAGCGCTGATCTACTCCCTCGCCATTCCAAGCAGTTTCAGTAAATACAATTAGGTTGCTCGGAAGAATCTCGGTAACAGTAATTGCCGGGCCCAGCCTACTCCCAAAAGCCTTAATAAACTTAAAATGCCCTTCTTACCTTTCCACTCTTCTATCGTGTGCTCCCTCTCATCTAACTGCTTATCCGGTATCTTTGGTGGAGGCTGAAAAACAAAACTAACTCATGATAAAGCAATTAAAAGGGATACAAAACCAGAACAAATGAAAAAGCAAAGCAAGCACTCAGAATAGGAACCCGATTTCAAAATACTGTATTTACATGGTCATATATTCCCTCATACTTGCAACTGGCCTCTTTTCTAGATGCTGCTACATGTTTTAAGTTCTTCTGATTAACAGATTTGCTTACTTTACTGCAATAATTGAAATAGAAACTGAACAGTTTGGTAAAAAAGCTCGTAAGCACAGCAGTCTCCAGCCCAAGCAGCCCTTTTTACCTCTTCCTGTCAGTTACTAAACTTTCCCTCTAGTTATTATAGATCAGCACAATTCTAACTGCACCATTTCTGTTCTTACTGGACCATCACCAACCACTTCTCCTGTAAAAAAAAAAAAAGACACTTTTCCCATAAGCTGAAATGGTCCTGAAATTGATTTTTTTAAAGAAAAATATTCAATTCATCCCTTTGTTCGTTAGCGTTAATAAATGAAAGTTCAAGATCTTGTACTCAGATTTTGCTGAAACGCTTGTTTTCTAGTTTGAGAGTACTATCCATTACTACAACTAAGGAAAATATTTCTCTCGTCTAGGAGTAAGCGCCTCAGAAACTTATCAAGGGCAATCGAACCACACCCAAACAACTGAAGCTCAACAGATTAGAACCCTATATAAAAGATTTCAGATGCATTAGTACATGTCCAGGAGATTATATGCAATTATACACAGATGCACACACACAGATACAGGTACTTCGCTTTGCGCCCTTTTTAATACTATTTCTAAGAAACGTCAGTCTACGTCAGTAAGAACTATTACAGCTCAGATAAGCTTCTAGTGAAACGTGTAGATCGTGCAAGAATCTTCTTTCAAGCAATTCCATCAAGCATCCCAGTTTGCTTTAGTACGGTACCTTCCTAATCAGAGACCTAAAACCAGAACTTACAGCTTCTGCTTCTGACGGATCGTACCAAACATTGATGTATGGGTGCTGCAGGGCTTCATCCACAGAGATCCTTTTAGAAGCATCTATCACCAGCATTTTTGATAACAAATCCCTCGCCTGACTTGCTGCAAAAGCAAAATTTTCTATTTAGACTGGTGCCGTATATAGTGCACGTAATACAGCATTTCAAAGCTCGTAAGGAGAGGAGACCCGGCGTAAACAAATTCCAGTTTAATATTGTCACGGTTTAAAGCACAACCTTCTATCTATGCAACCTTCACATAATTGGGGGTTTAGGAGAGTGGTACATTTGAGGGGAAAAAAATAAATTGAAGAGGGTAACACAGGTGGGAAACGGGTCGGACACGTTTCACTGTACCTTTTCAGCATACAGTGCCCGCTGGCGTGACATCCTTACGTGAAGCGTGACGCAGCTGGCAGTACAGCCTTGCCTGGCATAGCAGTGGGCAAGCACCTACTACCCCTCTCTCACAGTTTACGGGGGAAAGAAACTGTCACGTACTGTTAGTCACAGAAAACACTGTGAGTGTGACTCCACTGAGCAGGTGAATTTTAGAACCAGTAAGTTATTTCAGTAACTACAGGATATCTATGTATTATGAATATAGAAACTTATTTTCATCCCTAGAGAAAAAAAGATCTGTTCAGCCTGCACAACTTCTATTCCACCCTCCCCCTACTCTTCTCTAAATCATGTTGGCATCTGTCACTGAGAGGAATATATACTTACTTTTCTTTATAAATATCTCCCCAGAATAGGAGCGGTTTCAGAAAAGGTGAGAAAGTGGAGGTAAGCATACTCCAGCACATTCCTCCACTCCCATGACATAAATGTTGTAATATTTAAATCCTTAGCGGGATGATTTTATAGTGAACAAAACCGAGATACACTTCTGTTCAATACTTCACAGTTTTAAAACTTCTGAAGTCTACAACACACAGAAGACAGACCTTACCTTTAAGCTTATTGTGTTCGGAGTCAGCTGGGAAAAGGACATCGGGAAAGAGTTTTTCAAAGCTATATCCAGCATATTTAGGTCTGTTCTCCACGTAAGTGCGGACTGTAGGCTGTAATTTCTTCATAAATTCAGGGCACGGTGTTCCTAGCTGCTCTATAACTTTATTCCATTGATCAATATCTAAGGTTATGCAGCTAAGAAAAACACTGTGTCTGATTTTCAGCTAGAAAGTTAGGTTAACAACACATGAAATAAACAACAGAGAGAAAACACAGAAAATTATAGTAAAATATTGAGATCGTTATCATTAATGAGGACTACCTTCTTAGAGAACACCAGGAAATAAAGCAGGACTATGATAGAGTAGTCAAGGCAACATGTATTTTACTCAAAATCATAATTAACTAGCAAAGGATATACTTCTGAGAAACAGAGAAAATTAAAGAGACTCACAAAACGCATTGAACAAATTTAAATGAAGGCATTGTTTGACTTCTGGAGAAGAACTCACTTCCTGATCTGAACACGCATTCACAGGAGTGAAGCTACTCCACATCGCCAAGGCATTCGCGAGAATCACGCCGCGTAGGTGCGTCGTCCTTGGCTCTCATCTTGGTACCTCAGCCCAGTCCTGGACTCTCCCAAGTCAGCGATCTCTCGCTGAGAGAGATCTCACTCTCAACTCTCTTTTGCACGGGTGCTGCACTTCATGCAACCGGTGGGCACATAAAGGACGAAATCTTGGCCCACACAGGTCAACGACAATTTTGTGAAAGACTTGAATGCAGAAGCAAAAGTTTCAAGGACGCATAAGGAACATCTTAATTGAAAAGTTTACACAAGGTAAAGGGGAGACTGACCGGTTCACAGCAGAAGAATTTAATACGTGTTATTGAAATTAAAAAAAAAGGCAACGTTTGGCTCAGGAATTCCTAGTTGCAGATGGTTTGATACTGGGAGACAGCTCAAGTAGTATTTTATATATGCTTATCTCATTCCTATATTCTCCCCAACTTTTTCTTTCTGGCTACCACCAAAGACTGGATACTGGGCTACCTAAACTTTAAGTCAAATGTAACAGGCCCCCTCTTATGTTCTTAAAACTTAACAGCAGACCTTTACGGGAGGATTTTCAAGCTCTACAGTGCTTTAGTACAGGCCTTGAAAAAAAGGTATTTACATTGTATGGCAGTGAATCTAAACTGAAAAGCCGTGCTAGCAAACCAGATGCGTAAAGCTAAGCACGGTGCAGCTCGTGCAACGACAGAGCTGTGTGCAAGTAAGGACGCCCTGGATCGCCTCACCGTGTCTCAACATCTTCACCCAGTCCTCACCCCTAAATGGTACTGTATCCATTATTAAAGTTAACCTGCAGCAAAAGCAGGAAAGATTTCTGATGGCATCTAAAAAACGGAAGTGTAACTACTAGTAAAACAAGATGCCAAACTCCAATTAGATCCACTAATTTTAGCGATGATCCAGAGGTTTCAGCTCTGTTTGCTCAGAGTAGACCCTTTCTCTCAAGTATTGCTCACAGGACAACCCATTCAGATACCACCAAGCCGTTCACGCAATAGGAAGAGAAGCACCGGATATTTCTGAAAGCTGTCTGCAGGATCATTTCTGCATCCAAAAATACAAAACTCCGGAGTGTAACTAATGAAGCCGGTTAGGATTTTTTTGTAAAGATTTCCTGTGAAATGTAAAGGATAACAACTGCTAACATGCTCAGGTAATAAACAAGATTAATAAGTTATTACATAAAAATGATCTCCAAAGCAAAAAAAAAAAAATCAATGTACGTGAACCAGTAAAACACCACCCAAATAAAAGAAATCTGTCTTAAATGTGACAACACCCAAAAGCAATGGACAGATACTATATTAAATTGGAAAAAAGAAAAAAGAGGGAAAAAAAGGAAAAAGGAAAACCAGGCCTGTTTGCCCAAATGCTATTTTGTTCGTCTTGCTTAGTATTAATCTTTAAAGAGTCATACACGTTAATCCTCTGTTGTGGTTTTGCTTTAAACGGTGTAATTTTTTTTTGCAGCTTCCTGGAACCAAAACAATGAACTTGCAAATTGTATTTCGAAAAGGCAGTTAAAAACCAGTATTTAAAAAATTAGAACCACCTTAATCTGTAACTATATTGCTGCAGGGTCTTTTGACCTTTTACAACTACATCCTAGGCCAAAGGTAAGGATACGATCCGTACCAGGAAATAAAACACCACCTTTGATCATTTCTCCCATGATGCACCCAACTGACCAAATGTCAACTGAAAACAAAATGCAATGATATTAACATAAAAGATAGTTATTAACGTAAAGTAAATAAAAATATCTAGACACACACACACATGAAGTGACTATAAAAAGCGGGTGTAATGAAAATGAGTGACGGTGAATGTATGCTAACTACAGGACCAGCAGAGACTATGTCCTACTGCTAGGTGCAGCCCGAATATAAATGAAGTTCTTAATTTTTTTTCACATGTATCACAAGAAAAATCCATGTTCATTTAATAAAAAAAAAAGTTATACAATATGCATTTTCATGACATAACATCAATAAAAAGGTTAATCACTTCCTAACTAATTCAACCTGCTGCAGCAGCACAAGGATACAGTCCCTTCCTGGAAAGAGGATTTTGTGGCAAACCATTTCGCCCATAATGCACCCCACAGACCATAAATCCACTATGTTTGTAGCACAAAAAGAAGGAAAAGCAAAGCAAACAGTCATTTAAAATTAAAAGAAGCAAAACATGACTGCATCCTATAAACTGCAGAGACAGCACAGGAAGAAAAGCAAGTCTTTCTATTAATCAATGAAAACACTTCAAAATACACCGTATGTAAGGATCGGCTTTTAACTGTCCCAAATACAAGGCAGAAAAACATCCTTTGGTTTAACATAGTGCTAGAGCAAGAGCTGGAACACAGAGAGAGAGAGAGAGAGATACACATGAATCAAGCAGGGAAAAGCCCTTCTCCAAGCTCTGAGGCTTTCAAAGCTGCCTCTGCCCATAGACTACACCGGAACACTAAAGGTAACTATTTCTTGAAAGTAATTCCATTGTAGTTGTAGGAATAATTTTTAAAAGTAGCAAAGTAAACTGACCTTTAAAAACACTGTGTATCTGAAGAGTTTACATTTTTAGGAGGGGAATGAATTGGTTATTACGCAGGAATTAAAACTTGTCATCAAGTATTTCCTAAAAGTCAGATTACCATGCATCTCTCTCCCCCTTGAAGTAAAAAGCAAACACAACCAGTAAAAGATCACTTAGAATTTTAGAGGATCGGTTAATGACAATGTTAGTACGCTCCTAAAAGCTTTTCAGTTAAAATTATTTGTTAAAAAATATTTCTCCAGTTATGCTGAAGTAACATCTTATACAAAAGAAAAACTCCGCAGCAATTTTTTTGCTATGAAATACAGATTTTCTACATTACCTTAAAATAAATCACTCGGAAGACATACTCAAAGATGCCCAAGTTTACTTTTTACAGGTATGCCAATTTCTTGTGCGGTTGCTTTCAGAGATACTGTTAACTCTGTACACAAAAGTCTTCTTGAATAATGAATTTGTATTATTATGAATACTTCTATGTCAAACATGACACTGGAATTCCACTTAAGCAGGCAAGAAGGGGATTTAAATGAGAACAATTGTACGCCAAAAATGATATGTAAAGTTCTGAAGGAGTGCAACAATGTCAAGCAAACGATGTTGCTTCTTATTGAAAATACTCCTTCCCCCTTATTTACAAGTTCCTCTAAAATAGTATCTAAATCATAAGATAGGAGATTATAGTTATGCATATTAATAGGTCAAAATTAAGGGCCTGGTTCATTTAAAAAGTGATTGTCAACATTTTATGATTAGCGGTGGTTTTTTTCTTTAAAAACTCTTTTCCAACAGGTAAGAACAGTACGTGTTCTTTGGTTTAGAAACCCAAAGACTTGAAGCCAGGTTTTCCATTGGACTTTTTAAACAGAACTCTGAACATTGACTTTTTCACCTGCAAAACAGTCTGCTACCATCACAAACCTAAACACACCAAAATCTATTGTAATTAGTTTCTGTCCAACACGATAAAAATGACGCCCGTAACTGAATGGAGAAGTCTGGGAAAAGAAGTAACGCGAGTCAATGACTTATCCTCATTCCTCAGGAGACAACGTTACTTCAGAGGCGAAGAAAAGCATTGGAAACAACTCCTCTGGTCACCCTACAAAACCAAACTGGTGATGTTTGAGGGTGGTTTGGTTTGCTGCTTTCATTAAGCAAACAAAACTGGTCTATTTATAGGTCACTAACTCCCGTGGGTACTTCTATAGAAGACTGACTAAAATCTTATTACAGATTTGAAAAGTCTTTAAAGAAATCTACTGCTTGTCAGAGTGTATGTTGTTCTTAAAAACCCTGTTTGGAGTGAACTTACTATTCTCTATAACTGAGAGACAAAAGGCCAAGGGAAAACAAAGTTCAACCCCAGTGTTCAAACTAGGAAACGTAAAACTAGTAGTTTCAGAGGCTTTGGGGTTTTCCTTGCTTTTCAGTGCTTCCTTTCTGATAATCACGGACATAACTCTAAACGTGCTAAGTGTGCACAAACAGTTTTGGAGTCCTTCAGTTCCGAACTTCTTGAGTTTGCAAGGCCTGGTTTCTTAATGCGATATACGCAAATGTGCGTATTTACCTCCTTCGGTATCAAAACATATGTAGAAGTTAACTCTATAAATCAGTTTCGCCAAGATCTTAGCTAGTTTTACAACAATTAAAGACTTCGTACGTGCATAGTGTAGTACCAAAAGAATACTACTCTGCAGTACCTCAGTCATCAAAACCTACGTTGCTATCCACCCACATAAGTTCAGCAGGGCACCCTGTTCAATTAAACTAAATGTTAGCGTTAACCATTAATTAGCTGTCAATTTTTCAATACTTAGCTCTAAATTAAGTAAGTTAACTTTTAATTTAACTATGGGTTTACCGGGCTAAAATAGGCATCACTGCCAACAGGCGAGGCCCCTGGACAGCCCGTGGTTCTTACTACATCCTTTCTACGTGCCTCCCTGCCAGGGGAGCTCCGCAAAGAGGAGCTCACCAGGCAGC
>VZSC01010535.1:203176-219109 GCA_013398225.1 Steatornis caripensis | reverse complement strand
TCCCTCTTTTCAACAAATTCTGTGGGACATGAGGAAACAGTGGCCAGAGTTCTTCAGGACTTTGAGTNTGAAACAGAGCTAAGGGATCACGCTTTGGGGGCTGTTCCCAACTGGCGTATGCCAGAGCGGCCCAATGACTGCCCTGAGTTACGGCAGGACGTACAGATCCCAGCCTCTCTTGGCACATAGCCACTTCTCCAGTTTGTCCCTCTTTTCAACAAATTCTGTGGGACATGAGGAAACAGTGGCCAGAGTTCTTCAGGACTTTGAGTGTCTTTAAGGAAGGAGTAGAGGTACTGGAAAAAAATCAGGGACAGGCAGCACACGGAAGGGGAATTTCTTGGATAAGGACAGCGGTGCATGTAGATGTGAAGTCTTGGTTCATAAAAGTTGTACCCATCTTGGCCAATTTCAGTAATTTTATGGGTAGAAGGGACAACTGCCCCCTCCAACTCACCAGCTGTACGCAAAACAAGAACATCATTCAGAGATGAATGTAAAATGGCAACTTATCCCCATCCCAGCCCTCTCCCCAGCTGCTTCTGAACTCATCAAATATCATTTCCATATGAAACATCAACTTGAGTTTAATTACACTGTCATGAATTGTCCTCAGTGCTGTAATTAGAGGTTTGATCGTCTGTTCTTTATGAAATCAGTGTGCAATGCTGCATGCTGGGGGCTGAAGGGGGTAGGAAGAGGGAATAATATTCCAGCTGATTGACACCCCTAAGCGTCGGGCTGGCAAAGAGCTAATGGGAACTGTAGGTGACCCCCTCACTTACCAGGATGGTGGTGACAATGAGCGTGGTGTTGAACAGACTGTCTGATATGTTGGAGGAGAAGATCCTCTTGTCCATGCTGAGTCCTTCAGAAACGTGCCAGTGGCCTATCTGGAGAGATAAACAGCACAATAAAGGAATTTACAGGGCAAATTACCATACACACTCGCCATATGGCACCAGTGACTGACAGCCATCAAGCTGGCCCTGTAAGAGGTGTTTATGAATGCTCCATTACCTTTACAAGGCACATCCACAATGGGCCGGCAGAGAGATTAACTCACTGGTGCACGGTCCTGGCACACCTACACCTTCACGACAACACCAAAAACCTGTCGCTGCTCGTGGTGGGCACTGCCTTCCCATGCGCCCTCCCTGCAGCCGCAGCAAATCCCCGCACCAGGAGAAAGCCGTGCAGTGGGCAGCTCCCTGGGGCTTGTGGCAGCCAAGCAGCCTTCTGCCTTGTCCCTAGATGTCACCAGGATGGGTCCATCTTGCCCAGCGGCCCCCATGCAGTCGACACCTACAGTGCTATAGACACAGCCCAGAACTTCAAGAAGTGCTGAATTCTCATGATTTCACAGTGAAAGCCCAGAAATGGGGAAACAAGCTTCCTGCCTCCAACTCCTGTCCTGCCTTACGCCGTCTCTGTAACTTTGGACAAAGGTTTCACCTGCCTGAAAACAAGCAAAACCTCCTGCTGTCCTCCTGTGAGTGTCACTGTCATTAGTTAAAAGCTGGTATAGGCACTGTGAGTTCCCTGGAGGAAAATGCCACTTCACAGGCAGTATCACAGCTTCCATTGCAATCCCAGAGCAGCAGTGCCAATGTGGAGCGGGCGCCTTGCAGCCCTGACCAGCAGCTCCACCTTGGCGCAGGTGGTGGAATGAAGCTGTGTTCTCAGTGGTGCTGCACCGTGACTCATCTCCTCTATCTGCTGTAATGGATGCCGACTACTATGATTAAGTACGTCCAAACCCTTTGATTCAGGGTCGCCACACCGACAGCTCCACGGACAGCCTAATTCACCTATCCAAGTATCAGCATCACTGCAGCAAACCCAATTTCCCATCACCGGTGGCAGGGACCAGTCCCCCAATACTTGGGAGGACATAGTGACTCAGCTGTGACGCAACACAAACAACCCCTGCTTTCAGCCAGGGGGAGGAATATTCAACAAAACCTAATTTTAACTTCAAGAGTCTAATCTCCCTCCCTCAGAGCTCTGGGCAGGGAGATCAGCACCTCCAGCAGCTCATTCAGAGCATGCAAATTAGGCTCTCACTCTCTCATGCTCCCTAAAAGAGCTTCTGGTTTTGATCGTAGATAGAACGGTGGCTGAGGGAGGCCAGCTCCCTCTGAGACCTGTTCTCTCTCCTTTTTCTCCTGCAAAGCCTCTCTGCCCCCACCAGGTCCCAGCCGTCTGCATGCTGAATTGCTGGCCACAGCCTAAGTCCTCTGACACCACCGAAGCGAGGTGCTGTGGCCCTAAGAGGCAGCGGATGACCCCAACATGCAGGGGTGTCTTCACGGCTCTAGCGTGGTGCCAGAGCAAATCTGTTCCCGGTTCCCTCCTGCTGATACGAGCCGTCTCAGGCACTGTTGGTCTAAGGCAGGTTATCCTTTTGCTCCGCCACGTTTGTCAGGGTGGTAGGAACAAATCGATTTATCTTCCGTCAAAGAGTAATCTTAGTATGTTCAAAGAGGTGGGTGGAAGGTGATGCAGAGCTATGGGCCGGGCAGGTACACCGCCACGGAAATGAATGGGAGGCACACTGATTTACACCGCCCCAGGATTGACTCCATGCACTCAGTCGCTTTTATTGGCAGTGCTTTGCCTCTGGCATGACTGATGGCTTGAGGACTTCAGAGTCACTTCCCAGCTTGTGCATCTGAGCCAAATGCAACCTGAAACTGCAGCCATGCTGCTACGCTGTTGGAAAGGGCCCAGTCCTTTCTTCTCCTGGCTGTCGGTGCAAATCCAGCCCAAGCGACTGATAAGCCATTACAAAAGTGGCCATCTACGAGGAGCCCCGAATCCAGTCTCCTCATCTCTAGGCACCAGTAGCAGTGGGAAATGCAAACAGGACAGCTTAACTTCATGGCTCTGCAGAAGAAAAGCAGGCAGGGAAAGCAAAGGACAGTCACGTGCATGCCTGCACTGCTCCCTGGGCTGGAGTCGAGGCACCGGGATGCAGCAGCACAGGTAGAGCCAGCTGAGTCCCCAGCACGGGGGGAGGCTTGTTTACTCTGCGGATAACACAATGGAGATTACTCCTTGGAGCTGTCAGCCCAACCCCTTCACCGACATTAATAATGCTCTGCTAAAAGCACCTGTCGTGGCAAGGACCTCTGAACGTGTTGGAAGCATTCACTCTCAGAGGCTCCCCACCAACAGGGGAGGCACCGCGGCGTTAGCAGCCTCACCCGACAGACGGGGACAAGGAGGCACAGTGACAGAGTGTCAGAGCAGGCTGGGAGCAGATCTCGGGCATCCCGTTCTCTTGGCTGCTTGTTGCGGCTTACCTACCATCAAGCTTGTAGCATCACGGTGACACTGTAGTGCAGGACTCGTCTCTGGGAACAACAGTCCCAGACTAGGAGATTTACCATGTACTTCACGGACAGGGAGTCCTTGAAGCGCAGCTTTAACTGGCCTGTGCGGGGTCTGCATCGGTGCGACGGGATGAATTCATCCCGGCTGTATTCCCCAACTCTGCACAAAGGTGCATGTCTCTTGCTGCGATTGCTGAACAACAGACCCGCTGCAGCAATTCCTTCTCCGAGCGAGTGATCAGTCATAAACATTGCCTAATTTTTTTTCTCCCAGATTTCACAACCACAGATTAGTGACAGATTAACTTTAATTTTAACAGCCTTCACTGTTCTCAAATTTGTCCCTCCCCTGCTGGCATACTGAGACTAATTGACTGCCTCCTCCTCTGACAGCGCAGTGGGTTTGACCTTGCTTTTAACACAGCACCAAAGCCGAACACTCCCATGCGCTGGGGTACTGCCACCCCATCCTGGCTTGTTCCAGCTCACCACTGCCCCCCTCGCCGTATGACAAAGCCACTAATTGACTCCTCACACTGTTCCCGAAGTGTAACGTGTCAGAGGATGTCTGGGATCGTCAGATCTCTCCCTCTCTCGCAAGATGGATGTCAAGGTGATTTTAATAATCTCTACCTATGTATAAAGAACCTCTGAAAACCAGAAAACATACTCATCTGCAAAATGTGTTAGAAAACAATCAAATGGTCCACATGGACATGGATAAGGCGATCCTGTTGTTAAGGCTCTGGACTAGGACTTAAGAGCGTTTAAGACTCGGGATTTTTTAGTAGTGGCTATGATTGGTCTGTATAAATACACCAGGTGGAGGAGGTCCATAGCAAAGAGGTAGAACAGCTTTTGAAGCTAAAATGATAGCATTGGCACAAAAATAAATAGATACAAACCAGCCAGAAATGAACAGGCTGAAAAATAGAAGAGGGTTTCTAACGATCAGAGGATCAGAAGCGATACCTTTCCCAGAAGCACAGCTAGGGCAACACAACCACCTGGTTGCAAGCTGGACCTTGATACCTTCAGGAGAGGGATTATACAACCCAGTGACAGGTGACAGCCCATGGCCTGGACAGAGAAAATTTGCTCCGTGTCCTCGGGCAGTGTGTCCCACTGCAGCCCCCCACGGCGTCATCTCTGCACCTCCCGGCGCCCTCCGGCACTCAGCCCTCTGCCGTAAGGAGAGCCAGCCCTGCTCTGCCCGTCCTGCCTGCAACGCCTGCAAGCATCTGGAGGAGGTCTGTCTTGTTACATTCCCTTGTTACAGGGAGGGAGGAAACACAGTTTCATTGCAAACCAGCTCAAAGAGCCTCAAGCCTGGAAAAAGCAAGGAAGTGCCATTGCTCTTGACACTGCTCCATCCTCCCAGGCAGGCAAGGTCCCTCAAACTAGCTGCTCTGTTAAAGGCATTACTTGGATTGGTGACACCTAAAGACTTGTCATCTCCATAGAAAATCACCAGCGGCTAACGTGATGCAAGTGGGGCATTCCCAGCTTGCTCCTTCAACCCTTCAGCTCCTCCGTTCACATGCAGCCATGTTACCAATGCCTGGGCTTTCAAGCTCCTTGTGGCACAAAACACCACTCGAACTAATGACTTTGATGACGTCTTCCGCTCAGTGCCCCACAGGCCTGAATGGCAGCGGGTGTCAGGAAGAGATGACATAGCAAGACGTCTCCATAAGCTTCAGAGGCACCACAGGTACTTACTACGCCCGCTCCCTGGCTAAAAGCTAAGGTAAAGCCAGCCCTGAATACAGCTGTCTTAAAACAGGCAGGAGACCTCCACTGCAACAAACCCAGACACCTTCCGGGCTCTGAGTAGCAAGCACTGTCCTTGCATTCATCACCTCGCCTTCCTCCGTGTCCCCAGGAAAACAAAGGAGTGCAAAACGCTATCATCTCTCATCAAGCCTGTGTTCGGAGAGCCTTGTTGGCACTAACGGGAAAGCCACTGTGCCAGGAGGAAATACAATTAGGTAGGTACTCGGTACATGGTGCCCTAATTGGCCCAAAGGGGAGGGAATTTGGGGGTGCCTGGAGGGGGGTAAAGGGAATAAAACAAACAAACGAAGGGGAGCCGTTAGAGGACACCACAGAGGTCTGCCACATGGTTGGCACTCCAGAAGGACACTACTGCAAGACTGATGCTGGCAAGGCAAGCAGGCAAAAGCTTCCTCCACAGAAGTTAACATGGGACACAGAGAGCACCAACTATTAAAGCCTGTACAGCCATGAGACACGCACACAACGCGCCCCTGAGGCCACGCAGCAACCCCTGCAACATCCCCTTCAGACAACATGATTGACATCTGGCACAGCCCAGGCAGGACCTGAAGGTGGCACACACCGACTTTGTCGGGTCCTGGGGGACAAAAGACATTCAGCTCTTGGCAGGTTCTGCCCCTGAACTCTTGCTGGGGGTAACAGCTAAAGAGGTACAAGTCCCATCGAGACTGATTATCTGCTTCTAAGTTAAACAGGTTTGATGTGGTGGGGATTGGGGAGGGTCTCAGAGCTATCGGCCGGTAACTCGTCTGTATCTCATCAACATACCAATTAGACACCCCCGTCCCTTCCACTGCTCTGCCTCAGGACATCAGCAGAGCCTTTAGCTAACTGGTGATTAATCGGCCATATCTGGGACCAGGCAACACGAAGGGGTCACAGGCAGAGCTGGGGACAGTGTGCCCATGGCAGGGCTCCAGCCTACACGCGTGCCTTCCCTGGGGCCATATAAATCACAGCCCTTCTTCGTTTCCTTCTCCTGTTAAGCTGCCAAACCTTAGCTCTTGTTTTACTGCAAATCACTACGCTGAAACCGGAGGGGTGGGACACAATGTATTTTAAAGGGGCAAAGAAAGGGAAAAAATAAAAAGGTGACATTTACAAACTCAGTCCTTGTCAGAGCTATGGATCACCAGCACATTAATGAGTCTGTGCTTTATCACGCATCCCATGAACAGAGAGCAGCTCTCATATGGCTGGGGAAAAATTTCCACTAGTTAAGCTAAATCAGGAAAAGACACGTTTGGTGCGTTACATAAATGTATTAAAAATTGGATGTCAAAAAGCCCTGTCTTTCCTTGCCCGAAAGCAACAGCAAGTTAGAAAAATCTAAGTGTCTCTAATTTGTTTGCTGGCTGGATCAGCTTCAAAATTTGGTGAATTCTCTATCAAAGCTGATGAACTGGAAGTCCCTGTAGCTTTGAGAGATGCAAGGAGAGAGAGGGGGAGAGAGAAATAGGCAGAGAGCATAAGCTTGATTAAAACTAAGGAGGGAACAGAAGTGTTTCAAACAAGATCCGGAGAAAATCATTTAATACAATCCTTGGAAACAAGATTGTCTCCAGGATGTGAATGTCTTTTCCTTACCCCATCCCCTCACGATGGGTTTAATTAAATGATTTCTAATGATTAATTTAGTTGTTTTCCTTACGGGAAGCCGAGTCAGCGAGAAGAAAATAACCATCTACGGCACAGCACGGTGGCCTTTGTTTTCCCCTTGCTGTGACTGAGACGGGCGGGCAGGACAAGGAAGGGCTCTGCCTAGATCTCACAGCTCTGTCTGGGGATGCCCTTCCCAGCCGGGCACATCACGGGAAACTCTTGCAGCCCTCTGGGCATTGCTATCAGTCAGGCGAGACCCCTGAGAGGGGCTGCCCGAGAAGGGGCGAGCAGATGGCGGAAAGGCTGCCGCAGGCACACAGAGCAGTTTCAGGAAGACTGACTCCTCGCTGGTGGGTTTCTGACAGGAGAGGGCTTGCAGCCACGGCAGGCTCTCAGCAGGCAGCTGCGCACACCCAGGGACTGCCCCATCCTTCCAGCACCTTGTTACTGAGACTGGAAGTGATTTATCACCACCGCGCTCTGATGGGAAATTTGAAAAGCTTAGTCTCAGTGCAGCCTTCCCGGGTGCCTCCTGAAACACGAAACTGCTTGTTTACTGAGCTGTTGCATGCAACAGGTCAAAAAAGGTTTTGTCCTGTCAGACTGGGTTTGTGGAGAAGAGCTCTGGGAGAAGCGCTGCTCCAAAAGGACCTGCACATTTAATGTGAAGTCCCTGCCACATTTAAACACATCAAAACCATAGCTGTCCTAGTGAGGTTTACAGCGTTTGCTTCTTTTGCTCCAGCTGAATGCATGCTCTTATTAATGCAGATGGGCTTGGATCTGCCACTTTTGCTCAGAGTATGATGGGTTTGGGAAATGATTAAAAGGGCATTGGTGCTATGAGACATCTTACTGTGGGGGAAAATGCCATCTCGATCCCCGCTCACTCAGCTAAAGGCAGCACGAAAGCTGAACTGTCACTTGACAGGTAAGAACTGGCAGGTAACATCCTTGCCAAGGCTAAGATTCACTGCTGCCAGACCAGGAGATGTTTCCTAATGCCAAAATGCTTTGTCGGTGTGGGGTAAGATACAATAGCTTTTGTTCTCTGCCAGCATCTAGGAGAAGTGGCAATCTCGGAGAAAAGGGCAGATGCAGAGCTGTCAGCAGCGAAATAAGATAGATGAAAATCCTTTTTCTGGGACTTCCATTTTTTTCCCTGAATGACATTTGGATTTACCAGTAAAACTCTAATTCCTCGGGCTGGTTTCACATAATCTCAACAGTTTTACATCTGTGGCCCCACACAGTTATCCTTACCCTTAGCTGAAGCCAGAAAATATCCCTTGGACAGAAAGAGGGTAACAAGCACGAAAAGGACCAATGCTGTGAGGAACTTACAAGCACTGACACAAAAAGCAGATGAGAGTCTGAGCTAAGCAAACCCATTACAGAGAAACACGCACCATAAATCAAGAGGGAAATTATCCTGCACTTCCCCCTGCACGCCAGGCTGGGGAGAGATGGTGGAGAGCTCCTGACACGGGATTGCCCCCTTTGCTTTCCCTCCCAGAAGCAGTTGTTTGGAAAGGTTCATAGTACCCTTTTTTGCCCATTGTATGGTAAATTCTCCCATTTTTCCCCATGCAAATAATTTTGGGTACATACATCTCCACGAGCTTCAGAACAAAAGCATCTTGAGTGTGAGCTTGTATCTAGCACGTACTTTATGGCCTGCATTACCTCCTGCGCAGGAGGGTTACTGTGACAGCACAGATATTGGCTCTAACATCACCACCTCAGGGGCCTGATACATTAAGACAAATCTAAATTATCTCGAGACACATTCTTGATGAAGTGAAACACGACGTGTTTGCCAACCCAGGCCCAGCGAGAACTACCGTGACAGCCACGTCGTGCTTGTCACTTTGCTGAACACCTCGTCTTGCAAAGGGAGATGTCTGTAAGCCCCTACGGCCCCTGCAGCAGCAGCCTGAGCTGAGCCAAGCCCTCACCAGGCTACACACAGACTGTCCGCAAGCACCGTCCCCGGGCCAGCACAGCCACTCTTACCTGCCGGAAGCCACTGCGTGTGTGCTGCAGGATTTTCAGGGCGTAGTTGGATCGCTGACCTTTGCTGTTGAATTCGATGTGGCCGGTGAGACCTTCCAATTCTACCTGTCCAAGAGAGAATGAGTTACAGCGCCCATCGAGGTGGCTCACCCCACCACCCACAGCAGCCGGGGGTGGGTGGCCACTTGCCCCACACCCCGGCCATCCACCCTCCCAGCAGGAACAGCAATGCAATCCTTGTGTCCCGATCCCAAATGCATTCAGAGCCTGGCTAGGGTAGCACTTAGAGACATGGAGAGGAGCAAGAGAATCAGCAGCATGAAGTGAAAGGCTCCCTAAATTTCTTTGCACCAGCTGCTTTGGAACAACCTCTTCCGCAGCCCCTCGCCACCTCCCTCCATCCCAAGGCTAACCCTGTGCTGCTCCACGGCAGGCACGAGCTCCCCAACGTGTCACACAGAATCACTGGATGGGGATTCCTCCACAAACCATTACATGCTGTTCCACTGCACCAGGCCTGTGTTTGCCACAAGAGCATGCTGCAACACAGCCGGGGTGAGTGTCTAGCCTCACTGTGCAGATTAACCACTGCTCACTTGCTGCTGGAGCACCTCTTCAGTAAGAAGGGCAAGATACTGGGCCTCCTAGTAGCAGAGCCAAGGGAAGCTGGAGAGTTTTGTTGTCTCTGACTAAGGGTGACATTTAAAGCAGGGTTCACATGCATCAACCAAAGTAACACAAGGTTCAGCTGATCCTTCCTTTGGGGGGAAAAGATCTCACGAAATTTCCTTGTCTCGTGACATTTCAGTTGCATCCCAAACTGCCTCAGAAAACATGCTCCATCTGCATGGTCAGCCCTCAGGAATCACATTGACAAACTCCAATGATTTCAGAAGGCTGAGATTTCAGGGTCTGTTCTTATGCCAGAGCTAGGCCTGATCAGTTCCAGCAACCACACTGTTGGGTTCAAAGGAGCCCAAACCCCTTCATAAGGAAACTCACATCTTGCCACAGAGCTCTAAGCACTTGTACTGCACGACCTTATATCAACTCAAGTTCACTCAAAACAGAGCTCAAATCACTCAGAAACATTCATACTTTAAAAAAAAAAATAGTTCCAGTTTTTCTGCTGCACAGCCTGAAAAACGGAGTTTCATGTCATTCCAAGCCCAGTGACGAACCAGTCCTCAGATCTCCTCTCTTTTCATTCCCAGTGCTACCTTCAAAGAGACCGACACTCTGTGCTTGAAAACTGTGCCAGCACCAGCGTGTACATACACATCTTTTGCTTCTGGCAGTGACGAGCACTAGCTCCTAACACACCAGCAAACTTCAGTCCCTTCTCACCATTCTCAGGTAGTTCATCAGGCTGGTGCCATGCTGCCAGATCTGGGCAGACCCACAGGACAGGGGCTTCACACCAATCTCCTGGCTCCGGTTCAGCTCCTGCACGGCAGTCACCACAGCATACACAGCATCAAACAGCAGGGCAGAAGAGAGCTGTGGGGAAAAGGCAGAAAAACGTCAAGACGCGAGGACAAAAATTGAACCTCCCGCTGCACCTTCGGGACCCTGCAAGCAAGCAGGAGAGTGCTCTGTCCACAACCTCAGTGGGGGTCAGTCAGAAAGGAATAAAATCCTTGCCCTCTCCCATGCAGACAGCATGCACTGCCCACCTACCGGTCTGCTCCAGCAACACCCTGCACCCCATCTGCACCCACCTGGGGACAGGGAGACAAAAGCAATGGTATCTCTGAACTGCTGTGACTGTGCAGGCATCACTGGAGCAAGTGTAATCCCATGGCCAGCCCCAGTCCTACTACTAGTCTATTATGTTTCTCCTTCTCTTCTTGCTTGCTTCCTTACCCTTTATGGCTCTGCTTGCTTGTTCCTCAGGGTTCCTTCCATCACTGTCATCTTTCTAGCTCTATTTGCCCCTGTCCTTCCCCATTCTTCTCTATCTCAGTTTCCTACAGTAACTAACCCTTTCTAATCAAGGTATGGGTTTTGGGTGCTTTGGTAACCTCCGATCAATCTGATGGCCAGGGGGAAACAGAGAGCATTACGTTTGTGAAGTTCTTAAAACAATAAAGGTCCTGTGCCTGCACCCACAGAAGGAAAGATGACTCTGTTGCTTCAGCCTTCGTTAGGCACCAGAGAGTCCTCCTTTGACAACTGCTTTGAAAGGCAGCTCCACAAGACACGAGGTTTTGCTAGGTCTGCTTCTCAAGCAACTGAGCCCTGGCTTTCAGACCCCATAGAGATCATCTAGGCCCTTGCTACAAGCTCCAGTTTCCTGCTGGCTGTTACCTGCTATGTAATGGCATTGCTGAAGGAATATCCAGAATCATAGAGTTCATCCTCTCTCGTTCTCATCTTTGCTTCATTTACCTTTAATCAGATTTCTTTGTCTATCAAGCCTTGCAAACCATGGTTTTTGCCCATGCACAACTGTTTCAATGTTTTTGATCTAGTTAATAATCAGCCATTTGCCCTCTCATGTTCACTCTTGTGACTAAGATTTCACTTTTAATTATTGTCACCTCCTCACTCTGCTGGAATAAAGCCGTTGCAGTTCATTACTATCAAGGCTGCATTCTCTCCTCATGGCTACTTCCGAGAGCATCCTCTTACCATCCCAGCTCCCAGCAATGAGTTCTGTCTCTAGCCTGCGGCTCCTATGTCCCACCTTACCCTGTTTGTGACTTGTGGCACTTAGGCAGTATCCACATCCCCTATTCCTCCCAAAGCCTGATTAGGTTTATTCACTTCTGCCGGTGCCCCTGCAGGGACAATCTCGCTGAGTTCAATCATCCCAACCAACCTTTGGCTTTGACTGCGTTACTAATTGGAACTGAGTGAGCCAGACTTAACCCTGCTTGATCTTACTCAGATCAGTGGCAAGACCTCATTGACCACAACGGCCCGGGATTAGGCAGTTAACAAGCAGCTCAAAACCTTAAAACATACAAGGCAGCATGAGTTAAAATGCATGATTCCAGCTCAGTGCTAGCAAAACACCAGACACCAGTCTAACGGCACCAGTAACCCTCTCTTTTCAAACCCCAGTACAGACTCACATTTCCTCTATCACATTCCCCCTGCACGCACCAGTTTAATCTGTTTTACACAGATAGCATCCGAGGACTCTCCAGTGAGCACTGAGCACCTTGACTGGCATCTGTCAGTCTTGCATCTGACCTGTCTGCCATGCAATGGGCAGCACCTCTGGTCATATATGTTGAGAGTTTTTTGCTAGTAATAAGGATTGACTGGCTCGAGAGCTATGAATTTTTATTGCACCTATTTTGCAGGAGGTAAACTGTAACACCAGAGGGGCTGAGAAGTCTGAGGACACACTGGGAATTGGTGGCAGGGCGGTAACAGAAACTGCGCATTCTGTTTCCTATCCTACCTCAGCTATGAGATACCATGCATTCCTTTGCAACGGCAGCAAGTCCTGCACTTGCTCCCTTCTGTTCACGGTAAGTCTGCAAAGGTTTTTGTCTTAGTATTCACATCTGACCTAAACATTCTCCTCCTGGGAAGCATTTTCCAGAGCTTCTTAAAGGAGTTGATACATCCTTCTCCCTACCTTTCGCTTTTACCTTCAATAAAAGCTCTTTCCCTAACAGGACCTCTCCAGCCTGACCTGTCTTCAGCCCCTGTTCCATGAAGCTCTTCAGCATGTGCTTAATTTTAATTAACTGTGGACCAAATACCATTCAGTTTACAGAATACCATACACAATTAGCAACTGCTTTCCTGAATCGGGAACCATATTAATCCCAAAAACTGTTACGAGAGCAAATGCAACCCCTGTGACCCCCAAGTTTCACCATCTCGCACCAAATCAGAACATTGACCCAGCATTTTTAATTGTCTCCTGTTGGGTTTTCATTTCCATTTTCCCCGAGCAGTTAATGATCTCTTATTAGCTGGTGAGCAAGAGACTTGTAGATCTTAGTGAAGCATTTGACATTATTGATTGGAATATTCTACTCCTTAGCCTTGAACAATTTGTTAGGATTTCTGGCAGCCTCCTTATGATTTCAAGCAATTTAGGGATTGGGGAGGAGGCTGTGATACACAGGATCAAGTCCCCTTGGTAGGGAACGGGAATCCCTCCCATGCCCTCAAAATACCCCTTCCCTTTTTTAAGAAAAAAAAAAAAAAAAAGCAACAGAAAGCACCATGTTTCATTCCTGATGCTGCTTATGCTTTACGCCAGCTCTTCCCTGCCCCACTGGGCTCAAAACCGGGCTCCTATTCCAACCTCTCAATGTTGTGGGCCCTGGAGCACGGCACCTGGATGCATGGGAGCCTGGCACACAGCAACATGTAAGCAAACAGGCCTGTGCACCTCCTTTAACATCTGTCTTGCTTCTCCCTTCAATATCTCTTGAGCAGCCACCAGGACTCAGACCTAGAGAGGTTCATGGCCTCCACTCTATTCCCGCCTCTCTCCTCTGGTATCAAAATCCTCAAAGGCACTCCATATCTTCCTGTGGTCACTGGTGTGGGATCGTCCTGCTCCACGACCACCACCTGCAACCCCACCAGCAGCGCTGCCACTCTCCCGTTTGTCTCTCACCTCGACCCAACGCAGCATTTGCTCTGTTGCCCTGCACCACCTACCTAACGACGACCTCCCTCTGCCACTATTCACTCGGTAACTCTTAGAACATGAATCACATTCAACACAGCAAGGTAATTTGGAATGCAGGCTGTGTGGAGGAAACCGTTCACAACTACACAGCACTGGAGTGCAGCATCTCTTCTGGGTTCTCCGGTCTCTCTGGCTTTCGTAGGCGGGCAAGTGTCTTCCTGCAAGGTTACTGGGGTGAACAAGGTTAACACAAGCTCACTGCTTCCAGCCATCTCCTGCAGCCCAGAAAGTTCAGATGAGGACTGGGTCATTTCAGCACATCCACTCCACTTCCCTGCAGGCTCATGTAAGTTAGCCATGCGGTAAGTGAAGCTGCTTGACTTTGCACTGGAACAGATGCAGAGCAGCCGCATGGTCTCTTGTGCCTTGGGGCCAAAACCTTCAGCAGAGGAGTAGAGACAGAGCCGGAGGCAGCACCTTATTAACTTCCTCTAGGCAGATTCAGCAAGGGGGATCTGTCACTGCTGTCGTGTACATCACCTCAACTTCCTTCATGTTGCCTATAAAATCTCTCACTACTTTTATGTTCTCATTTTAAACCACAGCTTTGTCACTCTGTCACAAAAAGCCAATTTGCCTGTTAACAAATTGATTCTCTTCCTTGCGTGCATCATCTGATTTGTGCAGATCCCTGTTGTTTTTGCACAGTCTCTGCAATACAAGAGCTCCGTGACAGCATGCACGTGAAAGACTTGGTGAGCTCAGCAGCGGTCCTCCACTCGCAGGTTCATGGGTCTCGGGGGAGCTTCCCTGTATCCCTAAAGCCTAACTCTCGACAACTAAATTTGCTGATAAATTTGCTTGATGGCTGCCGCATCAGAACAAGGCTCCGGAGAAGGGAGCAGATGGTGGACTGGGCAGACGGGCTCACTGCTCCATTCCCCTTGGCACGCTGGTCAGCTGCACGAGCAGAGGCTGTACCTGAGAACTAAGGAGGTGTTGCAGCATACAACTGTGATACAAAGCCCTGGGAACAAATCACCAGCTAGAAAGGGTCAAGAAACAGATCTCCAGCCGTTGCGCTCATCAGCCGGCAGGACCATTCCGACCAGCGCCTTCAAGACACAACTAACGCTATCAGATGCCCTGCGCCCTGGGAGCAGGGATGGTGCCTGAGCTCAGGTACACTACGGCTCCTTGCCAGCTGCAGCGCACCTTCCTCTCAACACCAGATCTACCCCTCCAGAAACTAACAGCAGATTAAGCGTGGCTGAGTGGAAGATCCCACTTTATTTCTTTATTTATGGAAATCTCCCACGTAAAGGCCATGTCTAAAGGTAAATTGATCTCCAGGGAGACACAAACAGGTCTGGCTAGTCTGGGTTTTGCCATATGTATTTTTTTTCTTTTCTTCCAAAAATATTATAATCTGTGTCTTTGCCCCCAAACATAACACAGAGCATTAAAACCATTAAAATCTTGTGAAATAGACTTTACAATCTGGATTTTATTCAATGACATAAACACTTAATTACAAACATCTGTTTTAGCCTAAATTCTAATTACCTAATCTAGCCATCTGTAATTTCAATGATTTTCTCTGATTTCCTTTCTTTGCAATGTGATTAATGAGAATGGCATTAGAGCAAGCAGCTTCCTCCCCCTTCCTCAGCTCTAGCAAGAAAGCCCTGGGATTTTGCAGCTCACAGAAACCTCCCTCCTGTCACTTCCAGCTGTTGAGCTTCCTTTTCTCTTTTTAATATGAGCTACCCCACGAGATGTCTGCTTCCCAGCACTAAAAGGAGAAGTTCTTACACTGAGAGATGCTCTCTAGGAGATGAGACCTGCCAGATTTCCAACGGCAGAGACAATGCATGGCAAAATGGTACTAGATTTCCCTTGCAGACACGGAAGAGGAAGCACATGCCCTGCCTGGGAATATTTCACATCACCTCTGCTCTGTATCTTCACCACCCATGGCAAGACACTTCTCTCATCACCTGAGACATGGCATATTGGTGATGGGAGCCTCGCTACGAACATAGATTGTACCTTCGCATCATCAGAAAGGAATCACCTTTTGGTTAAGACTCTGCAGTAGGGTTTGGGAGAACTGAACTCATTTCCCAATCGTACTGTAGCTTCCCTGACTCTGATTTAAGTCAATTCCCTTCCATGCCTCAATTTCCCAGTTGTACACCAAGAATAACAGTCCCTTCTGAGCAGCTGACCACCAGCTAGCAGAAGGGGAGCTACCCAGCGCAGCCAAGAGCAGCCACACAGCAGGTGCGTAGGAAGGTAGCGCAGGCCCCAGGCAGGTCCCCTAATGACAGCGTGGCTGGAGCGATTTAGATCCAGGCAACGTAGCATGGCCGAGCACCCTCCCTCTAGACATGTCCTTGGGAGGAATCCTGATGTATGGCTGATTGTGCTTTATGAATGAACGAAAGGAGCATCCAGCTGATCTAATATTACAGTGATCGGAGATTTAGGCTCAGGCTCACAAACCAAACATCTCCTTTCAGCTCCGAACTCCTTCACTATTTCATAAAAAAAAAAAAAAAAAAA
>VZSC01010535.1:143934-203021 GCA_013398225.1 Steatornis caripensis | reverse complement strand
AAAAAAAAAAAAAAAAAAAGAAAAAAGAAAAAAGAAAAGTTCTGCAATGGGGCATACTCTTACATCCTTCCATCTGCAGATTTCACCAGTTATTCAAGACAACACAGGGTAAGAAGGCACGATTAACTCTGATTTCCCCATGGCACCTGCAACGCTCCTGTTCCTACTGTCTTCTGTTTGTACTATTAGAAGGAAATTTAATGCCTCCAAACAGTCCCTGCAACTGCCATCCAAACAGGAAGCTTCCTGGTAGCAATCCTATAGAGATTTAGCAGGGCAGACAGCAAGCTCACTGCAGCTGCCTCCACCCAGGAGGAGGGAGAGCCGGACAGTCCCAGGCACGTACTAACCATCGCCTGAGCTCCATGTCAAGCCAATAGGATGTGGGCAGAAAGCTCTTTATTTTGCTTGCTTAAGATCACTTTGTGGTGATAATAAGGAGGTTTTCAGCTGCCTCAGCTTGTCAAGGGGACTCCGAGTTCATTAAAAGCCATGTAAAGTGTTCCACTGACGGCTTTTTCTCTCTCCCCTCTCCCAGCTCCAGTTGTGCCCCCTGCATCCCCGATTTGGCAAATGTGCTTTCCAAACCTTCTCAGTTATGAAGAGTCCCTAGGGAAGATTTTGGTGCCGNCGAGTTCATTAAAAGCCATGTAAAGTGTTCCACTGACGGCTTTTTCTCTCTCCCCTCTCCCAGCTCCAGTTGTGCCCCCTGCATCCCCGATTTGGCAAATGTGCTTTCCAAACCTTCTCAGTTATGAAGAGTCCCTAGGGAACATTTTGGTGCCGATCTGCACGCTCATCAGGGAGGTGTTATGCAACATAACACAGCCCCCCAGCATCTGCCCAAGCCCAGCCCTTCCTATGCTATTTGCATCCAGGCTCCCTCTTCCTCGAGCCATTTTCCTAGAGGTAAACACACAGGGACAAATTTCACAAGTGAAACACTGAATCAGGGCTGCATCATCCCCTGCACTCACATACAAATATAATTTAAATTAAGATTAGACTTGAATTTAAACCTGTGCGGCCATTCAAGCACTTACAAGTCCTCTAAAGGTCGACGGCCACGTGGTTCCCCAAGGTCCCTTTGGGTGACCACAGGCTTTCAGGATCGCCTTAGTATTCTCCAGATCTGGAGGCTCCCCCTGTAACTCACAGCTTAACACCCCAAGTCCTCTCCTACCTACTTAACTCTACTAAGGTGCACTGCCTCGTTCATTCTTCCTACTTCTGGACCGCCATCTCTGCAAGACCAACAACTGCAAAAGCAGTACAGCAGCAGGCTGGCGCTGTGCCCAAGCTCTTTCGCACAGGGCTCACCTGGATTAAATAGGCAATACCACGCACCCGTACGTTTGGGACCAGAATTTCTACCTCTGCGTGGTCGTCAGGCTGCGTTGCCAGTGTCTGCTCAGAACCAGCCCACAGCTCTTTCCACAAGGTTTCCCTCACGGATTATAGCAGCTTCTGGCTCTGGGAGGCTATGGACGATGGGAATGAATTTCACTTACTGCTGGTCCAGTAAAAGGAGCGTGATCACAGTTCTCCTGCCAGGACTGGTTGAGGCTCTGGACAAACTCTTGGAAGAAAGCGTGAGACTGGTTGAAAATGGAAAATCCCAGGATGTTGACTCGGTCATCCAGCAGGCTGTCCAGGCGCTGGAGGGAAAACTCCTAAAGCAGCCCAAAACAGAAAATGGGATTAGGGAAGAAAACAGGCACCAAAATCTTCAGAACCACTCAACACCATTGGATAGAAGATGGGACCACACAGCTACAAGAACCTGCCTATGGAACCTACCACCTCCAAGTTGGGGCTGACATTCACCCGCCGTCTGGGAAGGAAGAGCCTGGGTGCTAACCACAACTTGACTCAGAGTGCTGCCCGTCTCAGGCTTTTAATGAAGATGCTAGCCAAGTCCAGTACTTTATTGGCCGAGTTCTACAAAAAGACCAAAACCCTTCCAAAGCAGGTTCTGGGAGCTTTTCACTTCTGAGCCATGGTTCGTGTCAACCATGCCTGAGTGTGGTGTTATTCTTTGCAGCTTATAAACAAACTCCTCTGACAGGAGTCTCCCTGTAACACAGAGGCTACAGAAGAGGCAGGGGGGCGGACAGTATTTTCAGATGAAGCCAGTAACCTGCAATACTGGCCAGAGAAGGTCAGCTCTGTTGTGGGAAGTCCAGAGCACAGAGGTCCTTAGCAGATTTCTACTTCCCAGGCAACGCTCTCTCCAAGGCACTCCCAGAAAAACATCCCTGCTGCATTCCCCAGGAGAACACCGCTGTGCCTGGGTATTGTGACGGCTGAGAGCCCCAGATCGTGCTAGCACAGGGGTAAAGGTTGTCCACCCAAACCCAGGCCGGGAGCAATCCCCAAGCTGCCAAGACCACCAGACTGTGGAGACCTATGTCTGCAGAAATATTAACGTCCTTTTCTTTACTGTTTTTATTTTCCTCTAAGAGTGCCCTGACTTGGACCCCGGCCTGGGTGGCAAGCGTCATCTGCTGAGTGAAGCTGCTCTACCACCACCATATCCAGTTCAGTGACACAAAGTTTAAACCATTAAATTAAATCAGTTCCTTCCCACAGAGCAATCCTGCACTGTTTCTTAGTGCCATCAGGAGGAGATACCAGTCACGGGACATTGTAATGCCCCTGTGGAGGCTGGGAAGGTGCTTTGACTGCGAGCGCAGTCAGGAAACGGGGTGGTACAGAGCCCATCCTACTGCACTTCTGAAGAGCAAAGTGGTAAGATGTATAAAAATGACTGTAAAAAAACCCAAAAGGCAAAAAGGGAGAGCTCTATTTTGCTACTCACGTCAATGGAAGCAGTTACACGACAAAGCCAGTATCCTGGAGAAGAGTCCAGCCCTCCTTGTCCTATTAGCAGGAAATAATGGTGCCTTCCTCACTAATTTCTCTTCTGCTAATTGCTAAAACGGAGTGAGAAGGTGGGAGTAATAGTTTCAGAAACTGCGGGATACCCATTCTCTTCGATCACTAATATGAATGTCTTTTGGCTCTGCGGACTACAAGATCTCAGTGAGTCAAGTCATTTTTTATCTTTCCTGCGTATGCGTGCACGTAGGAACAATGTCTGTAAATCTCCGAAACATGGAGTTACAAGACTGTTCCAGCACGGCAAATTCCCACGGGAATGTGATCAGACACAGGATTAAGTGCGTTTTGGACACAACCACATTAACGTTAGGTAACATGAAATTGCCTGTGAACTATTGATTCATTTGAATGATATTATCCTCCTGCCTTCCTGACAGGTTATCCATTTACCCACGGCATCCTGTCAACCCGCACAACGAGGGCAGATGGCTAATGAGGACCTGGGCCCGAGGAGATCTTGGATGCAAGCAGAGCAGCAGGAGATACGTTGAGCCCCTGCAAAACACTACCTCCACCCAGCCAGAGCTGGGAGGCAAATTGTGTGGGGCACAACGCGAGCAGCTGCCCGACTGCCCTCTTGGCTTTGTTATAGCAGAAAGAAAATGAGATGTTATGTACTAAAACAGCCCCAGAGTCCAAGGCTTCAGTCTCAGGCCAGACCGCCCCAATCTCAAGGCAGCTGAAATGAGTGCCTTTATTTATTATGCCTTTTCTCTCCTGAAACACCTCTAAGCTTCTGAAGTTGCTCAGGACCTCGCAGGTTTGTTACACTCCACTGCTTGAATTAGCAATTTGCGGGCGAGGGAGTCAGCCCTGTCGGTCTCAATTCACACAGGGAAAACTGAGGCAGGGGTGCAATTTGCCCTGGTCACGCAGCAGTCGCAAGGCTGAACCCACGGGTATAGTCTGCTCGTGCTTGCTGAGTGACAGGGTCCATCCCAGCCCCTGGCTTGGCTCTCTGGGCAGCTTTTGGGAGTCGCCCACACCAACCCAAATTCCCTGGGGAAATTGCCACGTCCCGCCAAGGACGGAGGCAGCTGCTGGGGCTCACCGCCTGACAAAGCGATCACAGGCAGACCTGGACAGGCTCCTCACCACGAGCTATGGCCTTTTCCTACAGCCAACGCTGTCCATACCTGTCTTTTTGTAGGCAAGCCTCCAGCTGCAGAAAACCCGATTTCTGCTGTCATGCTCATAAAGCATCCACCTCTGTAACACACAGGGACTGCATGGCTTGTACGCGACACTTTCCCTGCACTGCTCCCTGTCCCTTCCCTCCGCTCCAGCTCCAGCCCTCTGCCTTCAAATGTTTTTCCATCAGACGTGCACAAGAGCATTCTACGGGTCCAGGTCAGAAACAAGCAAATGAGCCATGAGCTGCCTATGCAATGAGAGGGAGATAAACCGTCCTTGGGGGACACACTTCATTTGCACGGGGATAAGACAGATTTGGTAAGGTCAGGCTTGCTACAGAGGGCAAAGGGGTGAGAGCATCCGGATGCTCCCGTAGCTGCCGGCTCAGCTTCTGCCCCTGTTTGGTTTTTTGCTTTCCTACACGGTCATTTGCCACGCTTGACATTTCCAAACCCACGTTTTGCAAACACAAACTCATTTGCCATTCAAGGCCTGCACCACTCACAGTTGATTTCCAGATCTTGACGCCCCATCCGTCAGCCCGGGCCCTACCTCCCGCCCTGCCTTCCCGATGGCAAGCAACGGCTGAGCCTCTGACACTGCCTGGCAAGAAGCGAGCGCAGTCAGGAAACGGGGTGGAAAACCCTGCTCTTGGAAATGATCTCAGATGCCTCCTCTCACCACGTGTTAACATTTACCCTTTCACAGATCAGACTGAGGTAGAGAAATACTGTTCAGACTTAAGAAGCGAGACTCAGACATGTGAATGGCTCTGTAGAGGGTGCACAGGGATTTGGTGTCAGACCCAAGGATTTCTCATTGAGACGTACTCAAGCTGACTTTTGCCTAAGCTAGGAAAAATTTTAGACAGTCGAGCACAACTATGGTATACATACCTGACCTTGCCTTGACTGCTAGACAAAGCTGGTGGGCTTAGTGCTTACACAGAATAGTTTCACAGCTGCCTTTCCTCTTCTGTCCTTGTGCAGCTACACTTTTTTATCTGCGGTGCTGGCTGGTGCTTCTGCAAGCTAGAAGATAGCTTTCCAATGCAACAAAAGCAAGGAGCCATTAGGAAAATAACTCACACCTGTCAGCAGATTCAGTTTAAAGGGGGACTCCAAGCCCTGGTGCACCTTGTCCTAGCCTTCTCCACCTGTGCAAATACAGCTTCGTAACCACATACTTCCAGGCAAGATCAGGGTACCTGGCGAACACAAGAGGGGTGAACCAAAGAGAGGGGTACAAACAGCATCTCCCTCATTACCTCCTATTCCGCTGCTGACGATTCTTTTTTTCTTTCCTTACACTGGAATGATTGCAATAATTGACCAGCACTTTGCCCTCTCTCTCAGTCCAGCTCCTTTATGCCAACCAGTGCAACGCGAGTCACAGAGAAGACCATTAAAGATCATACCAAGGCTAATTTCAGGTACGCCAATCCTAACTGCCTGAATTCTTCCTTCTCTTCTCAGTCTGTTTTTTAAAGCACTTGCCAAAAGTCAATATTCTGTTTCACGAGATCTCAAAAGGAGTAGGCCCAGAGGGTCTGCATTCAAAATTAATGAACTTTTACAGAAGAAAAATCCTGAGGCTTTGCTCAAATCACAGCAAATTCTGCAGCAGCACCAGGCAATTACAGTGTAGATTTTCTGACATCTACTACAGGGCTGCAGCCACTAAATATGTGCTGTTAAATAACAACACTTAGCAATTCTACAGCACTCTATATTTTCAAAGTGCTAGGCACACATTAGCTAATTGAATACAAAGGGGTTCCCTGGGAGACAGCACTGGAGGAGTTATTAGAGGATGAAGTCACTCCTGAGTTTCTGTGCTTCATGCGGCACTCGACCTGCATTCTCACTTTACAGCAGCAGACAAAACCTATCAAGTGACCCAAACATTTAGATCATTGAGAAAATCTCACGAATAAAAGCCACACAGCCAAGCTCTGTAATTCATGATTTTAAAGCCATGAGCTTGGATTTTCTGGCATCACCAGCTGTGAGTTACGATCTGGAGATTTACAGGTCTCCATTCCATTAGGAACATAAACACATAAGGTGTGTGTCTCTCGACTCACACGTTTGGATTGCATGCCAGTCGATCCCAGACAGGACTTGGCACTCACAAGCCCTCTCCCACTTAAGTCTGCAGCAACAACAGGGCTCCCACAAGGCACCCGGGGGTTTCTGATGGTGACCCGCCTCCTGCCCTGCCTGTTTCATTCTGGCTCCATAACACAACAGCAGCAACATGCTGCTCCTCGCGTTGTCACAGCACAGTGCCGTGATAATGTACAAAACCACTGCTGCTTTGCCCCATGGGGACTCCTGCCAGGAAATTATTATGCTCACAATAAAGAAGAGGAAACTGAGGCACAGAGCAAAAAACAGCAAGCAGTTAAAACACTGACAGCACGATTCAGCCTGGATTAACAACATGCCTTACAATGTAAAACATCAAAGCCAGCATTTGTATTTAAGTATGCAATTAATGAAGTATCCTCCCAAATCTGCACCTAAGTGATCCATGCCCAGACTAAAGCAGATGCCACAAATGATGCCCAGGTCTTTCCTCACTACTGGCCCCACTGCCACTGACCAAACCCTCCCTCCCAAGTCTGGGAAGAAACTGGAGGCTTCTGCGTGGAAAAGGCCAGTCAAACAGGGGATTATTAGTGTCATAACAGGCTGCCCGATAAGCAAATTTTTTTTAAAGCGTGGAGCTGTGAAGCCTTGAGACTCCTCGGCACTGCCACGCCGTGGTCTCACTTCAGCAAGTGGCTCCTGGTAATTGCTTACCCCACAGCAGCGACATGGCCAGCTTGCTATTCAGCATTCTGTATCAGCTACTGAGCTGCTTCCAGCTTTGTGGATTTAGCTGGTGATACTGTTCTGCATCCCATTTGTGTGCACAGAACCTTGCTCCCTGACTTGATTCTTATCACATTTTTAATAATCTAGATCACTCGAGAAGCAGGGAGATGGCAGCCGCTACCTGCATGCTGGAGACAAGCATAAAGATGGGCTCGTTTCATTTTTAGTGACTCCAAGACCTTCCCACACCCTGCTTGACCTCAGCCCACCCCAAGCCCCTGGAAGGAACAGGATTTTCTCAATTCAGCCTGCACTGACACTAAGATGTCCCCCTCTCTCCCTCCCTCTTCTTTCTTGCTCACATGCACATGTGGTTATCTTCCTCCCTTAATTACTCCAAGGACTTTATTGGATTTTGGGATCTGCTGAGTAGCAGCCTCCAAAACACCCTCTGACAGTGTCATTGCCCAGTGCTCAGCAGGAGAAACTCCTGGTGATGTAAACTCAGCAGGCTGCACTGACCTCACTCCCCTCAGCCCCAGCCAAGGATCCGGCCCTTTGACAGCAGCGAAGGCTGATTTACACCAAGCATAGACTTGCTGTCAGTCCAGAACACCCTGTACTGTTCCTTCTCTATTTTTATGTGGGATGGGAAGGAGAATACCGGGCCAAGGCATCAATTTCTCTATTAAGCCCTCACTCTGGCAAAACTTCCGTTTCAAGAGTATTTGGTGCTTAGAAAAGCTGTCACTCTCCAAACACAGACTTTCAATTCCCATCCTGAGATTGCCTGGCAGCTTTTATGCAAGAGCCAAATCTTCAGCTACTGCAAAGTCAGCACCGCTCTAGTCACTTCTCTGCTGACATCACTGGATGCCAATGTGCATCATTACTCACCGTTTTGGGGTTAACCAGAGGAGATAAAGTATCTCAGCTCTTGGTTCTTTGGGGAAAAAAACCCAAAACATCTCTCCAGGATGTGGGTGTCAGGACTAGTATGCTTAGTCCAAAGGGGCTGAAGGTACCATCCTGGTCCTATTTAAACTGAACACACCTGGTGCAACTGCTCTGCAGTTACTCCAGGTTTTCACAGTTCAGGCACGAATAACACGCTGAGTCCAGAGCAAGTCTTGAGGACAGAGAGGGGAGCAGAAGGACTCCTCTTCGTCCAGGGACACCCAAACAAATGGCTAAAACACAGATTACTCACAAGAAGCTTGAAAAGATTTTAGGCTTCCGTGTCACTGCAGTCCCCCCTACAGCTCTCCTGTACTGATGGAGATCATTAACAGCAGCAAGAGCGCAAGAAGGAAGAAAAACGTCCAAATCAACAAAGGACACAAAACAGAGATTAAAGTAAATGACTTTCCCAGGGGACTGGTAGTACCTCCCATCCTCCTCCGTAACAGAGGCATGCCAGGGACTGCCACCGGAGCATCACTATTGGCTTTATGCATGGCTGCGTGCTCATTACATGACTGGGACATTCAGCCCCTGCAATGGTCAGCTCTTCACGGTCTGGCACCAGTGACCAAACTCTCCCTTGAGATCGTCAGACCTCCTCTGTTAGATGTAGCAGTGGAGAAAATACTTGCCTTTGCCTCTCTGGATCCTGTTGCCCTCAGGGCTGAGCTGCCGAGTCTGTTAATCATTCCTAAGCTCCTCTAAGAACATATTTATGTATTTACTCAAGTGGACAATATTATGTTAAGTGCTTTATGGTTTTCCTGAAAGGCTCAGTTTATTTATGAACTATTGACAGAGTCAATAAGTTTATAATGGGCCACATGTGAAAATCAATTTCTCTGGAAAAAAAAAAGTCATCACAGCAACAAATTGTGGCCTTTTGAGTAGGTAAGTTGACCTGGGAGATCTACCCAAGGCACTGTTACTCAGCTATTCATGTAGTTAAAGAGGAACTGTGTTCTCAATGAACTTGGGGACAATTTAGGGGAACTGTCCATATATATTCTGATTGCTTGTACCAAGTTGATGCATCACAAAAGCATCAGAGTGTGCCATATGCTAGTAAGGATGGGTCTTTTACCACCTCATGCAAGGAGAGCTATTAAATTTTGGAGGCTGTTCTTCAAACGAAAGCACTTTAGGAAAATACATTGCCCACGTCCTTAGGAAAGTAATTTACTTCAACTTCTCTGCAGGGAGCCTGAGGTTTGAAGAGTGACAAATCCTCAACGAGCAAAGAGGTCAAGTGCTAATGTTGGGACCTGAAAAGCACAGCTGTTGGAAAGCAAGAGGGAGAAAGTTTGAAAGACGAATAGGACACGATAGCATGAGGGCAGATGAAAAGAGAAAGGTTTGCTCTCACAGCAAAGGGTCTGGGTTGTATCTGAGAGAATGATTTACTCAACAACTGGAAATCAAGCACAGGGCGGACTCTGAACAACGCATAAAGAAGACCCAAGCCAGATAAGGTAGCACAGGCAGCAAAACGCAGGGAGGTACAGTTATTGCTCCGTCTAAATCCTCCTTTTCTCATGCTATCTAGAATGAGGAGAAATTGCTTTGGCATCCTTGCAAAAACCTGATTTGTTTGCCTTGCTACCACATGCCACTGAAAATATGAACCATAAATCCAGGGAATGATCAGGGCTGTACAAAAAAGTTTGCATCAGCTGCTGGGAATCAGGAAGGCTGACTGGGCTGCAAGGTAAAATTTGTCAAAAGTATAACAAGAGAGTCCTTGTTCTTCACTTGCACAAAGGAGAGCGAGGGTCCTTGCAGCCAGCAGACCTGGTGCCGTGGGGCCGAACACCACGGCTCATGCTGGAGCTCGCACCTCAGAATCAGACACAGAAAGAGAAGGCCATTTCACAAAGCAAAACTAAAAACCTAAGCTCCACAGCCCTGGTCAAATACTAAGCTGTAGTCCACTCTTCCTTTGCTTTAGTTTACATCATTCTCTCCTTCCGAAGGATGTTACCAGAATGACAAGCTAGCGCTGAAACGTGTGATGTTGTCTGAGCGACTTGGACACCGGCTTCCCCTCTAATTCCAGTGGGGCATCTAGAGAGACAATTCAGCTTTGAAGTCCACATCCTATATGAAGACCCACCTCTTTACAAATCACTATTCAAAGAACAAAAAGCAGGAAACAAAAAACCCAATCAAAACTGATTTATCTGGTCTTATCTGGAAATTGAATACGGCAGCTGTTTTATCAGCCACAATACCTCTGCACAATATTGTTGGGGAAAAAAACTGCATCCAACGAAGAGACCATCTGACTCAAGGCACTAGTAAAACTCCTTTACACCTTCCTTCTAACAGTAATAATTTTAATTGTTTCAATTCTTTCCATCTACTTTTCTTGATACACGTTTTGAAATTTAAACCCAGCCTGAGGTCCACACGTTATATTTAAAAAAAAAAAAAAAGGGAGAGGGGAAAAGAAGACAAAACTAACAAGTTACACAGAATTAACAAGGCAAATAACTGATTGCAGCACAGGGTTTTGGAGATGTCCAACACTCCTCCTGCTCTGTGCTGCCGATTTCAGGGATTTCCAGCACTAGGAGGAACATTTTTTTCTATGCACAACGGCCTGCTTGAAAAGCTCTATTTATGCCCTGGCATTATTAGTAATATTACTACTGCTATTATTAAGGAGCACACTATCACCCCATTACACGGTCATAAGCTGTGTGGAAACACAGAAAGCCTTGGCCCTGCCGGGGAGGGAGCAGGGAAGGGACGATGAGCAGCTCTGAGCTCACCTCAGCACCGCATAAACCAAGGCACAGGGAGCAGCTGGCCCCTGGGTCAGCGTTTGCCATTAACCATCAGGAGATTTCAGCACTCCCAGAAGGGTAAGTCCCAGAGCGAGGGAGTTTGTCACTGCGTGGAGGTGCCAGGAAGAAGCTTAGGTCAAATTGAGATTTCTTTTTTTTTTTTTTTTTTTAAGAGGACCGAGGACAAGGGGTGCTCAGTTGACACGAGTACCCTGTATGCAGATGATGGACGTGGGGAAGAAAAATGAAACAGACCTGCTCTGTTCTCTGAGTTTCATTAGGACTCCTGGAAAATTCGTTGAGCTTCTGTTGCTGACAAAAAGGGTCCCTTGAGCTGGCTGAAGGAGGTTGATAATGAATTTGCACGCAGTAAATTAGCCTGTGGATATTTTTACATCAGGCTGCTCGCCTCAGCTCCGATGGAAATGCATTGGGGGCCGAGGACTTCCTCCTCATTTGCTCCCGCAATCTCCTGCCAAAGGCTGGCATCTGCTTTCACGCGCCGCTCTGCCTCCCCGCTGAGCGGCGGCGAGCGCAACGCTGACGCTATCTGCAGTCATCAGGCTGGCTAGGGAGGAGCCGTCACCCCAAATCGCTCTCCCCATGGACCGGTGCCAGGGGTGTTGCAGCAACTTGCCTCCGTCTAATGCTCTGCAGAGAGACGAGCTGCAACACACAACTAGCTGTCAGCTGGGATGTGCTTATTAAATAAAATTAATGCTAGAAGACAGAAACAGAATTCCTCTTTAGTGCCGTGGGGCAGGTGTTTAATTCAGCATTTTATCCCCTTTTCTTTTTTTGCCTGAAATATTTTGCCATCTCCAAGTAGCTTAATGCTATACGGACTGTCTGTTCCCCTTCTGATGGGTTCTACCTCCATTTAAAGCTACCTTTTTCCTTGCTCCCCTTGACAGCAGTTCACCAAGATTTTATCTTTTCTATTAGGCAGCGATTGCAAAACCTCAGAGGGTTCATTAGAAGCTTGCTAATCCCTCCAGATTTATTAGTCTAAATTGCTCATTCCCACCTCTCATCCCCATTTAAATATTACTAATTTCCTGAAATACCTCTTCCATCTGCCCAGGTTTTGCCTGATGTCACCTTTCTTTAACTGTCCCTGCCAAAAATCCAGTTAGTTCTGCTGAGGGCTGGTCATTTGGACAAAGTGGTAAAATAACCTAGGTAAACAGATTAATATCCTGTGAGAGTGAATGGCAACAAAATTCATTTCTTTCTCACCTGTCTCAGCTTCCGTAACTGCATTCCACTAAAAGAATGGGTTTTGAAGACAAATTTCACCTCTTGACCTCAAGCAAATGCTTAATCACACCCATGCTCAAAACCAGTGTGGCGGCGGTGGCAGTGGGGAGCTTAATTTTTACAGTTTTTTCTGTTGTCCAAGCACCATCCAGGAACACGGACTCTACTGTACTGGTGATGTGTAAACAGAAATCCCTTACGATGTGTGTAGTCCTCATCCATGTGGTGCACAGCTACTGCTGGGACTGGGGAGGGCAAGTGGAAGAAGAAACAGTTGTTGGGATGGAGTGCGACAGGAAAACTACTTGTCGGGACTGGGAAATGACTGGAGTGGTTTAGCATTGTGAGTAGATGTCATGGGGACAGCCACTGTCCCTTACCAGCTCTACCAGCACAGCTACGCTCTGACTCAGGGCTGGCACCGGGGGTGACAAATCACAAAGCATCAGCCACTGCCTTAAAACACGAGGCCTTCAACGCCCAAGGGCGCAGCTCTTCCCGCGGTCTCCCTCACTGGCTGATCCTCTCCAGGTACACCCCTTCCTTTTGCTCTCCTGCCCAGTGCCGATCATTTGCACTGGGATAAATGGGAGCAGTGAAGCTCGCTCTTGCTGAACTGATACTGGGGAAGGTTAGGACCTATGAATCGAGTCCTAAGCGGGAATCAGAACGCTGTTATCTCAGGTAGGAAGCTCGTGGCTTTTTCTATTTTTTGCATTTTTCTCTTTTCTGACAGCTCCTTTCCCTATCCCTTTTCCATTCTCTGTCCCAATTGCTCTCTTGGCTTTCAACCCCTCCATTTCCCTCCTTCCCCCTCCTCCTCTCCACTCCAGCTCTCCTGCCTACACATTTGGCTCCATCCGTTCCCGTCTGTCTCCCACCCAAACACAAAGCGTGATTCAGCTCTCGGCTTTCCTGGCACACTCACACCCTGGCATAAATATTAATAGATATTAGAGAATATGAGTATCATTTGGGGTTGGAAGGCACCTCCAGTTAATCATCCAGCCCATCCTGCTGCACTCGAGTTTCCATCATCCCCACACCAGCATTAATAGGCAGGTATCTTGTCTCCCCAGCGGTAGTATTTCCCCCACACCACTTGGCAGGCTGCTCAAGAGCCCTGTAGCTGCTGCAGCAGCAGAAGTTTCTCTGATGTTTATTTTGGGTTTCCCCCTGGTGCTGCCTAAGCCCATTACTCCTTGTTTAGAACGGTACTTGGGGATTTAACTGCACGATCCCCCTATGAATGTTATTAGTAGCTATAAAGCCAAATCACCAGGGCCATGCTGAAGATAAACCCCCCGCTCTGCCTCTCAACGTTTATGGCATCATCCTTCCTTTGTCTCACACAGCCACTCTCGGAGGAGCAGCAGAAAAGCATGGGGCCGCAGTGCCCTCTGCCCACACACCCAGCGCAGCTTGCCCTTCTCCCCGTGCAGGGAACGGGCTCGGGCGCTGACACCTCCAGCGCAGCCCTCCTGAGCCCTCGGTCAGGAACCACCCATCTGCTGGTGCTTCCCAAGGACCCACACGCCTCATCGCGCTGGCTCTGACCGCAATGTCTCCAAATCCTGCCTTTGGCAGCTGCATGGGAGCGATGGGTGCTGCCGGGGACCCCTCAGCTTTCACCTCCTGATGGCCAAGGCAAGACTTTCCCTGACCGATGCTCAGGTTTGCAGGGGGACACCCCTCCTTTCATCCCTTCCCGTCTGCAGCGAATCCTTGGCTCTGCAAGCACGTGGCTCTTCCCAGCGCTCCCACGGGCTGGGGAGATCAGCTCCCATTAACATGACTCTACACGCACGAGGGAGAAAAGCCGAGAAAAAGGTCTTACCAGATTAGTGAAGATATACGTGTAATAGGCAGACGCCATTCCCAGTTCAGCTGCCTGTGAAGGAGAGGAAAGGAGATTAGACCAGAGCCTGACAATCTTCAATCTCCACTCCAGCAAGGCAGAGACTGGGCCACATTTGCTTTTTCATCCTTATCGCTCCGTGCAAGCGCTGCTGTCTTCCTGCAGGCGGGGAAGGGTGGGACACAGCAACACAATTTGACCTGTGAAATTAAAGTCTGGGGAACCAATTTTTCAGCAGGACTGAGCCTACCTCTGAGGTCTCCTCTCCGTGACAGCACTGACAAAGCACCTGCACCAGGGGCTGCCTGGCAGAGAGAAACCACCCAATGCTGCACGCGCTGCAGCTCTGGACCCCTGCGACCATCCCTGCCCCCTCTGTGGCACGGCGCAAGATGACATTTGGGGATTTCTGTGCGTGGGCCCATCCTGCGGGTGTACCCAGCCAAGAACAACCTGGAAGGAAGACACCCATTAAGCTTTTGCACCCCCAACAGCAACAGCCCGTACAGGGCCCTGCAATGCGAGGTCCTGCAGCCCCAGCCCGAGGCCTCCAGAGCCCCTTGGGATGAGGAGTTCCTCGGGTTCCCTGTGTCTTTGGAGGAAAGCGAGGTTGGCTGAGGTTTGCTGCTTTGCAAATGGATGCTGCTTTTATCCTGCGCAACCATCAACATCTTTTTGAACACGAGGGAAAGCAGCAGTTAAGGGAGCTCGGTGCTTGTCTCCTCTTGCTACAAACACCGTGATGCAGAGAGCAAGGCAGAAAAAGCTCTTTTGGAGTTATGGGAAAAGGACAGTCATCCCAGTGGTGGTTTTCCCACATGTATCAGCCAGATCTCGGCTCCAGCCCCGCAAATTAATTAGCATGAATGAAGCCTAGTAACACGGACTGTTCTCCAGAATGTAGATAGGGTTGCGATGGCCACAGAAATAGGGGAAAAAAAAGAGAGTAAAAGCTGTGGAGATGTAGAGAGAAGGACACAGATTTTGCTATGGGATTATCTGTTCTAGACATCATAGACCAGATCATTGAAGTCCTTTTCCAAAATTCAAAATTCCCAGTAAACAAGGAGTTGTTTGCGGGAACAGATGCTCAGGAAAGTGGGGAATTAATCTGCAGATCCTCCTGAAAGCCTATGTTTCACTGCCAAGCACAGCTGGTCTCAAATCATGCTTCCGGACCTTGGCAAAGAGGTTTTCCCATCACCCCAGACCACACAGAGTAACTGGAGGCACGGAGGGAAACACCAAAGGCAGCATTCTCCTTACTTGGTTTTAGTCTCTTTCTATCTCCCCCAGAAGCTGGAGGATGGCAACAACAGAAAGTGAGCGAATGGAAGATGCAGAGAAGGAAAGGCTGAGATTGCACCTCTCCCTATTCCTGCCTGTTCTTTACCTATTTCTGCACAAAATCGACATCACCACCATTGCAGTGGGAGTGGTGACAGGCAGTAGGGAAAGCTTTAGATGCCCACACAGGACTAACAGTGGCTTAGGTCTGGCTGTGCCCAGCCCTTCGGTTGCACATTGTCACCCTGTCCCTTGCACACGTGGCAAAGCGGACACAGCAACGTCATTTGACCAAAAGAGCCCCATGACTCCAGAGGAGGCTGCCAACCTGCCTTTCAGACAGCTTTCCAGACAGCTGCCTCATTTTTAAGGCCCTAGACAATAAAACTTGGCACCCATTTCCCTCCCTTCTCCCTTCCTGGGGACAGCGATAATGTCAGCTCTCCCTCTGACCCACTTTGAAGTCAGTGCATTTGTTTTCAAGGGCAGAAAATCAAAGCAAGCAACGCAGCACTTCCTGCTAGCATCGCTCCCATGCATTTAACGTGCCTGCTGGCAGGTGGGCAGCTGGGACAGGCTGGTAATCGAGGAAGCAACCATGTGTCTCCAGACCGTAAGTGGAGGGTAAGAGATGAGAAATTACAATTTTTCTCATTGTCCAAGGCCAGGACTGGTCTCCTGAGACAGGTTTGACACAAGGCACTTTCAAATCAATAGTCCATTTTCTTGCTTTCGGTGATCTGTGGGCAGGGGCCACGGATGTACCTATTTGCTCACCACAACGTCAACCCCTACTCTGGTTGCACCTCTATAAACAAAACACTTTGCAGCCTCCCAAGGCTCAAGAATTTGCCACAGCAGAAGCTCCTTATTTGTTACCTTCCATTCCTACAATCTTCTAGCCAGGAAGACCACGTTAGGTTTTACTGAACTGCTGAAAAATCATGGCAATCTCTGACATCTTTATCAGTCGTGGCAGAAGGATGCTGGAGCCGGGAAGGGAGACTGCGGGTGCCTGAAGAGCACTGCTGTGTGCCTGTGGGAAGTCACTATAGCAACAGAGGAGGGGGACAGCCCTCAGCAGCCAGGCAGCACGCAACAGAGACCAGGACAAAGAAAAAAGAAAAAAATATCAAAAACCACCCTGCGTAGAGACCCAATAAATCCCTAAACCTGCCTATTTAAAATGCAAAATTGCAAGCAGTGGAATAAAAAATTCGGGGGGAGGGAGAGGGAGGGCATAATAAAAGCAACTCTCATGGTTTCTGCTGGCTGTCACCGGGGATAAATCTGATACAGTCAAGGCCTCTGAATGACTGACTCCCTGATAATGCAGCCAGGGCACCGTGTGTGATGCCTGCACCAACAGCCATGGGGGCCCTCATGGCTTGGATCCTGCCTCCATTCAGGAAAGTACTTCTTGTTCCTTCCAGAATGTGGGAAACTCTACACAACTTTAGACTCCATCTGGAGCCACTGCTCAATTTTGAAGTAGGCTATCAAAACAAATGCTAAAAACTGCAGCAAGAGACCATTTAAAAATAAGCATGATTAAAATAAAATCTCGGTTAATAATACAATAAAAAAGGAAGCAAAAGTTAGAAATGTAGTTGGAGAAAAAAGAAAAAAACATTGCACTACTTGATTAATTTCAGAGCGCTAAGCAGCCCTCCATGGCTGTTCGATGGCAACAGGAGCCACAAAAGCACAGACCACTCCTAGAAAGCAAATACGTCAGCTCAGAGCAATTAAACCATTGCTTCTACAGATGCAGTCCTGGAAAGAGAGTAAATTACTTCTCCCAGAAACTCCATCAGCAGCAATTCCCCTCTCAGCAGAGACCATTTCCAGTGACGCTGCAGGAATTTTTACACTCCATTGCCATACAACACCTGCATGTGCATGCTCGTGTACTGCACACAGTATCTCATTCACTGGAAGCAGTTGCACGTACAACTGTGACACTTAGTAGACACTTACCTTCTGCAAAATGGTATGGGACATGGAAGCGTTGGCATGTACAATGATGGTAGCGGTTTTGTCATCTCGGATCTCCTTTAGGAGAGGGGTAGGATCCCGGCTGTCATCTAGCATCCGAACTGAGAGTGTGTCCTTGGAAATGAGGAACTGCCGAAGCAACTTCTCTAAGTTTAAAAGGCCTTCAAATAAAAGGGAGGAAAAAATTAGATACCTTTAAATTCTATGGCGGGTTCAAAAAGCGCTTCTGCCATGGCCCATAGTCACCCCCAGTAGGAAGCAGTCCTGCAGTTCTGTGTCTATGCACTGCAAATGAAGTGACTTGGGGCTGCAGAACAGGCTTGGGCCAGCAGGGAATGGGAAAGGATGGAGCTACTGCAGCTGTTCTCCAGACAAAAGGTGGCCCCAAAGGCCTCTTGGGAAGTGAGAAGATCACTGGTACAAATTCACTGAGGACTCAAGAGCCCAGACAAGTTCCCCATTATCTTCCTGCATGCCAGGTTGTTCTGGATATTGCTGATTGCTGGAGGAGGATTCCTCCTCCTAATCCTTTGCATTACTAGCTCCCAAACTAAGTGCCCTGCAAGGCACAACTCGATACAGTTTGGAGATCTTGGAGTACTCTGATGGGGAGCTGCCCTCTTTCAAGGGTATGTGTCCCTGGGGATGGACAGCTCTGCTGAGAGTCAGACAAAGCAGAGATCATTGCAAAAATACAACATTAGATCTACATAAAAAATTGTGAACAAAATTGTGAGTATGGTTCCAGCACAGTGCAGAATTGCTTGTGGACTGAGGATTCCAAGAGCAATACAGAAGCCAACAATAAAAAACAAACAAAACCAGCGTATTTGTTGCTTTATGGAGAAATTAGGGAGTAAAATATGACAGTGTTCGCAGTCCAGCGGCTCCATCACTGGGCAAGGTCTCTGGAGACCCGACTTCCACCTCCACATCAAAGCTCTCCTCCTCCTTTCCACCCTGCCATCTGCATTTCTGCCTCCTCCATGCCCCCACTGAGCCCTCCGAGTGCCCTAGCACAGTGCAGCCCTCCGCCTCTTCAGGAAGCATGTGGACGCGATGAGCCACAGGAAAGAGCCAGGACTCTGGCTGCCTTGGCAGTCCCCCGGCAGTCTGCCAGACCAGGCTCTCCCTTCAGACAGGAGCCGCAGAACAGAAGTAATCATTAGAGAGCACCCACACGGATGAGTCCCGATCGCCCTATTGCCTTTGGCACTTCTGACTGAAGTTCCTTCCTGCAGCAAGGTCATTGCAAGCACGTCTTCCTTGATGTCTAATAAGACATCAAAGCTCCTGCTGCAGCTTTTCTTAGTCAAGAAAGCATATTTGATAGAGTCTATCTCTTCTGTCCAGCTGCTGAGTTTCATCAGCAAATAACCACCTGTCAAGTTTGATTGAACAGAGAGACCACCAGATGTAATCATTAGCAAGACACCGGCAGCTAGCATGGTTACACATCCCGTACCTACAGAAAGACAATCCAAAAAGAAGGGGGAGAACTCAACTGAAGGAAACTGAAAAGAACAGAACTATCAGCAGAATCAGGTCCCAGCTGGTGGAGGGGCAGAACCCATCCTCAAGGCAGAGCTCTATTCTTAACCTAACTGTACTTTTGACTGCACAAAACTGCTCATTCACCAGAAGGTCAGGGGCGGGGAAGCGATTCAATGCAATGTGATTAACGTTAGAGAGCACTGCTTTCAAGGACTCCCAGCACTTTACAAAGGTAACAAAGCAGTGCATTAAAAGGGGTATGTGCAAGATGAGGAGCCTCTCACGCACAGTGAGAGTTTTTCAGCAAGTTAAGTTTGCACTGGCTCGTTACAATGCATTTTTCTCTTACCTTTTCTTTGAGTACGGGTAGGAACTCAGCACGGGACTACAAAACCAGCAACAGCCAGGACTTCTCTGGATCACACCAGCTTCTTTTTCTTTCTCACTAGCCAGTGAATTCACTCTGTGTACAGGACACATGGACTAGACCTCACCTGAATACTTTTTTGTGTGCTAGCTCAACTACATTTTACCTAAGCCCTTCATTTGATCCTTGCGAGGTTTATTTTCACCTTACTGCACATCTGCAAGGGACCAGACAGGTTGTTGCAAGCAACAGTTTACCAACTTTACTTACAGCTCATCCCAGCAAAACCTCCTGCTGCAAAACTGAGGAAGATTTTAAGAGCACTTTACTAACTTTATGAAAGTCTTGCATAAAAGGAAAAACAAAAAGCATGGGAACTTACCCTTTTTTCCCCCCAGTGATTTAAATTCCACGGCATTTAACACTGTGCTCTGTAAGAAATGGATGTTTAGGAGGAGAAGAGGCAGCACTAGATGCAGCTCCCCAAGTGCTTGCTACCAAACCTGCACCCAATTTAAGTCAGCCATGAGGGCTGAGCACACCTGGCCACTGACACCAGGACCCACCATTGCTGGCACTACAACCCACGGACTGAAGTCCCCAGGACTATAATTGAACATAAAACACTTTTGCCCTTGCAGAGCGTTCCCAGGCAAACACCACGGTGAAGCAGGGGCTGGCAGCAGGGAGTGCTTGCACTGCAGTCGGTACGGAATGCTGCCAGAGATCGCAGCCCTGCAGCGTGTGGCTTTGGACAGACCTGAAGGAGAAGAGAAAGCTGTGCTGCTCTGCACGCCATCCTGCTTGCAGGAGAAGCCCAGATTGATACCATGACCTGGCCGTCAAGGGGACAGAAATTCACAGAAAGGGGTGGGTGTGTGGAGGGAAATCTTCAGCCATCCCCTTTCGAAACATACCTTTTCTATTTCATTTCCTGCAGAAGTAAAATTAGATCCTGCTCCTTAACGCCAAAGGTTGTGTATCTCAGCTGTAAGCGAATCTTGCAAACTGGAAAGCATCCCTCTGCCAACTGTTATAAGTTTGTGATTCACATCAGACTCTCAGCTTCCTCTTCGTTTTCCTCTTTGCTAACTACATCTGCACGTCTGCTGCTGCCTTCTCCTCCAGCCCACGGCTCATCGGGGCACGAACCCACGTAAGAGAGCCACTCTGGCCTCTGCAGAGAGGAAGGCAGAGCCCAGCTGCTAGGTTTCTAAAGCACATCAGGCACAAAGAGGAGAAAGTGGGACCAGGGAAAAAAGCAATTTGTTGATCTCCTCCTCTGGCTCAAGGAAATGATCATTTCCAGTACATTAGATCCCACCTGCAGCCTCATCAGGCCTCCTGCTTGCAGCTCCTCTTGTCGTGTGGAGGGAAGTCTCCATTATCTGAAGAGATTCCCCTTTGCTTGATGATGAGAGGATGTGAGATGCTGCTGCTGCTCACAGACTGGCACTTCAGAAGGCTGCTCTGCAGGCTGAACGTGAGCAAGGGCTTGTAGAAGCCTCCTGGCAACCTTGAAGTACTAAGGTGAAGACCACTGTGCTTCGAGGGGCTGCATCAGGCACGTGCCGTTTGAACAGTCCTATGTACGCACAGAGGCAGGCCAGTGGGAAGTCCTGACCTTGCTTATTTTGTTTCTCCTTTTCTCATGCAAACCTTTGGAGCTGGCAGGAGTAGCCTACCCCCAAGCTCTCTGCAGATATGGCCTGGCACACCTTACAGCCTGCTGCCAGCGAAAGCCCCTGGGAGACAGGAAAGGCAGGACCTGAAGGCCTTCGAGGAGTCCCACACCCCTGTTTATTGCTCTCACCCATGAGGCTACTGGAGAGAAGGAGACAGGCTCCTTCTCTCCCAGCTTTGCTGACCAAGGCCCAAGGTAGTTCTGCTTATGGTTGCACTGGGTTTGTGCTGGTGCAACCCCTGACGCTGACGGCTGGGAAGAGAAACGGTGGTGATTCCCATTGTCCAGGCTCGCTCTTACACCCAACATCACTGCTTCAAACATCTCCCTGTGGCCCTAGGGCGTGCACAAGCTTTTTGACCCCATTGCCCTGGCGTCCCTTCCTAAACACTGGGTGTTATTTCCTCCCCTCTGACAATCGGAGCTTACAGAGTAGCTCCTATGAAGTCTATGCACCACTGTATTTGTCTGGGGCTGCCTTTTTGGGTTAATGTTTCTGTGGAATCACACAAAGCCTTCCATGTTAGAACTTCAGAGCAATTCACAAACTAGCTACTTGTTCTTCACCACAGAGAAACTGAGTCACATAATCTAATTCTATTCAGCATTGCCTTACACTTAGGCTGGCCTAAATCCATTGACTTTGAAGGTCATTTTCTGCTTCCGCCAGAAGAAATTACAATTAGTCCTCAGAGGATGTGACTCCTTACAGTGATAGTATAAGCATGGCAGGATAGGACCCAGGAGTCCCATCGCACAGCCTTGTACTTAAACCAAAACATCTATGACGTTCCCTCCTGGGATCTAAATAATAACATCCCTCGAAACAGCTTTTCCTCATTGATGAGCAGACAGCTCATATGCTCCCTGTACTTGCCTCCAGGGAACCTTCCGAAAGCCCAAAGTGCCTCGAGGTAGTTGTTTAAAGACTATGCTTAGGAGCACTGCTTGTCCTAAGGGAAAATGAGGGCTTGTTCTCCTACATGAAGCTGGATTATGCCTTTTCTGCACTCTGTTATAGTCGGAGCATGTTGTGCTTCAATCCTAGCTCAGCTAAGGTCCTTACCGAGCGCACAGGGCAGCGTGCGTGACAGGCACCTGTCCCTCTGCTTCCCTGGGCCTGGAAAGGACTCAGGTTGCACACTACGTCCTAAATACTGAGTTACCCAGGAATATCAGAGTAAAATAAACTGGATCGATTCAATTAAAAGGGTGGTGTTTTAATGTGAGCTATTTGGTTACCAAGGTTTTGATCCAGTTAAGTGAAGAATCGTATTAAAAGCAGGCAGCATTCAATGGGAGGCAACTGCATGTTTTGGTACGTAACTGTGTAGAAGGGCAGGGGTGTACGGCGGTGCGCTGATGTGCAGGTGTGCTCCGTGCCTGGCAGCAGCGCGAGGACAGAGCAGTGAGCACACTGCACAGCAGGTGAGAAAGCCTAATAATCTTCTCTTCCTTTTTATTTTTTTTCCTTTCAGCTTAAGGTTAAAGCCGGACAATGAAAAATTTCAGCACTAGAAGTAACCTAGGAGAACATTTGCATGATTTTAGTTGCATAATTTTGGGCCAGGTCTTCTGCTGGGGTAAATCTGAGCATGCTTACTGAAGGCAATTTACTGACTTACATCAGCTGAGGACGTGGTCTCCTCAGGGTACATAAACCAAAAAGAAAAGGCAAAGACACTCTCTTTCTTTCTGTCCCTGTGCAGGAGTCTGCCACAACACTGCCTTACTTGCACAGTTGGTGGTGTGAAGTTTGCCCAGGGCTAGCTGGAAAGGATGCTGCCTTTCCTTTGTCCCTGGCCCCATCACAGCCTGCTAAACTCTTGCTAGTATCCCCAAATCTCTCCCTGGATCCACAGGCCTTTTCAAAGCACCTCTTCCAGGCTTGTTTGCATGCCAAACTCCAGTGCTAATTAATCTGGCTACAGGATAATGAAAGCAAAACTGGCGTGGCTACTGCACACCAGCTACCTACCTTCAAAGCACAGGACACACTTCACTCTCTCTAGCTGCAGTGATACAGAGCCCGCTCCTGCCACGTTAGGAGAGTTATGCAGAGATTAATATGGTCTTGCTGAGGTGAATGCTCCAGCATCCAGATGCACAATTACCAGCAGATGTATGGCTGCAGAGCCCAAGAGGGTGTGCAGCGTATTGACTATTAATCAAGTCCTGCTTTTAGGCCACAAACTGCACGTGGGTTTGGGAAAGACATATTTCAAAAAGCTTTACTTGCCTAAAATAATCTCCAGAAACAAGGCTAAGCCTTCTCTTTTCATTTCAAAAATCCATCTGTGCAAGCAAAACACTCTTCAGATTGTCAAACAGAAGGCAGGCAAGTCTCTCCTCATCCCCTTTCCTCCTCTCACAAACACCACAAACACCTCCACGGGGCAACAGGGTGGAAAACCTGCCCCATAGGTCTCCGCTGTTTTGGGCTGCTGTGACCGAGTGCCCGCCCGCTGCCAACAGAAGAGACCCTGCCGCAACAACCAGGCGAGACGAACACCCTGGGAGGCAGCACCAAGGCAGCTCTTACACGCTGCCTGTGGGACCTTCTCCAACAGGCACCAAACACGCAGAAGGAGATAGAACAGAAGGCACCAGCAGCAGAGGGAAAGCTGAACCCAGCCAGGCAAAGACTTACATTCAGCTTTGGCACAGATGAGGCAGGCAGTGGTGCAGTTAAAGAAATTCAGGATTCCTGCCACGGCCACGCTGATATCGGTGTTGCTGGGGTGGAGGTTGAGGGTGGTGAACCGCTGGAGCTGCAGCTTCAGGAACTCCTCTGGCGCCACTTTGAAGTGAGGAACCTAAGTGGGGAGGAAGGGAAAGAAAACATGATTAAAGAGGAAAAAGAAATAAAAACAAGTAAATCTACCATAAAGGACCTTTGGTGTGAAATGCACAGCAGGCAGAAAGTCAAATATACCAATAAAACTGCAGAAGTATCACCGGAGTGAAAAGAGGAGGGTGGGATTTGTGCAATGGCAGAGGAAAATAATTATCACAGAAACAAGAAGCCACGGGAAGGAGTGGATCAGGAAAAGTCTTGCTGAGCCACTCAGAGAAAGGCAACAGGGGCTGTGATTACAGTACAGGAAACCACTCTGGATGAGTTCAACCTAATTAGCTCAGGCACTAATTGTGACCGGGCCCACACTTCATTTCAGGCTTGCTGCCTGGGTAAATACGTTGGATGCTTCCCAAGCAGGCAGGGAGCCCATGCTGGAGACCCCCAGACCTTTGCTGTGAGCTAGATGGATGAAGTGCTGCAAATCCACCTCCGCCTGCAGTACCGATGTGTCGTCAGATAATTAGGAGAGATGAAGGGAAGAACAAGATGACCCTGCACAGGCAAGGCTCAGGAGAGAGAAGAACAGATGCAGCAGCCAGAAGCTTTGGGCTTTTTTGATCAGCAGAGAGGTAACAGGTGGCCATACAGCGGGCAAGCTCCAACGGGACTGTAACTGTGACTCCTAATAATGCTGCACTTGTCATTAATACAGCGGAGCAGGAGGCGGGAGTGGGATGCTGTTTCTCAGGGAAAATTTGGGGAAGGGGAAGCGGGGAAGCCGCATGGAAGGACAGCCCGGAGGCCCCCTCTGAGGCAGCTCTGCTGCACACCTGGCGGTTTTGCACAGAGGGAATGGGTGGGCAGACAGACCAAGCTCAGACACCGGGGGCTCAGCTACATAAGGAGAAGGAATAGTGTTTTTCTTTTGCTGAGTGAATTATTTGGAAGAAATAGAAGACAGAGAAAGGGAAACATCTGCTTTGGCTTCATTAGAGGAGTGTCAAGTCCTCTTTTCCTCCATTATTAGTCTTTCCAGAAGCTATCATCCCATGACTCCCATCTCTCTCCTCTTGGGAAAGGCTATTAGTAGGTTGTGATGGCTGTTTTATTGACAGCATAAGCTGTTTGGTTAGCAATAGGGAAGTTAAGGAGTAATAAGCTGCTATCTGCCTTGATTTCACTCTGCAACCCTCATCATGGGCTCTGTTAACAGGGAGAGAAGCATACTGTAAGCGAAAGGCAAATTCCTTCAACAACAGCAGACACAGCAGCTCCAGTACAAGCATGCTGATCACTGCTGGGAGCCAGATGGAACCTGAGACTTGCAACAACAACCACTACCAGAGAAGAGAGAGATGCAGACAGAAGTGCAGGCAGCCACCACCATGGCAGCTCCTGCAAGCGCCCAGAGCTGATCACGGCCCTGGTTCAGACCCCACGTTCAGTCCCAGAGCCCTCCTCTCCTTTCCAAGAGCTCTGCCCCAGTGCAACACCCCTCCCCAGACAGGAGGGAAGAAAACGTTGGGGCTAAGGGCACTAAAGGGTCACACAGAAGACACAGGTTTGTCCCCCAGTTTTACCACAGGAGACCATCAGGTCAGTCACTCTACCATCTGGCACCTCGGTGGTAAAATGGGGACACTGTCCTTTACCTGATGGATGGCTGCAAGTACAATGGCTCTGCCTGGTTTGCTGTATCACGTTCAACGCAGCGGCACCAACTGACGCTACTGAGATACAAATCACAGGGAGTTACTGCAGGTTTACATCACTAGGAGGGCAGCTGAGATCAAGCATGAGAATCAAACACCTTAGAAGTCCACTAGCACTCACCTTTCATTTCTGAAAAAAAAAATGAAGAGACTTAGATCACAGAGTCAGACTGAATATGAATTTCAGGGGAAAAACCCTTGCAATCTGTTACTGCACAGTTGCCTTTGCTTGGGATGGAGCACATGTCTGGGACGTTTAACTGGAGAACGCACTACAAAATACTCTCAAGAGACCCATACTGCTGTAGCCCAGAGCACCAGGTCTAAAAGATCTCTTCAACGCTTCTGATTCTCAGGGAACAAATAACAGCAGTCATCTGTGAATGTTATTTACAGTGCTCAGTTCCAGGCACTCCCCTCCTTGGAGGCTGGGCTCCAGAGAGAGTCCACTAAATGGCTGAGAGATGTTATCTGGCTTTAAAGGGATGAACTACGAGAAAAGAACTCAATTTCTTTTCCCGAGGGCAGAGCCAGATCAGTATAAGGTGGTTCAAGGCTTATAAAATATTAAATCAAGCACATAGTCTGGACATAGATAAAAAGAGTTTGCATTGATGGGACAGCAGCAAACAGAAAGAAGTGCAGCTTTCCAAGTATTTGCACAAAGTCACATCACACCCCGGAGCTTTGGCCGGTATGTGCATCCACCAGGGCAAGCTGTGCTTTTTGCACCCCTCAGTCACTGGGGACATGGTTCGCATCGGTGTTGCACGTGAAGGAAGCTAACGTAAAAGGTGACACAGATGAAAACAATGACAAGGTAGGGAGAAAAGGGAGAGCAAATGCAAAAGGAAGAAGCTGCAAGAATACATGCATTAGACAGGGCGATAAACCAAACTGTCAACTCTGCTGATTAGAAGCCAAGGCAGAGCACGGGAATTACAATATAGCAGGTAAAATGACTACAGCAAGTCATCTTTGCCAAGGCTGTCCTTGGGGTACCATAGGCAGGTACCCCACTGCCCCTGTCTAATGGAGGTAACATCCCTGCTCTGCCTTGCAGCTGGGACGAGTGGACACACTACGCTAGGGGGGATGAGGCTCGTGGACATCAGCTGGAGAGAGTTTGGGAAGCCAGGTGGAAAGGAGAGGCGCGCGCACACAGAAACGATGACTGAGCAACAGAGCACTGGACGTGAACAAGAACTGCAAGAGGCAGACCCAGGAGAGGGAGAAGGCAGTACAAGGCAGAGCTGGAGGCTGTAGCAAACTGCGCGGCTGTGGCTGGGACTTGGCGTAGATGTGAGAGCCTCAGACGAAACCCTTCAAGGCTGCAGAAAGCCCTTCTGCATGGGATCTGCACAGAAGGCATTGCGGCTTGGCATAGTGGTAAATATAAAAACCTAATCCATACTTACTAAATCACCAGCAAAAGACTGTGCTCCCAGGGAGCCCAGGCACCAGCGAGCCAGAAGCACTGCTGCAATCAGAGCCCACCCAGAGCATCTTTGGTTTGAAGGACAACGTGCAGAAGGTGGGGGCTGAAGAATGAGTCAGGACCACTTCCCCAAGGCAGGCGACTCTGCTCTTGCCGCAGGGCTGCCACGAACTGCCGGGAGGAAGGAGCTGGGGCTCCTGCATTACTCTCCCAGCCCTGGGCAGCCGCCTGGTGTGAGGGCGTTGGGGCCAACCAGTCGGTGCAAGGGCATAGACTTACTCCAACACAGAATGTTCCCACTTACCTCTTTCTCCCCACAGATATTGCTGATAATAGAGCTCGAGGCTGGGCTTGAGGAAGGTCCCAGGACGCCTACCACTCCTTTTGGGAGAATCTGGCACACTGTGGGCACCAGAGAGAGGAAACACTCATTAGACTTCACGCTCAGTTTCCAGCTGACAGTCATGCTTACAGTATCTGCTGCACCTTACTATGGACATGGTATCACCTCCTTCACACAACGTATTCCCTGCCATTTTTGTCCCGCCAAAATCCCTCTAATTCCCTCTCTGAAGCACTGTCACCTTGTGTGTAACACCCTCCTCTCTGTCTTTCTCCAGCCTTTCTAAATTCCACCTGAATGCTCCTGAAAGCCCTGGTATCCTCATCTCTGACTCAGAACTAGGGTCCCTCTCCCTTAAAAAAAATCCGTTTTTCACCCCATCTACTATGCTCCAAGATAAAACAATAACCAAAGTTTACGGAACATGCTGAACACAGCAGTGACCTAGCTTCAAAGAATCATCTTAGCAGCAAACAAACTTGTATGAATTTCTTCCCTCATCTGCTACAGAGCTCAGTGGTCATAATAAGGATTGTATTACTGTTTTTCGTTTGTGTTGTTTTATCTGGCGGTACTTAATCTTCTGGCTCCATGCCACCAAGGTTAGGGGAACAATAACAAGACCCTGACAAAATGAAGAAGGTAAATCTCTCCCCTCAAGTTTCCTGGGTTAAACTCCAACCTTTAGTCCTTTTAATTCAGAGCACAAATTTAGTCGAATGGCACTCCAAGGACTGCTCCAGCTGGTGTCACCTCCCCGCTGCCATCCCAATCAACCACGTCGCTCAGAAACACTCCTCCAGAGCAGCTTGCACAACAGGCGAAGCCTCACGAACAGAAGGTGAGAGCCCCTCGTGCCTGAATCTCTGGGCTCCAAAAGGCACATGTGAACATGTGCTGGCCATGGCTTATTCTGAAATACCAGACCTGCTCAGCATCGCCATGCACTCGGCTCCTTTCTCTCTGGACAGACAGAGCCACATTTGCTCAACTGGTGTCAAGTGACTCCTTTCTGAAGAAAGAGGATACCACGGGGGAGCAAGGAGGCACCGTGACTGCTTATCAGTTCTGGCAAGAGCAAGCTCACAACATTTTCTTCTGTAAAAACTAAACCACTGTATCACAAAGCTGAGATTTTAAAGATAGTGCCTCTTCAGTACCAAATGGCTGGTCTGTTTCAGAGCACCATCCTCACTGCAGGGCTTACATGTCAGACAAGCTTTTGTGATGGTTGTAAAAAGTTATCTAGATTCAGCGGTGCTAGAAAATTTCAAATCAGACATATTTTTTTGTAGTGAAGGGAATTCATCACCAAAACTGTCGTACTACATATTAGAGCAGGTTTTCTACCAGCTTCAAGTCTTTACATCAAGACTGGACATGAAATGAGAGCCTATACTGCGCCTGAGTTTTTTTTAGAACAGCGAGCTATGGGGCTGAGCGCAGCATTCAGCAAGTGAGTGTCTACAGTCCATTTTCTGCAGAAGACAAGATCAGCTAATCAAGGTGGTCATCTCTGGCCTTAGAATTCATAACTCTCCATAGCCTCATAACTGGAACATGAGGCCAAAAGCTGAGGACTTAGCTTGTCACTTTGGGGAACTGGTTTTAGTTTTCTCCAAGTGCTACTTGAAGGAAAAACTCCATATACTATCAGGTCCCTATGCATACTGATTACTCTGACTTCTTACAGAAAGTGTCAATGATATGCAAACGTCTTCTCTTGGGTTTTCCTTCCTTCCGTGCTCTCTCACCCTCCACCATCTCAATCTGCTACTGAACGAGTGGTATTTTTTCTGTGGCATCTTCAAAGGAATCCAGCACTTGCTTTTCCTCTGTGCTTAAAAATTTACAGGCACTTACACCTCTTCAGAAGATCCTTTTAACTAAGAGCAATTTGAAAACCCCACATGCTGTCCCAGCGGCACTCATCAGTTCCTCTCAGCCGCACCAGACCCTTCGGGTGCTCTGTAATTCAGCATCTAGGAGGAAGGAGCTGCTCCAAGTCCTCTTTATCCACAGGTCACTAGGGCAAAAGTCCTGGGGGGAATTTTGTTGTGCATGCACGGGAAAGTTTGGTGAGCACTTTTCTTCTCATCTCTGGTATTGAGAAAAAAAGTGGGTTAAGTAGTCATAGCAACAGACTTGCAACAACTGTCAGAAGAAAAAGACCTGGCTTATCACTCCAAGGGTGAACCATCCAGTAAAATTAAGGAAAATGAATGGAAATAAAGTGGAGGTGCCTGAGGCAAAGGTTTCAACCGTGTTTGGAAAGCTTCTCTTGTAACCCAAACACATTTCCTATTTCAGAACATTATCTGATGCTGTTAGTCTACACAGGGAGGAAAGGCTCAACCTTCCTACCATCATAGGTGCTGCAGATTCAGAGAAGCACTTACAGAGATGTAGAATCATTGGCCCTGTTCCAAAAATTCATCCCCAACAACCACATGGAGTATAACCACAGATACTGAAGTAGCCAGTTGCCACTCAAGACTCTTCATGCTTCAACACAGGGGTGCAGTGTAAGCTGTATACTGTGCAGGACACATTTTTGATTGCTGGAGACCTGGATACCTCTGTCCAAGATCATGTCCATTTTTTATGTTTTTTAGAATTCAGTACCTCAAGAAATACTGGACGTTGGAGTGACACCACATTAAAAACCTCTTTATCATTAGATGGGACGTGGGTCTTACTGATCATCCTTGACCTGGAGGCCCAAGATGTCCCAAACCTCTTATTCCAGCCATTTTTACGGACTGCCTGCACTCAGCTGTTCTAAGTCAACATCCTCGAGGAGAGTGGGACACAAAAACAAGGAACAGGCTTAGCAAACAGATTTCTTAACAACGCTCTTAAAATACGTAAGTCTTTGAAAACAAAACATCCCAGGGTACACCCTTCTCTGCTGGGACCTGCACTGCTTTAGGCAGGACAGGCTGCCTCCTGGCATCACTCGGGGGCAACTCCTCGGAGGTCTGAGCTGACATTTGCTGCCTTTTTCATTGTATGTGGTCCTCTCTTCCTCTCCTGCTTGTGCAGCTCAGATGTCCTGTTACAGTACCTCCGTCTCTGCAGTTATGGGCTTTGCCAATGTCATCCGTTTGATAGCCAGCTCAGTTTTACACCGAGACTTAACTAAAAAATAAAGTTACTAAAAGAAAATTGGTTCTGTCCTAACCCAAGCCAGGACAGCCCGGAAGCTCGGAGTAGGGTCAGAGGCTCCTGTCCCCCTCGCAGCGCAGGCTGCAGCGTGGAGCTTAGGAGGCAGCCAACATGCAAGCTTACGTGTGCACTCAATGTGCAATGCAAAACGGTGATCCTCTTTCGTACCTGCAGGTCTGACCTGCCACGTGAACACAACCACTGTGTTCAATGGTTTCCACAAGTTTATTTAGGAATGAAGTACAGGTCTGGAGACTCAGGAAACAGCAAGTTATGTTTTAAAGGAAGATGGTAATACGTGCTCATTTTTGAACCCGAAAAAGTACAACAAGAAACGAGTAGCTCTCGCCTTATATATGTATGTACATCCACTTAGTCACGGTCAGATGGTACGTTTCATCTCCTGGGATCTCAGGGCGCTTGGCAAGCATTTCCATGAACTCTCCCTGTTCAAAGCATGGTTGAAAGAGCTCCAGTGAGAGCATCCGCCCACGGTGCAAAAAACAGCTTCTCTTTCACTGCATACAGATACCTGATATGAGATTTTCAAAGAGCATGGAAAGACGATTCCTGCCTCTAATTGAAAATAAATGAGCAGGGAAGGTATGCAATTACCTCAACATTTCCATGATTGCAAAACATATCAGAGGATCTTGAATGATAGGGACTGGTCAGGACGAGATTCTCATACAAAAAACACCAAGTGCATAAACAGGCGGCGTTACAGAGAGTGCATCCCGCACCATGGCTCCAAGACTGCTCCTCCCTGCAGCATCCTTTATGCTTCTTAACAAGAACCCGCAAACAGAGCGGGCTTAAGCGTGAAATCCAACAGGATCACAAAAGTGGTGGGACAGTTAATAGCACATCTGAGCCAATGTCACTGAAAGGATGTATCAGGCACTTTGAAATATTGGTGTGAATAAATAAAAAATAAAAATCGTCCAGTTGCTGTCTCACTCTGACTGCTGACCTGCGCGATATGTTTGGATTAACAACAGAAAGATATTTAAAAGACTGATGAGATGATAGGGGACAGGGTGACAAGTGGAAAATCTGTTCCTCCCTGGACCTCAAAAGGACTAAGGTGTTTTAGATAAAGACATGATTAAACAACCATAAACTCCCTAAAAGGAGTTGAAACATCAAACAAAGAGAGAACGGGCTTTACTTCTAATGGCAAAACCAGCTCTATCCATAACCTTCACTGCAAACTCATTTCAAAACACAGGGCTATACAGCTGTTGCATACAGGAGCAGTCAATGTTTGTTTTCATTCATATATAAAGCTGAAAGGGCAAACCATGCATGAATGTGATTAAGACTGACTCGTATTTTACCTGCTGCAGCAATTGTGGTTTTGCGGCCCCCTAAGCAGTAAGATGCCTGAGTTGGCCCGGAGGAAAAAAGAAAGAAAAACTCTAAAATAAAAACTAACTCTCAAAAAGTCTTCCTTCTCTTGAAGCACTAATTGTACATGGAATATCACTGATGGGGTGTAATCACAGCATTCCGAGATCAGTCAGCTAAGCATGCTAACTGTGATATTTAAGGGTGATTCAAAGGGCGTGAAATTTGAGAACAGTATTAAACAGATGTATAACAGCTTTGCAGTCATAGGTTAAAACATCTAAACTGCTTTTATTAATATTACGTGTGATAACAAATATCAGTGCTGCATTAAAGCTGAGAAGTCAGACATTTGAAAGCCACGAAAGCCTTGAAATTTCAGTTAAAGGATCTGATTCTCCTCTGCTACAAGTATAATCAAGAATAACTTCAGTGACATTAATAGCAGAGCCATGCAGAATCCAGATTTTTCCTTTTGTAAGAAATGCTTCAAGACATTTTTCCCTCTGAAGAAAAGGCAAATAACATATTGCAAAATTATGTGAATACTCACTTCACCAAAATCAAATCAGTTTGCTTCGAGTTCTATTTTTTACATTCTGTAAGTAAAAGTAAAGAAAACAAAGAAAATCACCCTGAGGTGAAAATTCGAAATGGAAGATTGCCTCTTCCTCACTTATCCCATTTCCACGTTCTCCCCAAACACCACGTTTGCTGAAATCAACAATTTCTTGCATAATACTTCGTTCTCAGCAAATTAGTATTCTACTGCTTGAAAAACGTTCCAACAAAAAGATTTCTGAGCTGTGTTACAGGGGTGCAAGTGAGAAAGAAATCCCGCTCACGATCTTTACCGCAGCTCTGGGGTCACTTGGCAATTGAGCCTGTTTCTTGAGCACAGTTAAATAACAGAAACCTTGCTACATGCAGAAGATTTGTGAGAAAGTAAAAGGAATGGGACTAAAAATGTTACTGGTTCTTCCAAAGACACAGAAGGCTCAGGCAAGCAAGCAATTTTATCATTTCCTAAGGCGCTCACAGGGAGATTTGGGATACTTTCAGGGGCAAAGTGGGAATGCCCTTGGAAACACATGCAGCCCCCATCCCTTCTGCATAACCTGGCCAGGGAGACTGGATTTGCCCTACTGCTGTGCTGGTAAAGCAGGATGAGCACAATCCTGAGCAGACAGGAACAACTGAGAAAAAGGTAAAAGAGATGAGGGATCCAAAAAGCTGGAGAACTGCTGTTTTAAACAGACCCTGTGATGATCTTAATCTAGACTGCCTCATGGGTGACAGGCTCTATAAATAGACACACAGGTACGTGCTGAAACGCACTTTATTAACTGAACGCTTCTATAAATAATGCAAATGCTAATTCAGGAAATGAAGGAGCGATCTGCTGATCTCGCAGGCGTATCGAGCCCATTCTGCCAGTTACTCAGAGACCTGCTCCTGAGCCGCGCCGGACGCGCGCCACAGGGGTGCTCAGTGCTGCGCAGAACAAACACCAAAGCTGTGTGAAAAACCAGACCACAACATACTACCACACCCTATTGGGATATCCTGCAGATTACACAGGCTTGGAACAGACAACCATTGGGAAACAAGCTCAAAATCCCTATTACTTAAAATTATTTCTCCAGCTTTTTCAAGCCAGCTTGTAATAAAAAAAAGTTATAGACCTCCTCTGAACTCTAAAGGTCGCCTTAAAAATTACTCTAAAGGGAAGCTATCCTATTCCAAAGGATTTTCCCTCTCACAGGAAGAAGCTACTATAGATTTTTTTGTTTTCTTTCACTCGGGCTCCTCAGAGGTCTGTGGGACACTGACCATCAATTCCTTTTTTATTCATCAGTATGGAGTTAATGTGTCGGGCATCTAGAGCAACAACTGTAGTAGATACCTGTTTGCATTAAGGGACTTCAAAGCAACGTGGGAAGTATATTGCTCTTCCAAAATTAGCTCTTTTTAATCCACATGATTTTAAACATCACTTGAAAACTTCACTTTGTGTAAACAAATCCACTGCCAATCTAAAGCACTGAAAGAGCTATCACATTTGCTGACACTCAGCGTTCCATGGGGTTTTAAAAATAACTTAATTGCACCAAACTCGCCCAGAGTCTCTTATTTGCACACCATTAAGTACTTTACAAAGAAGCATCACCTCCTGCATCATTGCCTCTGTTTATTGACACACAGATTAAAGAAAATAATTTGTCCCAAGCCACTGAGCTGAATGGTGGCAAAGCTTATTGGGGACCAGATCCTCTCAGTCCATGCCAGGGCTCACCTCACAACACCACGCTAAACCCTCAAATGAAAATTCGTCTCAGCACTCACCCTCCAAGCCTAAGCCCGCCTTACGTGCCACTGTGCCCCCGTGGCGCGTGCACCGAGGCCTGGCCAGCCCTTCCAAATGCGTGGCTGGCTCTGAACACAGCGCGAGAGCTGCTGAAGGTCCCGTGCACCTCCCACGGGGATGCTGCGCCCACATCCACACTGTTCCAAACCCAACCCAGACTGCACCAAACCTGACTGTGCTCGGGTAGCCAGGACAGGCCGGGGGCTTTGCAGAGACCCACTCTCATGCTAGCACGTGTCGATCTTTCAAGTGTTGCTAGAGGCGCAGTGAGGTGCTTTTTACCCCATGTACCTCCCTCGACTATTGCACAATTATCCTCTGCAGCAAGCGCAGCGGGCCAGACACCTCCTGCGAGCCAGCAGAGAGAAGAAATGGGGAAGGACCAGCTACGTGGAGGGGTACTTACTGGTTTCTGCCATCTCATACTCGCTGTCTCGCAGCAGCTCAAAAATGTCCACCTCCACTTTGGCTTTCCCCACCCGCTCAGGTGCACGGTTGATGCGGTTCTTGGCCAGGGTGATGGAGAGCCTCTCCCCTCTGCTGCACTCCATGGGGTCATCCAGAATGGCAGCTGTGGGAGCAAAGGCATCGGCAGTGGTTAGGCTTGGCAGGGACCCAGCCCAGCTCCACACATCCCCGTCCCCCACACCCCTTCCGGATCTCCGCTGCCACACAAGCAGCCGCCGCGTTGGCACTTCTGCTCCTGTCACCGCTATTGTAAGCGCATCCTCCCGCCCACGCACGGCCTTTCCCGCCGCTTCGCCCACCTCCCAGGTCTTGCCAGACACGTGGGTGGTGAAATCTCTGCAGCAGCGGCTGCGTTACCTGCCGGCGCGCTGCAGCACGACACGTCTGCCTACGCTGCTAGGGTCCAGGCGGTGCCCAGCACCCACTGCAGCACTGGCATCCGCCTGCTCGTCCTGGGTGTTCCTAGAGAGGGACATCCAGTTGCGCAGCCCCAAGCAGCCCAGATCTGGGTGCTGCCTCACATCCCGACAGAGGAAGAACGTCCCCAGATAGCCCCAGTTCATTTGTTTGAGAAAGCGTTGATACGGTGCTGATAGCTGGAATATTTCAGGAAGCACGTGGGCAGCCGTGGGTGGGAAGGGACAAATATTTTTCAAACAGAAAGCACTTGACTCTTGAACTCAGCTCCTGGGCCTGCCCACTCAAAGCTGTGTTAGCCAAAGGGAGACAGTGTGGGGTATTATTTTTATTTTCTTGACGGAAGGCAAAAAAGAAAGTGGAGTCGAGTATTAATCACAGCGTTTCGTTATGAGCTGGCACAACTTCTGCACCCCACTGGATTTATCCTTGCTAATAAGAGGTCTCCTCTCAGAACGTAGCTATTCAGTCATACCTGAGGAAGAACAGTGTTGAGTTTTTGTTGTGTATATTAGAAAGGCACCAATGCTTGTCTTCCCTTCCCCAAAATCACTCCAAAGGGAGCAATGCCATTCAGAACTGCTCAGGTGTAGACACAGCCATAGCTCAGCGCCGAATCAGGCCCCGCACTGTATAGGTTTAGCAAAGCAGGGATTAGTGGGGCTCTGCTGGCTTGTGTGTCAGGGAACATGGAACCAACTACAGCAGCTAGGTGCCTGGTTGAAGCTTTGAAACGTATCATTGTGCTGCAGCAAGTTTGGTTTGGGGTTTGGTTTTTTTTTTTTTAAATAGGAAAACCAGAGTGAAACACATAATTTAGCTGGCTCAATCAGCAGCTGAAGTAAAGCACATCGGCTATAAACAGGAGGTATTCTGCCTCCTTAAGAGCAAGGGCTGGGAGCAGAGTTCAAGGATGCACACATTCTGAAGACGTATCTAACTGGGACCACTGTTAAAGAAGCACAGTGATGTTGTGCTGCAGTGGGACTAAGAACATGTTCCTCAGAGGACTGGTTTGTGCCTTGAAGGTCGTGATTGCTCGCCCAGTGCATGTGTACTGCTTCATTGCCACCAACACAGCTTCTTTTGCTTTGGCTTTCCTGCCCCTGAGATGTGCTTTGAACTAAGCCAAATCTCAAAGCATAGCCCATTTTTGACAACCAACTTGCACTGCATTTCAGGGCTCTTTTCTCAGCATTGCTACGCTCATCCCAGTGGGATCTATTCTCTCGTGACAAAACTGCAGAGCATTCCTACTTCCCAGTCCTGCCCTAACCCCAGCTGTGGAAGGTAACTACATACCAAATGCACTGGTGAAGCAAAGATGGTCCACACTAACCTGATTTACCCTGTATCCCGATGATATCCACTCAAGAACCCCTTCTCTTCCTACTTCTTCTCAGTTTTACAGGAGCTAAACTGAATTAAGTAATGATAAAGAAACACACAGCAATACTTCTTGTACAATATGCACAGATGTCTTGGTGAACATTCCCAGTCCTTCAGGCGACACCATCTCCTCTGCTCCTCTAACACACAAGCACTGCCATTATCTGCAAAGCTAGAGCAGTTAATCTTAATCTCATTATTCAAGAAAAAAAGGTTGTGCTTTCCTCTAAGGCCAGGAGCATGGATCACAGGGTTTTTTAAGACATCAATATGGCTGGTGACTGCTCTTAATTACAAAGAAGGCGGGAGACTAAAGTACCCCAACAAGCAGCTTGCTCAACCCCCGACTTCTCTCGGAAAGCAGCAGCAGACAGAGAAGAAAGCCCTGAACAGGCCCCACTTTCTCATGTACAAAACTGCTCAGTTTGTGTAAACTTTTCACTACCGCCCTGTTTCCAGGAAAGAGCAAAGCAATGTACTGAATCTGATGAACATCACAAAATGCTGCTTACATTCCATGTGCTGACATAGCAAAATTCAAGATCAATGGTGAAGGAGTGTATGTCAGCATTCTTAGATTCATTATTTCCTAATTGAAAGCTTCAAAAAAATCACTAAATTGGACAACATTTTTAAGTATTTTCTTCAACTGTCAGTTTTCAAACGAAATTGACTTCCACTAATGTATAGTTAAATACATTTTACAAAACAAAAGAGTGAAAACCAAAACGTTTCAAATAATTTCCTCTGGCGACCTAGGCACAAATGTTTGCACAAAGATTTTTTTGTCTCTGTTCAGGATAGGGTTTTCCATTTTCATTTTTGAAAAGCTTGAAAACTTCCCTACAGTTGAGAAAAAGAAAAAAAAAAAAGAATCCAAACACTCTTCCCTATTCAGCTCTGATTGATGGAATTTGAGCTTTGAGCCCACCTTGGGAGCAAACACATGAGGAAGGGGAAAGTGGCCTCAGCGAGTGGCAGGTTTTAGAAAAGAAAGGAACCCTCAAATGGCAGGAACAAAACGGGCTGCCCAGTGCCAGGTGGATGGGGGAGCCAGGGGCTGCCTACCCTCTCTGGCAACAGAAACAGAAAAGGGGCTGCATCTCTTTAGGCTCCTATATTGTGATCTGTCAGAGCATGCTGGAATCCGGACCAGGGCTTGGCATCCTTCGGTGGAAACCCGTTTTTCTGTATGACACGGGGCACAGCCAGACAGCCTGAATCCCGGGACAGAGGTGGCGGTGGCAGTCCTAGAGCCCAGTCACTAATCAAACTATATTACTACCTCCTATCTCCCTGTGGAGCTTGTGATAGAAAACCAGCAAAATTTGTTCACTTGCATTTTGGGAGACTAGTTAGTTTTACCAAATACTAAACCAGCCCTCAGAATAGACTAGGTAATGAGGCTGAACTAATCTTTCCTTATTAAAGCTAGCGGACGAAAAAGGTCATTTAATGTTTAAAAAAGGTTATTTAATGTTTAAAAAAGGTTGGCTTTAAAACTACATGTCTTGGGACACCCTGCCAAAGCTCATCTAATAGCAACATCATTAAGTATGAACGAAAATCTTTATAGAAATTCCCTTTCATCTATTCCTGCCTATTAAATATGGGAGGATGCATCAACTAAATCTTTAATCCTGAAAACTTACAGCAAAGTCTTTGAACTTTGTTGACCTCAAAAATCACTTCTATCTTCCCCATCATAATAAGTGTCTCCTATCTAGACTGCCTTCTCCATGAATAATGAGAAAAATATTTCAGAGGGAGTCAGGAGCACCTGGGCCTGTGACGCCCGATTCAGGGCTGCCTAGGATTTCACAGGGACTGAGAGTCAACCAACTTCACATGAAGTCAGCAAGGAGTGGTAGACACTGAGCTTTTCTCAGAAAGAGCTGGCTGAAAACATCTTGTCCGGTGGAATGTTCCAATCCTGAACGATAAACATTCCTTATATAGTAATAATTCTTTTTTATTTCAATATGCCCAGGTTTTCCTTACGCTTAACACAAAGCCCACAAACCCAAGAGGTTACAAACCAGAGGATTTTATCACTTTGGATATGCATTTAAAATAGCTGGGTTACTGTTGCTCAAGATTCGAGCAACAACTGACTTGAACTGTAAATTTCCATCGCAGATTTCAAATGCAACACTCAAAGTTAATGATTTAACAGGGAGAACTAGAAAAAAGTTATTAATGTTATATCCAAAGAAATGCAAGATGACATGGTGGTGCCCTCTGAGAAAAACAGATTTCAACAACTTTCCCACAGATTGTCCTCACTTCAGTGATTTCCCAGCCCTCGGAGGTGGGCAGACACGATGGGCGACGGGGAGTCAGGAGTCAGTGCTCTCTGAAGAGACCTGGGTGTGCACGCACGTGTGTGCGTGTGTGTAGTAGGCACCTGGTCTAAGCCCTATCCTACGAGATACAGTACATAGGATATCTGCGAGTGCCTTGTCCAGACAGGAGCTGGGCAAGGGGCTCCCCAGCTCCTGAGAGACGCAGCCTCCTTAAGCTCCATTAGCCCCAGCCCCACAGCACGCGCACACTGAGCTGCCCCCACGCAGAGGGAGAGCCAGGGCGGTGGCATCTGCCTGCAGCAGTTTCACTCCCCTTAAGCAGAGCACAGCCACAGCAGTATGAAAGGCAGAGGCTCGAACTCTTCTGACGTTTCTCCTCTTACCCCAGAGAAGTTTCTCCACTAGAAGGAAGGACATTCATTTTTCACCCTGAACAATTCAGCCCTCCTCCTTCTCACCAAAACAAATAACAGGGGGACAGGCAGTGCTGTCAGCTTCTGTGCTGTCAGCGGTGTAGACAGCTGTCTTTCTGGAGCTAGGCTGAGACACAGCAACTCATCCTATTAAGAGCACCAGCCAGTTTACAGACAACACTGAAATTTAATCCTTTCCACCCTCAGCTGGGTTTCAACCAGTGCTAAACAAGCAGAAAGCCTCCATTCTTCCATCCCCCCAAGCCATGCGGCTCCCCAGAGTGCTACCCGCCACCAGCCAGATTCACAACATATGCACTCTGACAAGCCTAATACGATTGCAAGTTTTACTACGTATCGCTACTTAATTCATGATCCAACCAAGATCTAATGAAGTAGCATTTTTATAACAATAACAGAGAACAGATGTTACCGGGAGGTTTACACACTGCTACTACAAACAGCATTCAGCTGACCTTTCCCTGTTACTTTATTAAGTATCTTTGCATTTTCACAGGTGCTTTCCATCCTATGGAGATGTAAAGCCATATGCAGAAAAACAACTGCCACCTCAAGTCCGGTGGCTTGAAGATGTAGATTTAGCAAAGCACCGCCTTAGTAAACGTGATATTTCACTGTTCATAACCTGTCACTCCAAGTTAAAAACACAAAAAGCCATCCGCAATATTTCTCAGGTATCTCCTCTGACAGGTTAAGATCACACCTACAACCTCTTCTGGTTTATACTGTAAACACAGTCCTCAAATCTCCTCTATGTTCCCGTGATGAAGGGACTCTCAAATTAAGAACTGTAACCTCAGTTCAATCAGATTCAGACACGTAGAAGATCAGGTACCTACCGCTGGAGCTGATCAGCCCTTCGTCACAAAACCGGGAACCCTTCAGATCAAAGGCACACCAGAAAAACATACTATTCTTTAACATCAACGCCCTGCTCAAGAACACTGGCGTCAGGAGATGCCCTGGGACATGGGGGAATCACCCCAGACCTCCGCACCTCCCTTCCTCCTGCTCCCCAACCACCTGCGCTACCCTTACCAGCAGAGACCCTCCTGCAGTTGCGCGCCTGACTTCATTAACCCAGACTGGCTCAGAAACCACAGGGCTCCAGATTCATTTGAGGGGGCAGTTGATTAAAAACAGACACAGGAGTGCCTTCTTTTGCACATTTCCCTCTGCTGAGTACGGCATCAACCCTTCAGGCTGTCAATACGGCAAAGGATAAGAAATTTGCAAACTTCCTCATTACAGACCTGTCAAGTATAGCTCCAATGGAAAAACAGGTGGGATTGTGTTTCCATTATAATCTCTGAAGTACTGCTTAAAAATAAAAAAAAAGTCATCAATACGCTATTACTCTGAGAGGAAAGAGGATCTCATCAAGGAAAAAGAAAATCTAAAAATATAAACTCTCTTTCACAAAGAGACTTGATAATGTTTGTCTGATCAGTGTAGCAGGGGGCTATTTATTGCTTTTGGCCAACATTTGAAATCTGCATTTAAATGGAGCTTCCCTCTCATGTCTGCTATCCAGAGCGAGTGAATTCTGGGGGGGGGGCGGGGGGGAGAGAGAAGGGGACACTCGACACAAATAACCGAGGATTTTAGTTTCTACTGCTTGAAACACAACCTCTCTTTTCTCTTCTTCAGTAATTGCTTTGTGTACATAAAATCAGAATAACATTGTCTGAGACCAGGAGTTTCCAGGAAGATAAGAGAATGCCATCGCACTTCTCTGTCCTCCCTGAGCCCGCAAAGGTGACGACCTGCCGATCATGCTGGATCTGTCACGGTGCTGGGATGCGAAGTTTCAGCGGGGGCAGTTCCTCTTTGTGCCCCAGCAAACATTGTCTCTCTGGTCCAGGCAGGTAAAAGCACCACCAGACTCCTCTTCCCTCCTCCACACACACCTACGTGAAACAGAGATGGCTGTTCGTATCCAAAACGGCGCGGGTTGGGGGAGCACACTTCAGCTGCCATTCTGAAAGCTGGCATCTGCAAGACAGGTCTCATCTTGCTTCTCACGCCTTTGCTTCACGTGTGGGAGGAAAACACACTAATGAGACAAGGTCTTGCTCTTCTGATAAAGATCACCTGCTTTTCCGAATACAAATCTCGCTACGAGGCAGCAGGCAAACACTCGTAGCGTGAAGACAGAAGCAAAAGAGCACAAAGAGATAAGAAAGGGGTCTGAAATGAAAATGCTCTGTCCAGAGCTGGTTAATGCAGTCTGAAGTCACGGTCTCATACAAAAGCAGGGCAGCAAACTGATTTCCTTTAAAGCCAACAGGGAAACTCCTGTGGGCTTCCACAGCCGCAGACTTGAGGCACTCTGCAGCTATGGGTAAAGTGTTGATGTGTGAATTCAAACAGTGTGTTTGCAACCAGATAAGTCCTACTTAATCCGCTGAAAAGCCTGTCAAGAGACTTCCCAACAAGGAGGAGAGAAAAGCAGGGAGTAAGGGGAATGACTGATTTAACCTTCCTGAGGTGTAAGGTCAGGGCTGAGGCAGGGAATAAATGATTACGGCTCTGAAAGAAAGGGATGCTCGAGGCCTCCAGCAGGACAGGCTGGAAGAGTGAACAGGAAGGGCTCTCCATGTCCCATGGGCAGGGTTTTGCAGACAGAAAAGGGAAGGAGGTGAAGGTCTAACACTAAAAAAGGAATGACAGGAAGGCACGGTGGGACATCTTTCACTGAAGGCATCCCAAGAGCCACGGATGCTGTCCAGGGATGTTGCTGCAGGCACACAGAAGCAAATGAGCACCAGGAGGGAAGAGCCTGCTGGGGGTGTCAGAAATCTTCCAGCAAGCAGACAGGCAGTTCCACCCACCGGGAGCCTGTTTCTGCACACCTGTACCTGGTGTGGCGGGCTGCTTTTTTGTTTCCCTGAAGCTTGGCTCGCAGCAGGAAGTACTCATAACAGCGCTCTCTGCCGCAGATTTTCTGCATCTCTGAAAAGCCTGTCTGTCAAACTGACTTCAGTTTGCCTCAAAATTCAAGCTACTGGATGGACACGTAGCCGTACCATGCAAGGTCACTCTAAGGTGCCTACATCTTATTTTCTTAGGAAAACAGCCTAAAAACACCGACCGAAATTGGTAACATTGTTTTCCTGTCTGTCTTTTATTTCAGTAATGTCAGGTTGAGTTTCAAAAAGAAGTTTTTCTGCCCATTTTCATGGTCTCAGGTGACCGGCAGCAACTGTGGTTTCTAGGAGGAAGAGCACTGGGAAGCCCTGGTGGGGCCAGTAAACCTGGCAAGACCAGGAAACAAGCAAGAACTTAATTAAGTCAGTGGAGAGTATAAACACAAGAAAAATAACCACACAAACCCCAAGTGCAACTTCCAGGCAAACAAAAAGAATGAGGAAGGAAGAAACAATGTGTAAAATCCAAAGCTTAAAAAAAAAAAAGCCAGAAAACAAATGGGGGAAGTCCGCTAGAATTTATAGTTGTAATCATAGATTTGAGAGATGGCAACACACAATGCAGCAGTGGGACTCTGCGTTTGAGAGAAGGCAGCAGCCACCAGTGTGGGAGAGGCTGCCGCAAGATGGGAAGGCAGGAAAGGAAATCGCTGCAGAGCCCCAGACGGTGCAGGACACTTTCCTGGTGTCACACCCACAAGAAGCATGTTCTGTACCTACAAGACAGGTGACCACAAAAAAGCCCAGAGCTCCATCTCCAGAGATGGCTATATTTCAGTGGCAGCCAAGGCTATTTCAGCATAAGCACAACTCTGCGATATTTTGGGACTTACTGATTGACAGTGATGTAAGGAGAGGAACACTTCCAAAACTGACACTTTGCCTTTTGCAGAGGGAACCATTTCTTGAACCTCCAGCATGCTTCAGGATTAAAGGAATTTGGGGCCCCTCTAAAGCCAGTGATTTCCATTTACATAAGTAGGGCCTTTAGTGACCATTTTACTCTTAACCCTTCCTGCAATCTTAGCATTTACAGTGCATTTGCTCTTCTTTCAGCACCTCGCTATTTCAAGGATGTTAGGGCTTTGGCATCACTTGCTGATTCTTCCCAGGTTGGCAAACACCAGTGCATTGCAGAGGATGCGCAGCATGGATCAAATGATGGAGTATGTCAGTGCCAGGCCCCAGTTCCAGGCTTCCCCCAGCCAGATGATTAATTGCATACACGGAGATAGCAAATAGCCTTGGACATATCCCCAATGTCAAGGTGAGAAGGGGAAAAAAATTGCAGTAGCGACGGAATCCAGAGTTTTGCTTTCACCAATATGGAGATCTTACAGATATTTTACACCAGCTCTATTCTTGTTACAAATCATTAGCGATTGCTACTACTACAAATCTCTAAATGACGGATTCAAGGACAAGGACCTAGCATGCTGGATGTAGATACCAGATATGACAATTCCTTTGAAGATATGAGACAAACAGATGATAGGTGAAATGACTTTCATTCTCTTATGATGGATGAAGAAGAGAGGCACAAAGAGATAAAGTGACTCCTCAGGGTTTTGTAAGACCACATGGCAAACAAACAGAGTTAACGTGCCAAGAGACTTGAGAAACCCTTGCTTAGCACCTTAGCCTTTTCACTTACTGCCGCTGAAACTTGACACTTCTGCTTCAATCTACAGGCACCCAAGTGCGCCACAAAAGCCACGTGAGCACTATTAACAGAGCTTTTGGGAGATGGGAAGCTCCAGAAGCAGCAGCAGCATGTTAAAAGAAACATGTATGAAGATAAATGAAGACCAGGGTCAATGCTACAAGGCTGAGCACAACATGGACGGAAGGTTCAAACTAAGTTTGAAGCCTTTATAGTAAGTGGAGAGTGTCAGGTCCTATAGGGCAATTCAGAGCACCTACATCAGGTAATAATTTGTCCCTAACAAGCTGGCCTTTAGAGTCACTGCTCTCTATGCATCTGCTTCACAGGAAACCTCACTGCCCACCTCTCCCCACCTCCCAGACACTGGTGTACAGATGTGCAAGTGAAGACAGTGCGGCCTAAGAGCACGAGACAATCACAGAGAAGCCGGGCAGAAGATGAACAAGGGAGGGAACAGGTGACATTGGTAATCTCACCCCTATCGCAGGAGATTCAGATGTATTAAGCTACAAGAACGGGTTTGATCCAATTATAAAACAATGACACACGAGCCCTTCACTGACGGGCCTCAGGATTGTTTTCATCTCTTTGCTTTACTGTTAGAACAAACAACTTTTCCTGCTGAGTCACACTGAAATTAGATGCTAAAGAGCTGCCACACCAGATGTGGAAGCCCTTCAGATCCAATATCCATCAATCTACACAGCCTCTATTTATTTATTTTTTGCCACTCAGCCTTCAGCAATTTAATAGGTTACTTTAAAGTCTTCCTGTCTTTCCTCTTTAGTGTGCTCTGCATTTTTTCCCCCTGATGACTTCTCCTAGCTTCTGATGGGAAAACAGAACAGGAATTTTCTTTTCCCTAGACTCTGATGTGGTTTTCCCTTCTCTTTCCATCCGCCTCAGCAGCAAACCGCTAACTCATCGAATCCAAGTTTGTATACTTGTTTGCTGATAAAATGATGATGTGTTAGTCGAAAAGAACCGCTTTTTCTTTCTTTGCCAGTGTACATAGTGGCTCCTGTTCAACCTCAAATCAGCACCTGTGCCCACCTGCCTTGCACTGAATCCACACTGCAGCTGAATGTGTGACCGCAGAACTTCAGTGCCCAAGCCAAATGGTCACTTCTGAGACTTAGAGCTGCTCAGCCACACCACCAAGATTTCCAGAGGGCCATCTTCTGCCTTGAGCACTGAGCCTTCTGGCACCTCCTGCAAACTCCGCCATCTCTAACACAACCTGTGAGTTTCTCAAATATTCGTCCTTGTGATACCTCCATGAAGCAAAGAAACACTATCATGTCCATTTTGAAGAGGTCAAAAACATGCAGATACTCAGGAATTTTGAAATTAATCCAGATCTGNGAGCCTTCTGGCACCTCCTGCAAACTCCGCCATCTCTAACACAACCTGTGAGTTTCTCAAATATTCGTCCTTGTGATACCTCCATGAAGCAAAGAAACACTATCATGTCCATTTTGAAGAGGTCAAAAACATGCAGATACTCAGGAATTTTGAAATTAATTCAGATCTGAAGGTGATGTGCACCAGTTACAGTACGTTAAACTCTCATGTGAATGCTCTTGTTTGGAAAAAAAAAAAGCAACCCCACTTTGTTCTTGGATTACTTTTTGAGATAAGAGATCTACAGAGACCTAAGTGACTGAAGTGATGCACAGTAACACCCCCGCTCGAGGAAATTTGTCTTAGCATCTTCTGGAGACCATCCCTATGTGGGATGACAAAATTGTCTGAAGAATCCTTGACACAACAGAAAATAACCACAAAATCCTTAAAAGTTACTCAAACTATTCCAAAGAATCTCTGCGGTTTCTAGTACAATGCTCTTCAATGCAGGTAAAGAACAACTTTTAGGCAAACGGCTTTTGTGTTCAGCTTGGGAGCTCATTATAGATTCCTCTACATCTGTGCAATGTGAAAAGTTTTAAACATGCTACACAGAAGCAGGAAAGGGCAATTGAAGAGGAAGAAAAGAAAGCAAAAGGCAAGGATAAAGAAAAAGCTCAGCTGCATAGACTAAATTAAATCAGACACAAAAAATGTTAGTGAACGAGGTGAAAGAAACCCAAAGGAAAAGCTGCTCCAGACTCCCAGACACTAGGCATGATGGAAGCAGCAGCATGCTAATGTAGGAAGGGCTGATGGGATCACAGAGGAATCGGTACCCACACTGGGTCGCGAATGAGACATACCAGAACCAGCCACACTTGTAAAGCAGAGGATGAGTGGAGTGAATTACACCCCCTGTAGTTTGTTATGATGCTTCTTGGAGAGGATACTGAGCTAGTTACATTGATACGGCAAGGAACCGGACCAGGTTCACAGTGATAAGCTTAATTAAACAACAGTTATCCGTAGGCTACCATTTATGTTATAAATAAGCAACATCTATGCTGATTAATTAAAGTAATGGTTCAGATCATTAAATCGTCCTACTTACAACAACCTTGATGAGGATACCTGCAAGAGCTGAATCCAGCCACAGATATTTTGACACTTGCTAGCCCAAGCACACACTGGAGGGGAGCGCGGAAAGACAGGAATCTTGCCAAGGCATGCTCCCACTGCGAGAAGGCTGGGACCTGCTTGCAATTCAGTGGGTGCTCCAGGCTTCCCTGCTGGGGGTTTGCTCTTGCTGTTGTCACATGAAGAGTTAGGGTTGCCAGCCGCAGGCGGCATCACATTCCCCCTAGCTCTCAAAGTCTGTAAAAGGCATCTTAATAGAACACTGAAAACATCTTTAAGGCAGCAAGCTGTGTCAGCTGCCCTCACGAATTCAATTCTTTTTCATTATCCCAGCTAGCAGAACTTGCCTGGAAAAACAGGGCTGCTTTATCATCCTCTCCAGCCTCTTCCCATGCGAGAGATGTCCAGGGCCACCTCCAGGACAGCAAACTGCTATCTCACTATCAGACACCCAGGCCTCCCCTCCCCTCCCCATCACCCACTCCTTGCCACCCCTCCTACTTCATGCATCACAGCCCAAGTCTCCATGCTCAAGCTAACGCCATGCATGCAGAATTAAAGGGGAAAAACCCTTATGGAAGACTTCACTCCATGTGACTTTAGGTTTAAAGATAAAACTCCCACTCAAGCACTGTTCTGAACTGGGATAAACTGAGGCTCACGTCTAACACTTATTCTAATTGGACTGTTATGAAAACAGGACAGACTCCTTCTCCCCTCTTTTTCAACTTTCTGCTCCTTCCTCCTACAGCCTGAGAGGTTTTACACAGCTCTAGTATTTCAGAGACTGGCCTAGTTGCTCCAAAGTGAAAAGCCAGCTTGGGAGGCTATGGTTTGCTCAAGTTCATCTATCACATCTGCTCACAAACCCATACAAAAAATTATAGCTGGTCAAATTATTGTTATATTTTGATCACGTGGAGAATATTATCATTCTTCCCTGCTACCCCAAACCCCTCCTTCATGAATCATTCAGGAATCTGTCCTGATTCCTGCAAAAGAGCTGGACCCATGCTTTGTGCAAAACAGATTTCCTGTCCGTGGAGCACACCCGTAGGCCGTTCACCTTAGCTATATCCAAAGACAGAAACTGCCTCTTGCCTTGAGCTGTCCTGCCAGGACAATCCGTGTGGTGCATGGCCCATTACCCTCTTGTGTGACCATGCATGGACAGCCATACGGGTGGAGTGCGCGTGACTACTCCTGCCAAAGGCCACTTGCAAATCCTGGGATTTGGTCGTACAACGTACGTGCAGCAAACATCAGGAGAGACAGTCACTGAGCACAGCCATCATTATCCTCTTGGCTTGCACTGCTCACTGTGTGCTTGCAACGACACTAGTCACCTTCTACCAGTGCAAATTACAGGTAAGGAATGGGAGCAGTTCTCTGAGGTTACAAGATCACGTTATCTGTTTGCTTGCTGCTGTTTATAGGATGCGAATCAATGATGCTGCAATGGGACATCTGACATCGACTCTGGAGGGAGCCAAGATGAGGCCACCTAAGTCACTAATGAGCCCATCAAACGGTCCCAACAAATTCTGTGAAGATGATCATCAGCTCCTTCATCTCTTCCAGTCTTTTCCCTTTTTCTTAACACAATTTTACCAGATTGGGAACTGACTAATAACAACAATAATAAAATAAACCTCGGTTAAGATCAGTTGCAGGATTGGGGCTATTTCCTCCATCTATTCACCATCACAGAAATTGCCTTTTAAATGGATAACAATGATTGTGAGGGTCAAGTTATTACCTTGAAACCTCACATTTTGATACATCTAATATTGTTCTCTTATATAAATAACAGTTATTACTGTAAAGTGATTTTCCCCCTTCTGTACTTCCAAAGAGTTCCTGCAGGAGATGGCAAAGAAAATGGGTTTCATTAATACTACACTTAGGCCCTGTTGCTTTCATACTTTAACTCCCATCATTAATCTTCTAATGTGTCTTCAAACAAATGTCATTTATTCCACAACTCTCTGGCAGCTATTCTTCCCTGTCTTCTCCCCTCTATTTCCCCCAATACCCTCTCCTGTGAAGTGGGAGCTCTTCCTCCCCTGACTCATCAGTGGGTGTTGTGCTCCTGCCAGTCAGGGAAAAGCATTTCAGCTCTCATTCAGGCAGTTTGCTGGTAATTACAAGAAACATATGAGAGCCCGCAATCAGGAAACACACATCAGAAGGAGGTGTGATGGGAGGATTTTTGTCCTCCCTGAAACCTTCCAAGTAATGATCACAGGATGACTTTGCTGAAGAGGTTATTCTAAACTAATCCTAGGGTGACAGTCACCTCAAGAGAGCTGGGTCCTTGCACAGCCTCTTAGCACAGGGAAAACGTTGTCTCTGGCAGACAGCATCCTCTTCTGAGCACACTACAAATGCAACTGCCAGATGCCACTTCTACCTGATTTGATGACGATAAAGGCGGCTGTTCTTTTCATTACACAATCACGGGGCAACTGAGTCTGCAACTATCAACTGTTTGCACAGGACTCTGAAACAGCCTATACCCCTGCCTGCAGTGCTCCAGGCAAGCCCCCCAGCAGGCAAGCACCTCTGCCACCATTTCTCAGCAGTGAGAGAAGTGCTGTCACTTTAATTTCATGGGGTGCAGAGGCAGAAAACAGACACAGCCCAACTCTGCAGTGGCATTTAGAAGCCAATCCTGCCCCTGAGGGGGTCCCACCTATTCAAAGGAGCTAGTTTCTGTAGGAATTTTATTAAAATGAGAGTCACGGACTTAAAAAGCCTCAAGGGTCTAAAGGACCTGCCTGTCACCTGGGGGTGGGAACTGAACATGCACCTTCTAAATGCCAGAGCACGCAGCCCTGCAGCAGCCCTGCCCGGGGCCTGGGCTGGCAGACCTCCTCTGACGCCACTGCGCAGAGGGCTGCACCACACAGCACGGCCATACCAGCATTGCTGGGGTCCTGCTCACACCGCCAAGAGTGCCAGGCCAGAATGTTCATCCAGCAGGGGGGGGACATGCTGACCTTCTAGCAAAGGCAAAAAAATGTTTTCCAGGCTAATTAAGCTAATTAAGGCTAATTACACATTAGCCATGAGGCACATGGGCACTGAACCACAGTTCCAGGAAACTGTGCTACTTTCTGCCTACAAGCTCCCACAAAGCCATCCCCCTTTCTGCAACCTGTTTCCCAAGAATAATTGGTAACTCAGTCCCTCAGGCGAGTCGTCCCCCCATTCAATGTGGGGTACATTACCTATGACATTCTCAACAGAGGAGGATCCCTCAGTAAAAAAATTAATTTCGTAAACAGGTTAACAGCAAGACCAAGCCATGAACATGAACTGGAGATAAAGAAAACAACATTTGCAGGCTACCCATCTTGGAGTTGCTGATTTTCCCCTGCATCTACCCCCTCTGGCACCAGAAATAGCAAAGATTAATGTCTTGAGTTACCTTGTGCAACTTCTGGACATCTGGACTTTTCTGTTTTCTCCTTCTCCCCCCAAGAGTTATGACATTCGTTTTACCCTTTCTCAGTTACAGCCTCTTCTTCATTATTGTCTGTCAACTCCAATTAACACGTTCACTGACATCAGGGAAGATTATTTCTGAAGTCTCCTGTGAGAGCCAGTTGACAGGAGCCTCCACCCTTGAGAAGCACAAGTGAACTCCCCAGCAGATTGCCATCGCTCAAGTGATCCTCCCCAGGGAGCCCCAGAGCACACAACACACATCCTGCAGCACTGGCCCTTGGCGACAACGGAGGACGTTTTGCATGCTGAAGCGTGCCTGCCTGTGCCTGCTTTTTGATCCTAGAAGCCCAGGATCTCCGAGGTATACTGACTAGACATCTAGCAGACGATCAGCTTTTCAGCAATGCTGAGGGTTATTGGATGTGTTAGCAGCAAGATGTCCCACAGTGCCCAGTAGCTTCGTGCTGGATTAATCTCTATGCAGAGAGGTCAACATGACACGTGTGTGTCACTATCTCTTCAAACAGAGCTCAATGGGAATAACTTGCGCAGAGGCTTGATGCAAGGCACTGGGTATGATAACTATTTTCCACTTAAGCAATCACCCCAGCTCTTGTTCTTATCAGCTTTATACCATTGCTTCACCCCCACGATTCCTGAGGGCAGCAGGTGCTGTCCTACCTCCCCGCAGACCTGGAGGGACTAACCTTAGCAGTACCAGTGAGCCTGGCCTCTACTCAGGCCAGATGCCATCAACACTTTCGAGCAAGATCCTTCCTGTCATTTGGTTTTCCCCGGCTCCTGCTGTTCCAATGGCCAAAAGGAGGCCATCAGTTTCCCAGGCGAGAAGAAACTGTACCCTCCCACCTTTCGCCTAAGTCCCATCCCTACTTCTGCAGAACCACGATCATCTCCCCTTTCCCAGTCAGCTGCCTACTGGGATAAAAAGATACCAGGCCAATAATTTGGTTGATTGCAAGTGCCTCCTTCGAGCTGTTTTACTCCCTCCAAACTCAACATGCCTTTCACAAAAAATGCTTGGCCGTGTTTCCCATGTTCCTGATTAAACAGTTAATGAGGAATCTGGATAGAGCAAAATCAACAGGAAATTAAGGCAACGTGAGCCACTACATCTCTTCTATTTTAAACAAGAGACAGCATAGGAAAAAAACCCCAGTATTTCCTTCAAGAAGAACGGCAAAAAGCTACAGGGAAAGAGGTTAAAGTACTAAGGACATTGCTTATCCTGGGGAACAACATACCACAGATGTTACACTACTACATATCCCTAACACAATGAGGCATGTTAATGACCAGGAATATTACCCTGTGCTAAGTAACAGCCTAAGGTCTTCTGGGAATAGTTTCTAATACAACTGGTTCTGACTATGTCACTTCTGCAAGAAGTCACTCTTTGCTATTTCTTTAGGTGAATAACTTTGCTGCAAGGTTGTGGGTTTTCTTTTTTGTTGTTTTTGCTTGTTTACTAGAAAAAAGGTCATAAAAGAATAAAATGAGTCAGACTCAGATAATTTTCTGGCATGAAAACCCCTGACAATGTCTTTTAGGCCCAAACTAGTGTGTTTCAAACCATGAAAAAATTTAAAATTTCTCATGAAAACAAGCTCAATAAGCAGTTTTTTCAAAGGCACAGAGGGGGCTCTCATTACACTGGAAGTCTCTGAATGCATGTTTTCTTTTGTGTTTCAGAATTTGTGCAGGACCTGGTATGTGGCTCATGATCAGAGTTGTGAGACGCTACTAAAGTACAAAATAAAGAATACTAATCACTTGGCCATGACTCTGGTTTTCTATATAGCCAAAATCTAATTCGTGTGTGTATGGATACACAAACCATGGAAGGACAACCTTCGTTTAAAATCATCCAACAAGCTACTGAGACTCCAGCCCTACCAGGAGCAGTGGAGTTCTGTCCCTTTATTTATGGGAGTGCGGAAGCAGCCGCCCCACCTCCCCTTGCTCTGGAGCAGGACCTCACCAGTCGCAGACTCCGGGACCTCAAACAGATCTTCCTTTTACAATTAACTCAAGAGCAGAGCATGCACAACCCCATTGCCTTGCCTCAAAAGCAGGCATTAAAATCTACCACGTACCTAGACTGAAAACGTTGACAATACCCACAGCTCAACATTGAGAGCTTCAATTAAATCAATTAGCATCCCCATACATGGCTAATATTGGAGACATAGGAGAGGTTTTATTATCCAAATAGAAAATCAGTTTGTGTGTCCAGATGGTCACTGGAGGCGCTGTAATTACCATACCATCACTGTAACTCTGCCTGTTTGGGCCTGTTTCAACGGCACCAGCCCTGTTTATCTGTTTGGAGGAGAGCCTGTGCCATCTGGGCAAGATGAGGTTCATTGTCTGCCTGGCATCCACGGGATAAACACAGCTCCCCCACTCACTCAACAGCTATTTATTAATATTGACTCTGAAAAGGGATGAGAGTGACAGCAACCAACTTCTTGCTGAAAAGCAGTTTAAGAAACCTCTTGGCACAGAAGGATGCCCCAGAGAGGCGCTGGACACGGCTGTGTGGCACGCGAGCAACGGGCTCTGCACTGCAGGGGCGGCTCCCCAGCCCTTGCCTCCCTCCCGGCTGCAAGGGGATGACCCAGGGCTCTCGGGAGATGACACAGGCAAGGTATGGAGGGAACCCTGGCCACAACCATAGACCCAAACTCTCCCATTCATGAGCCCGCACGCACTGAGGAGCCAAGAGGGTTCATCGCCATGCCACCACTGTCTCTGATCTGTTCTTCAGGTAAGTTCACTAGTTTTAAAAACAACTAGTGTTTTTTAAAGGCAGGAGACAAGCGTGCTGCACTCCTAGCTACCTGTTCATAGTGCTCTTCCCTAGGTGGTGCAGCACCTGAAAAGGGAACAAGCAAACGGGACCCTCCAAGGCAGCTGAATTAACTAACGATGCTCCTGTGCTACAAAGGCACCTAAAAATGACAGAGGTCCGGCCCCAGCTGTCAAGTGAGCAGAATACGCACAGGACAGGCTCAGCCATAACTTCTGAATGCACGCCAGCTGCCCACCTCGGATTATAATGACAGGAAGGGAATGCTCACAGTCCGTGAAGTCTCTAACTACTTTTGAAAACCTCCCATTAGTCTCCTCACGTCATCTCCCTGTTTGAAAAAGCAGAGGGATAATCCTGTTCTCGCACACTTTATCTAGCCCAGCCTGTGAGCAGCAGAGACTTTCCCTCATTATGTACCTACGCATGAAACTCATGTGGTTACACACAGGACACTTACTGTAACACAGCTATTGAAACCAAAAGAAGTTACAACACAAAAATGCTTGTCTATGTTTGAACGAAAAATATTATGAAATGAGCTTATTATTAGAAAGTCAACACGAAAAATCTTGCAAGACATGAAGCCCAGTGTAGTTCTGCTACGAGTGAAACAGGTTACAAAAGGGAGCCTGTGAAAATGGATGTATCATTCTCTCCTGACATGACATTGCCTCAATTAAGTTTTCTTATTGAGGTAATCCAGAGGCAGCACAGTGAGGTAACATATGGGAAAGACCGCCTGCGAGGGTAAGTGTAGGGTTTTCCTGCCTGGAGTTACATAAAGTAACTTACTGTTCTTTTTTTCTCTTGCTTTCAGTGTTTCTGACGAGGTCAACAGGGAGGGAGCAGAGAAAGCCTGGATTCCGATTCAGATTTCACACATCAGAGGGGAAACAGTCAGATTGAAAAGCTATGGGAACAGTAACCGAGAAATTATATACGTGCCTTTTCTCACCTCCAGCCCTATTTCTTTATTTTCTTTTAAACTGTCACATTAACGTGGTTTTGAAGAAAACCCATAAAGCTATTCTACATTTCCCAGTGCTGTGCTCTGACGGTTTGCACCAATAAAACAATCTTCCCAGCCACTGCCAGGGGGTTCACCCACGCTCCATGAGATCAGGACATCTGTGGGCACCACGGCTCTCCCTTGGGATCAGGGGTTTCTGCAGCACCTCAAGGTCCTGCTGCAGTATGCAGTGCCTCGGGGACTCGCTGAGGGCTGGCTACATCACATGATGGGGGCACAGCTGGGTGATGAGCCCAGGGATGAGAGGTTTTAGAAGATGAGCAAAGGCACGGTGTGAAGCATCTACCTGACTACCCCCAAGACAGCCTGCAGCCAGCAGGTATTTCAGGGTCCTTCCTTGTTTTTCCTTTCTCATGCAGCATCAGCTGCTGAGGTGCTTTTTCAGTAGCTGGCCAGAAAGCTGGCAGTTTTCCACTCTCATACAGACCTCACAGAGCTTGCTCATCTCCATGTTGCCTTCAGGCTGCTGCAGTGGGCTTTCTTTAGAGACAATCCTGAAATCACTCCTCCCATTCCCACTCTTTGTACTTCACATTAAATTGATCAACAGCAATAGAAACTTGAAACTCTGACTTTATGTTGCTAAACTCATTCACTCAGGATTTATCCTTTCCAAAAAAAGCTTCTTTAACCTGATGTTCTTAATGCCTCCCACCCCAGGAGACAAAGTCAGAGATTTGCACAGGTCTGGCACAGATTTGTCAGGGCCCCAGCAGCCTGTCTGCAGAGGAAGCCAGCAAAACCCACCGCTCTCCCGTGGAGAGGTTCAAGGGCTCGCATGCTGTTTAGGATTTCACCTCTTTCCTCTGCGCACTGGACTTTCTCTGGCAGCTGAAGCACATCCACTCAATATCTGGGAACGGCAGGGATATCCCTGTACTAAGAGCCTGTCAGCTTACATGGGCCTGCAGTAGCATCAGCTGCTCCTCTGGAAGGCTTTCGAGGAGGTTTACCTCTTGCTGCAGTTAATCCATCAGCCATGCAGAGCCTTTGGAAGGGTGGTGGGAGCTTCCCCAGCAGTTTTCCTGGTGATAATCCTACATCCAGGGCTAGGCACAGCTGTTCCAGATGTCAGGGGAAATCCAGGGGTTGGAGCACAGCCTGAACGCAGCCAGTATGTGAGCACCTTCAGAGGCTGTCCTTGGCCTTGTTTAGTTATCCTTTCTCCTCCTCTCTTACCTTTGTGGCTGCTGCTAATTCTCTGTTCCCACCTCAGATCCTCTGAAGCTGAGAGCAGGACCCCTTCCTCCATTAGCAGGGATAGAAATAATTTCCCCACCAAGCAGAAGCAAAGCTAGCAATTTAATTTCCTGCGTATCTTTAATTTTAGTCCTGAATATATATTGCTTACTTAAAGAGGAAAAGAAAAAAGAATCACATGCCCTATAAAGCTTCAGCACAGCTTCAACTCTCCTCCACGGACAGGTGAAAGTTTGCGAGACAGACCTGCGCTGGAGACAGAAACACAAGAAAGTGCTCTCACGGCCCAGAGAAGAGGGGAGGCAATTCCCGGGCACAGGGGACAGCACAGGGTGATCCCTGATCCCTCCCATGGTTCACCCACTAAGTGCCTGTTCTGAGAGCCCAGTGGGGTCAACGGGACATTCCCCTGACAGTGTGGCCCAGCACTGCCCACGGGAAGCAGAAAGGGCAGAGACACAGCCAGCCGCTGTCAGCCAGTAACGACCCCATCGGGTGTTTCCAGTACAAAGGGGCAAAAACCTTCATGACAGCAGTGAACAGACTTTGCCTCCATATATGAAAATGCACCAATCTGACCAGTGGTTATAGATGCAAAAACCCACCCACAGAAGAGGCACTAGCCACAGCAGAGCACTACTAGCCACCGCTATGGCTCTGCTCTCCCTGCGAGGCTCCGGCAGCCCCTCAGCCTCCCACATGACCCAGCATCCAGGAGCTAGCAGAGCAGTGCTTGCAATACTTGAGATGATAAGGTTAATTTGAAAGTATGAAAACACACAGACAGAAGAAAAAGCGAACACACTACATTTCTTGCTCCGCATGTTATCTCACTAAAGAGATCCACATAACAGCAAACACAACGAGCAGNTGACCCAGCATCCAGGAGCTAGCAGAGCAGTGCTTGCAATACTTGAGATGATAAGGTTAATTTGAAAGTATGAAAACACACAGACAGAAGAAAAAGCGAACACACTACATTTCTTGCTCCGCATGTTATCTCACTAAAGAGATCCAGATAACAGCAAACACAACGAGCAGAAATGCAGTTATTACTATTATTTGCTGCAGGGCCAAGGGAAGACTTTCTAGAAATGCACCTTCTCTTGAGTACAGCCAAGCAAAGCTCCATTCTTTATTGATTTCTGAAGCAGAACTACAATTGACAAATGTAATTAGCCCAACAATGATGAAAGGAAAATACTTTTCCTTATAGGTGCAATTACGGGTACTGCTTTGTACTTGACCCGGGCCAGATCTCCACCTCTGAATGCCAACCAGTCAAGGTGCAGTGCTGACCTAGAACTTCCTAGGAAAGCAGTCTGAGGCTTATTCACACTTTGAGATTTATGTGGGACTAACAACCTAGCTGGAGGTGCTGTCACCAGAGGATTAATGCTGCCCTTATCCTCACATCCACTGTTGATACCACTGAAATCTTTTTCTCACTGTCAAAAGCCACCCTGGCTTCCATTAAAAACAACTCTTGAAAGCAGAGTCTGGGGGGGACGGGCAGGTGGGGAATTCAAACCCATGATTTTTCCAAGGAGCCCAGTCAGCTGAGCCATCTAACACAGGACAGGATGCTGGCAAAAAAGGACTCTACAGCAGAGCTGAGACTTTCTGTGCACAAACAGCACCTGGTCCTTGCCTGCATCCTGCTCTGCCTGGAGAAGCCAATGCATCACGTGCACCCCTGGGGCTTAAGCGGGACTTGGGTAACGCCAAGCGTGAGCCCCCTGTGTGGGAATAAACAACCTTTCTGTAAGAGCTTGGGCACTGTCCAGTTCATGCCTTATCCTCTCCTGTGTCTGAGAGAAGACCTAATGCAGGGAACAGATTCACAAAACTATGGCTGAAGCAAAAAGAAAAAAGTAATATATACATTATACATCACACCATGCCCCTGCGTAGCCAGCAACTGTCTGAGGCTACCATGTGAGTAACATCACCTAAAATCTCTTTTATTACTCCTTTTTAAAGCAAAAAATAAATTACATCCCCTCTTTCATCTCTGCTACCAGGTAGCCTGCCTACACAGATGTTTGAAATAAATAATTTTAATTTCATTTGAGACTTCCCATTTCAAAGTACTGCAAAATCTATAGCCTGGTTTCAGCCTGGGATAGATCCAAAGATGAGCACACAGTGCTATTAACTATAAATAAATGTGGAGAGGAACAGGGGAGAAACTCCTGGTTTTCTCCATGACATAGGTTTCTTTTTACGGCTATTCTTTGAAGCATTTCAACCTAGGAAGCTGCATGGCAATTACCTCCTCCTTTCCATTTAGCATTACAAACATTAGGGACTCAAATGCTATAGATGAGGAGCAGAGATCTTCTTTCTCCAAGGCCTTTTTAAGGCCACTCCTCTTTTTACAAATGCACCACTTCCATCTAAAGTGACTTCTTGCATTGAACCTGGACCAGCTGCTTCACTGCCTCTCATTTCCACTGGAGGCAGAACAAGGCGCACAAACTCAAGAGCAAAGGTTGACTCTCATTCAGCATCAAACCAACCATGTTTTTGTGCAGGAACTTTCTGTACCTCACTTTCAAAAATAACATTTCAAACAAGGAAATTATGTCCCCTTTAAAACAACTGCATCGCAATGGATGTGCCAATGGTCTACCCTAAAGCATGGGAGTTTAACATATGCCTTAAAGTTGGGTTAAAAAAAGAAAAAAAAATCTAAACCCGAAAGGTGCTCGGGAAATGCAGTCCCCCTGAGGTGCTGCAAGGGCACGCACCGCTTACCTAACAGCTCAGAAAGATTGGACAGGCTGCCCATCTTCCTGTACGACAGGAGTTTTGGGCAGCTCACCAGCGGCTAACAAACAAGCAGCAGGAGGCTGGATGTTCAGATGGCTCGAGGTGCCAGCTCGCCTCACCCTCAGACAGGGCAAAACCCCAGTACAAACCAGAGCGACCCCCTGCATCGCTGCCAGCTGAGCACGACGTCCCTGCTGTGTCACCTCCCTGCGTCCCGTCCAGGGGCATAACCAGGGCAGGGCAGGCCAGCAGGGCTGGCACGGCCCCAAAGGCACTGCTTCAGCACAGGAGATCAGGTGGCACCAGTATGGGTCTGGCTGTCCCCCGTGCCAGGGCCATTGCTCCCTGATTGTATGCCACATTTTTAATTTTCTCTGTCTCTGCTCCTGGATAGCACTTGACTGCTCCTCCATATGCTCTGGGCCCTCGCACGGTAACGGTCTGTTTGCAGGCAGCTTTCGATAGCGCTCACTGCTCCCCAGCCCGCTGCAAAGCAGAGGGGAGGATGGTTGGGGCTTCCAGCTCTCCATCTCGCTGATGCCCTCATTGAAAACCTGCTCCTCCATCTCACCCACCAGGCACGGCACAGACAGCCCAGTGAGCATCAGGGCAAGGGCGGCTCGGCAGCAGTGACCCTACCTCTTGGCACCACTTACTGAACGAAGCCGCTTCACAGATGCCCACACTTAGCCCTGCCTCTCGGTCCCCTCCTCCTCCACACCTTGCCTGCTGCCTCTCGGTACAGCTCCAGCAGGACCAACAGGCTGCCAGAAGCCCTGCCGATCCTAAGATGAGGAGGGCGAGAAAGGAAGGTTACCAAGGGGGATGCTGGTCGGGCAGAGGTTCACGGGCTGCTCACAGGAGCCTGTGGAAGACACGGATTAAGCCCATCAGTTGGCACTAAAGACAGGGCACAACAGCTGCTGGCCTTGTGTACGCCTGGCTTCCTCCAGAGCCCGGGGGCATGCCCGCTCTGTGCACCCTACGAGAACTAGATAGTGGCCCAAGACTCTGGATGACAGCAACTTGATTTAGGCACACACCTGTGGGGCCCAGGATGAGCACAAGGACTTGCCCCAGCTGCTTCAAGGAGAGAGGCAGCACTGCCATTTCTCCTGCGCTCTGCAAGGCAGATGCGTTGAGCACGCTGTTTACCAATGGCTCAAACCGTGCAGGAAAGCAGCTCAGCCTGGAACGGCAGAGGGGACCGTGACCTCTCGGTAGGCAGAGACAGGTTGTTTCAGCTGCCTGGAGAATGAGCAGTGAAAGAAGCAAAAGTGTCAGCATTGCTACAGATCTGACAACCACGGTGTCCCTCCTGCATGCCCTCCTTCTCAGCCAGGGCCAATTTAGTTATTTTTTTGTAAAACTCTCTTCTGTTTTGTTTCCAGCTCTTTTCACACAAACTTTATGATCCCTTCAGCAAAGCTCTGCACCAGGTTATATTTTGCAATAACCATGACAAATGGTATTACAATAATTCAGACTCCAGGCATGGCTATTATTAATGTTCTTGTTTCTACTGCAAGCGTGCAACATTCACACAATGATTTTTAAAAAGCCTGTTCTGTTGGCTGATGGAGTCTTCCTGACTTTGATCCCTGAGAGGGAAAGGAGAGAAGAATAGAGGTTTTTCTAGCCCAGCTTTCTCCTTGTTACACTGCCTCAATTATATGTGGATTGATCACGGAACACCCAGAGAGAGTTTCTTGCCTGTTGGATCTAATTTTTTCGTCAATTTCCTCAGCTTACAAATTTTCACTCTGGACTACTTTCTCTTTTGCATCCTCTGGGCCACAAAAAAACCTCTGTGCAATCTTTGCACTCAAATTTATTGTTCAGTGGCATCACCATCAGCCTCGCAGAAGGAAGGAGAGGAGGCTGCCCTGGACACAGCCAGCACAGAAGCCACAGCAGCTGTCCCACCGCCTTCCTGAGGCAGACCGGAGCAGACCTCAGT
>VZSC01010535.1:83139-135797 GCA_013398225.1 Steatornis caripensis | reverse complement strand
TCGGCAGCAGTGACCCTACCTCTTGGCACCACTTACTGAACGAAGCCGCTTCACAGATGCCCACACTTAGCCCTGCCTCTCGGTCCCCTCCTCCTCCACACCTTGCCTGCTGCCTCTCGGTACAGCTCCAGCAGGACCAACAGGCTGCCAGAAGCCCTGCCGATCCTAAGATGAGGAGGGCGAGAAAGGAAGGTTACCAAGGGGGATGCTGGTCGGGCAGAGGTTCACGGGCTGCTCACAGGAGCCTGTGGAAGACACGGATTAAGCCCATCAGTTGGCACTAAAGACAGGGCACAACAGCTGCTGGCCCTGTGTACGCCTGGCTTCCTCCAGAGCCCGGGGGCATGCCCGCTCTGTGCACCCTACGAGAACTAGATAGTGGCCCAAGACTCTGGATGACAGCAACTTGATTTAGGCACACACCTGTGGGGCCCAGGATGAGCACAAGGACTTGCCCCAGCTGCTTCAAGGAGAGAGGCAGCACTGCCATTTCTCCTGCGCTCTGCAAGGCAGATGCGTTGAGCACGCTGTTTACCAATGGCTCAAACCGTGCAGGAACGCAGCTCAGCCTGGAACGGCAGAGGGGACCGTGACCTCTCGGTAGGCAGAGACAGGTTGTTTCAGCTGCCTGGAGAATGAGCAGTGAAAGAAGCAAAAGTGTCAGCATTGCTACAGATCTGACAACCACGGTGTCCCTCCTGCATGCCCTCCTTCTCAGCCAGGGCCAATTTAGTTATTTTTTTGTAAAACTCTCTTCTGTTTTGTTTCCAGCTCTTTTCACACAAACTTTATGATCCCTTCAGCAAAGCTCTGCACCAGGTTATATTTTGCAATAACCATGACAAATGGTATTACAATAATTCAGACTCCAGGCATGGCTATTATTAATGTTCTTGTTTCTACTGCAAGCGTGCAACATTCACACAATGATTTTTAAAAAGCCTGTTCTGTTGGCTGATGGAGTCTTCCTGACTTTGATCCCTGAGAGGGAAAGGAGAGAAGAATAGAGGTTTTTCTAGCCCAGCTTTCTCCTTGTTACACTGCCTCAATTATATGTGGATTGATCACGGAACACCCAGAGAGAGTTTCTTGCCTGTTGGATCTAATTTTTTCGTCAATTTCCTCAGCTTACAAATTTTCACTCTGGACTACTTTCTCTTTTGCATCCTCTGGGCCACAAAAAAACCTCTGTGCAATCTTTGCACTCAAATTTATTGTTCAGTGGCATCACCATCAGCCTCGCAGAAGGAAGGAGAGGAGGCTGCCCTGGACACAGCCAGCACAGAAGCCACAGCAGCTGTCCCACCGCCTTCCTGAGGCAGACCGGAGCAGACCTCAGTGTCCGCAGCTCCCTGGCAGCAAGGGGCACCCGAGCCGTGGCCGTAGCTCAACCCTGCTTTGGTGGGCACGATGCAGGGGGCACCAATAGCTGAGCTCCAAATAGAAAAGGTTGGGTAGATTAAGCTCCTAGAAAGCTAAACTGAAGCACAAATAACTTCAGCCAGCTAACACCAAGTACACAGAAAGGTGATACCAGAGCTCTCAAGGGAGCCTGGAAATGTCAACGACTTCTTCAGCTCTGTGAGAGCTCTGTCTGTATCACTCCACTGCAACAACTGGAGTGAAAACCAACACTCGAGCCATGAGCTAGCATGAATGCTCTACCCCATCTGACTTTAACTGGGTTGGTTTACTTTGGTGCCTCACCATTTGACAGTAAAAACTTGTGTTTCCCTCCCTGCCTAGATTTGTACAGCACCTGACAGTAAACGGGGCTATACACATGTTACCACAGTGGCTACAAACAGCAGCAATTTACCAACAGATTCAAACAAGGGTGAAATGGATTTATAAAAGCCAACCATTAAACCAGTACAACATCTGTTGCCTATGTAGGATCTTGGCTGAAATACACTTCCAAGAGATTCACAGCCCTCTCCCTCTGACTCCACACTGCTGAACTCCCATCACGATGTTCACAATAGCTCCATCCATCTCCCAACCATGCCACCAAACACCGTCCTGGAAGAAATAATGACAGCAAGTCTTGGTGCATTGAAAGTGAGCATTAGCCAAACTCTTTGCTCCATATTTTTCTTCCCCTTTTAAACTGTCTCATTCAAGAAAAGACAGTAAGTTTTATACTGTGCAGGAGAAGGTGGTTATGTGGCTCTCTGGGGCAGAAGCAGGTGCTCTGCACAGGCGACCTCCAGATGTTTCTGCCAGCCTTGCAGGTAGTGAGGGAAAAATGAGTCAGATATTTAACTGCAGCCTGCTTGTGCCCTTCATCCCCCACCACCATCCAAAATATATTTTAGAATTTCTTCAAGAAACTGCTGCAGCAATCTCAATTACCTTTGAAGTGCCACTGCCATAAATCACGTTAAGACAAACTACATTCAAGTGTTCTAACCAGAAAAGATGATGGGGGCCTTGTACAACCTCCAATTATCACAGAAGAGTGAATTAATAACATAAATATAAGTGACAAGGGCCGTTTTCTAAGTACGCCACCCAGTTCTGTAAAACACTCATCCCTCCATCAGTTGTAAAGCAGAGCTCCAAGAGCTGCAATGGCGTGCATGGAAACGCACAGGAAGCTACCAGCGGCCAAGAACAGCTCAGGCAGGAAGGATGGTCAGATGTCAGACAATTGCCACACAACCAGGGCCACAGCAGTGCATGAACCTGGGGAGTTCACTGCCTCCCAGCTTTGCGTTACCATCACTGAATGCAACCTAGCTTTCTCCAGTTGCAAGCAACACCACTGAACCATCAGCAATTAATGTCAGACCTTTAAGCCAACCATGCAACCAGTAAGCATGCCTACCTGACGGGAAAACAATTGTTGGTATAGTCTGACCATGTATCGGAGTCGTAAGAGTCACACCTCTTGAGTTTACATATTATGACAAGGTGGGACTGCTATGCAGTAGGCCAGAAGAGGCAAACCCATCACAGATCCCACCATCTTGTCGCGTCGTATGCACAGGAAACCCAACATCCCACGATCCACTAAGACAGACGTTCCAGAAAGGAACCAAGTCTTGATCTGAGGACTTGGAAAGTTGGAGACTACACTGGCTTTTTGACAGTTTGTTCAAACGGCCAAAACTGTCCTCTATTTCATAACCACTGCTAGCTCCATCAAACAGAAGATGAAGTATTGCTTTACTGAGCTAATTACTGAAGCCCTTCTAAAAATGCTAGACGCCTAGGGTAAGATTCATCAATATGGGTTATCAACCACGTGTAAAAAAGGGCTAGAAAGTATCCTTCATCCTATTCTGTGTAAATACCAAGGTCAATAAAAGATAGAGACAGGCTTTAAAGACACATAATCTATTATGACAGATTTCTGCAGGTTACTTCTAAGCATGGTTTGATTAGCAATGTGTTTATAGCCACTGACTGTATAGACTACCCAGGCAGGTAACTAGTACCATTCATTTATTCTCCAGGAGGCTGTAGAAATCTCACCAGGACTGTAGCATGTGGTGACACACAACTGAGCGGTATGAGGACTGTGTGTATAAGGACTAATTAGATCTTGAACCAAAAACTCAGCATCATATCTTAATGTTTGAAAAGGTCTGTACAAATACCACCTTAATACATTGAGTCTTGCCATGCTAAAATCCAATTATTAAATTATGCATTTGTCCCAACGGCATTAAAAACAGAAACTTAATATCATTCTTTTACAAGGGGAGCAGATTTTTAAACAAAGATCTATTTACTTGATTTTTTTCCTAATATTAAACCTTTAGATTCCAGAGTCTGGTTTTCTTTGCTGCTGCATGCGTTATTAAGAGGGGATTTTAAACCCTGGTGGTCAGCTTTTGGATGGCAGAGCAGTGCTCATTTTATCGCTCTTTTCCCTCTGCAACCATTGCTTGGGTTTTGTTTTCTTTTACATTAGTTGTTACTATTTTTGCTCTGCATGCCAACAGCTGGTCAGCTCCACCGTTCTGCTTCACTGGAGTTTCCCAAGTCACCTACTGAGACAATCATGTCATTGCCCAGGTGGTTTGTACAATTAATGCTTCATCATCCTACTTTGCAGGAAGAGCTAGAACTCTCTCCACAGCCTTTCATTCTTCAGCAAGAAGCATTTTCTAGACTTGCTTGTTCAAAGAAACATCTTAAGCATTTTACAGACTGGCAGGTTGGCCCAAAGGCTCATTCAGCTCTGATCTCCCTATGTATACCCGGTCCCAGTGGCTCTCCCTAAATAGTGGGCTGCAGCTAAAAGTGTACCAAAAAAACATACAACACACCAAAATGCAGCTGCTTCCAGGATGACAGGTCAGCTAGCAACAGTGTCCCCTGTTCCCATCCCTTGGCAAGAAGAATCCGTTATAAATTACACTAGAAACATTGACATGACGTGTTATAAATGATTGCGCTTTGAATTCAGTCAGTAATACTTTGCATTACTAAAATATGGGTTTACAATCATTTCCCATCTAAAAGCTGTTTAGTCTAAGTAGTAAATACAATGCTTGCTACTGATTCTCCGTTTGCACTGGAAATATTTAGTGTTTTTCCTGTATGCCCAGCTCCTGGAGTTATGTGATGCCTATCCAGCCCACACAGATAATATTATCACAAAAGCCTTAGACATTTGCACCATTAAGTGGGAAGTTTCAGACATGCAAAACCCTGTCCAATTTGTAAACTGCCACCATGCTTCAGGAGTATTTTCAAATAAATAAGGCGGTCTATGTTGCAAGAGCACTTGGACATAGATGCCCATAATGAGAACTGAACACCTACAGCTCCAACAACACAGCACTTCTCAGCACCAGCTGAGACCAGCCCGTGGCAGTTCTTGTCCTACGGAAGCATCCCTGCCGCCTCCAACAGCGCTGGGCTGTCCTCCCCATGCTGGTGCACTGAGAGGATCCAGTCTAGATATATTACAACGACCTGGAAACACACAAGGTTGAAGATACCTGTCTGATCTTTAAAGGTAAGTTTTCAGCTATCCAGGAGCTTGTAGAACAAACTCCTGAACAGAACAGATGCACTGAAGTAGAATGAGAAAACACAATATGCGTATGGCAGCCGCTGGGGAAGCTCAGGCCAAGTGAGAGCCTTGGCGTCAGGTTAAAGACCTTGCCAGTTTGCAGCAGGGGCCCCATTGCGGCTAGGAAGGTTTTTACAGCAGGGCACAGCCGGGCAAACAGTCAGGAACTCTAAGGACAGGTGAAAATCCAGGAATTTAAATGCAGCACCAGCCTTTGGCCCATGTTCCCAAGCTGGCTGTAACATGAGATTGCCAGAGTTAACACCGATGCCCTCAAAATGAACAGTTTATAACTCGCTCTTGTTTATCTGTGTCTATTGCTGCTATTAATATTTAATGTCTCTGGAGTAAAGGTTCCTCTCCAGCATAAAAAGCCCTGCTACAGTATTAATCAGAGTGTCATCAGCCCGGAGCTCAGCTCCACACTCACGGGTTCCCATGACACACTCCTAACCTGTGGGCTGCCAAAGGTAGAGGTGGACAGGCATCTTGCCAGCTGCTCTGCATTGGAAGTGCTGTTCTTACCACTGCGGGCAGAAAGGGACAAAGGGTGCAAAGAGAGTGCGCCTTGGATAGAAACCATTATCTGCTTCCCCTCTTGTCCTGCCAGCTCCTACATACCCAAGACACCCCCTGAGCTCTTGGCATCAGGCCCCCAATGGCTTTGACCTTTGCATGGCTGGGAGGAGACAGCCCCATTCCCAGTCTGGTCCCAACACAAGTCTGAGGCACAGCTGGGACCTGAACCTGAGGGTCCGCATCCAGATCTGTGTCCTCAACATTAAACTGTTCTCTTGATCCTGACCAGAGGAATCTGGGCAGAAATGAGCAAGAAAAGGGTGAGCCCTGCCCTTCTGGAAGTCACAAGCAGTTCCACAGACCTTTACAAAAGCTCCAGATGACAGCTTATTAGAACATGGCTTGCCTTTGCTCTGCTCCTGCTAACGAACAACAACTTCTGCACCCATCCGCACACGTAACAGGTAAAATCTTTAAAGAACAGGGGTCAAAAATCTGATGTTTTACGGCATCCCATTTCCCCTGGTCTTAAGTATCTTGAGGGTCACTAACTCACTCAGATAACCAGAGCTTTGCACTTTGATTTAACCCAGCGGAAAAGGTACTGAGAAGAAGAGAGCAGAAGGATCATGAGATGGATAAGGGGAGCAAGAAAATGGAATCATTAGTTTACACAAACATGCTCTTCTAGACAGCCTCAAATCCCAGTTACGGACTGCAGTGAAGTCAGCTCATCACAAAGGGATTTCTACTTTGCCCTGGCTACCCAACATCCGTGAAGGAAATGAACTAATCCCAGCTCGCAGGGAAGCATCCACTGCTCAAAAGCTGCCATTGCTGCCACCATGCACACAGTGAACTCCAGAAAACCTGGCATAAGTAATCTTGCATTAGCAGTTACACTGGAGATTGCCTAATGAGTGAATTAGTTAATGTTTGTAACAGCACAAAAAGGGAGCCTGAAATTATAATTATATGGGATTACATCAACGGGGATGCGGAAAGTCCCCTTTAGCTCTGCAGGGCACAGTTCGATTACCGGGGCGGGTTGCCATAAGCAGCCTAGGTGAGGTGACACTTGTTCTATAGAATAAAAATTCTTGGTCCAGCTCTTCTTGTTAGTATGCCATTAAGGGAAACGCAGTTTGAAAAATTATTTTCTTTCCTTAAAATACATAAAACAACCCCCTCCTTTTTCAATCTCAGCTGCCAAATCTTGGCCCTGAAGTTCAGGGCCAATTTCTCCTTTATTTACTGAAAGCTCACTCTAAATCTTTTCATACTAGAAATGCTGGTCCTCCAAACAATTACTCTGGTTGCAACATTAATCATTTGCTACATTTTCCATCAGCATTACTCATTTGATGGCATATCATCTTTGCTATAATGGGATCCGGGCCATCCCTTTTCTCTCCCCTGTCCTCCTTGGTGATTTTCTATCCACTGCCTCCCAGATTTCATCTCCTGGCCAGGGGGCATCAGACATCGCCTTTCTCTCTCTTCCCGACTACCAGGATAAACCAATCTGTGCGTGGCTCCAGCCAGTGCTGGTCTCCTGAAGATACCGGGGATTAATAGCATAAACACCACTCTACTATGTAGCTTCTTGCAGTAGACCAACAGTGCAAAGGAATTCTTAAGGCTGGAAATCTTTTAATTAACACCCCAGGGACAGTGGGAAGTCCCTGTGATCATTTCACAACCAACAGTGAGATTAAAGCCAGGAGGCAAAGAAACCAGACTGGAGCTGTGCGTCAGCTTTGAGCCCTCTCCCAAGAAGGGACAAGGCAAGGTACATGTGGCAGCAAAGGGGCAAGTTCTGGATCTCTTACCAAGTGCAGATGGCAAAGAGACCATCTGCACTGGAGGAAACCATCTTTACAACTCGGACTCCTTGTTCCAGGGTGGTCAATGACTGGACTTATCCCAAGACACAGCCCCTATCTCCCCAAAACCTGAAATCTCAAAGACAGGAACATCAGATCTACGCATGTGGCTTCTCCTGCACCTGCCACCAACTCAGGAGCTTCCACCAAACCCTACCATTAACAGTACGTGACTTGGGATACCCTGAATGCACGAGCCTGTAGCCAGAAGTCACCTTCTCTAGTGGACTCATCCTCCTCCTTGAGCACAACACAGACCAGTACAGCAATGTACGGCTTATCCTTTTACAGGTGGAGTTTGCAGGCTACACCTGGGGTCACAGCAGCCACTACATGGGAGACACCTACAGCTAACTGTGGTCTCAGCCCAAGTCCAGATTTTGCACACAAGCCCCGCTATAAACAACATGTTTAAGCATTTTTATCCAAGGGGTTTTTTTCTCCTCCCTCATGAAATTCTTTGATAGAGAACTTAAGACTAAAAATGGAGCTTTCCATTTTTTGCTGCAGCGGAAAAAAAATAAACCAGTGCTCTCTGTCTGCATACATATGTTTGACGTCAAAAAGACAGAGCAGGTCATTCTTTAAAAAGGCACTTCAAATACCATACTCCCTGTCATCTCAGTTTTCCATCAGAAAATGACAGTCTCCTACTTCAAAACAAGATCTAATGAAACCACATTTATCCATATCTTGCTGTAATCACATTAGACAGTTCTACCAATTTAACTTTATTGGTTTCTTAACGGTCTGAAAAAAACACATACAGACCAGCCCTACATGTTTTACTACACGGAAACAGCCACCTGCAGTACCCTTGCGAAAACAGCATCCGATGGTCAATAAAGAGCCTTCTCTTTGGTTGTAGACTTCCTGCTAAGATCTCATTTTCTTTAAGAGATTTGTGGAGCTTTTGAACACATCAGATTTCATTTAAGCAAAAATTTGCAACATGTGCTTGGCTATTAGAGGCACAATTGATAATATTCTTAGGCTGATTAGTGTATGAATACTTACCCGTAGGAGAGCTTGGGTATGAAACAAGTATGAGACTGTTGTTGTAAACCACTGCCCAGGCACCCAAGTGATGTGCCTGCTTATTCCTACAGAGACGGAGAGGTGGGAACACGTGCATGTCTAGGGCAGAGGCTATTGCAACACTAGGAATTCAGTTTTGCAGTATTTTTTCATCCCAAAATGCTGGTTTTCAGTAGCACATCAGCTGGATGCAATTAACCTTTGCAACATCCCTCTGCTTGCTACAACCACAAGCCAATCTTGCTCCCCAGGTCCCCTCAGAGGTTTCCCTGGAGAAGCAATAGGTGTCTCCCAGAGAAAGAAAAGTTGGCCCTATTCCAGGTACTGCCAATTTAGAAAAGAGAATAGCAGCAGCCAATTTATTTTCTGCCTAGGTGAAAACCTCAGCCAGATCCTGTTGAATTTCTGTGCCTTTTCCCCACAGCTGGCATTTGTGCTAGAAGGTGTGTGTGCTGACAGGACATGCATTGGCAGCACCCGTAAGTGGGCACAAAACAATCTCTTGGTGGGGGAGTAAACTTTCCTCAGTTATCTGAGGTCCTCTATTATCCCTCCAGCATTGAGCCGTGGAGAACATTTTCCATCCTGGAGGAAAAACAGTAGTTTTGTCATCTGCTAAGAGAAACTGGCCCACCGTTCTCCACAAATAAGCCTCTAACAAAGCCTATTTTCAAAAGCTGTTTTCAGTGCTGGTGGAAAGGCACCAAAGTGCCAGCCCCAGGGATGGAAGCATGACTTAGAGACCCCGACCTGCAAGCTGTACCCAGTGCATGGCCAGCTCTTGTTCAGCCCATGCTGCATCCAGGTGCACACAAACTGTTCATTCAATTCCAGGCCAAACACAACGCACCCTCACAGCTGTAAATGCAAACGCTGGGAGGGTTAGAGGCATCATCTGCACAGATCCAGAGGGGTCTCCTCAAGTGCATGGCCTCATCTCCCCCGAATGGGATGCCATCATCCCCTCTGTGTACTGATTGGAAGTGGCAGTGACCCAGAGCTGCCGTGTGTTTGCTGCCCAGGCACGAGCCCTGGCATCCTGCCACTCTCAACCTCACTCTGCCACCGCAGTCTCCTACTACGCACAGTGAGCGACTCAATCCTTGCTCCCCTTGGAGAACATTAACATTCTCCCCTCAAAACCTCTCCAATGTTGCCTGCAAAGACAGGTTACTGAAATAAATAAAATTGCTAGCCAAAACGGAAAAGCAGACTGCAATGTTACCCCCACACGCTGTTGTTTTGGGTTGTCATAGACAGAGGAACCAGAGAGGTACATGCTGCCTATACAGCTGGAGATGATACATCCTATTTTCTGTTGGGTTGACAATTAATAATATCGGCTCCTACCTCCACGAACATATTAGCCAAAATGCACATATATAGACAGACACCTCCAGCGTTTGATAGGGTGTTTGAACACACGCAACACTACACAGCGGGCAAAAACTAGCAGGGGAAGTGTATCTCATTAGGCAGAACGTGGATCGGAAAGCTCCAAGTGGCTGTGTTTTCATACCACCAAATTAGACTCATCAGGTTACCCACTATGGGCAGGATGATTTTTTAAGTGTTCCTTTGAGGCAGATAAAAGATAACAGAAATTATTTCAGCAAAGTGCTTCAGGCTATGTGGCTAAAAGAAGCTTTTTTCTCCTTTGTACCTGAGTCCAGATGGAAAGCAGTCCCCAGATGCCCTCTCCCCCTCCCAAAGCCCAAGGGCCACGGTGGGGGCTCAGCAGACTCCCACCTGTAGGGCTGGTCCCTGTCCACGAGCAGCTGCAGAGGGTCTCAGCACCCAGCACGCTGCCTGGCTCTGGCGAACGGGAACTCTAGCTCAGGCCAGCTCACTTCCAAAATGGCAAGTGTATAAACTAGAGATCATCAATAGGAACCTCACAGCCCAGACAAAAAGATGGTTAGACAGGTTTAAAGCAGCTAATCAGTTTTGTCTACACTGCTGAGGTCAGCACTAGATCTTCTTCCCATCTACTTCCTGAACACAACAAGAGAGAAATGACCTTGCGGACCACCCAGAAATGAGGATGGCAACTCTTTCCTTCTGCTCAGTTCTGCTTTTCATGGAAAACTACAGTGGGAATTGTGCTATTAGCAGTACATCAGTCTTATTTCTTCCACTGGAACATGTCAAACTGTGGGCGTGCTACTGCACGGCAGACCCTGCAATCCTGGTCTCCTCCTCTCTACTCTGCAAAAAGCCAAGCAGAAGACAAACAATATCATCCTTGCTGCTCCTCCAAGTCCATGAGCTGAGCCCTACTGTCAAACTCATCTTCAGCTTGGACTGAACTCACTGCACTAGAGAATGGCCAAAGTTCAGATCAGCAAACATGCAGAAATCAGAAATTATAAAATCAATGGGAGGAAGAGGAAGAAGAGAAAGACCACCATCACAACAGCAACACACAAAGCCAGCCTCATGCAATAACGATTCGGAAAGCAATAGTCACTGATGTACGCCACATGGCCCACATTACGCAGAGACTGCCAGCTCTCAGTTCCTAGTCAAATCCACTCAATCCCATACTTTGTCTGCATGCTTCTAGTAGAAAAATAGACTATGAAAACAGGTAGTTTGTTTTGCAACATTAAATATCTCCATTTTTCCTTTAATAAGGTGGCACTGGCATCGGTTAGAGGACAAAGCCATTAGGCACAATTTACTTATCCAGTTAGTGACAAGTTTGCGTGAGAACACTGGCTCCCCACAGCCCTGATCTCAGAAGAGGTTTTGAGGCAGAATTGATTGAGCTGCCCACAGTCCCCTGTTGACTTCCACAGGCCTTGGACTGGGTTGCTCAAGAAACGACATCGGCTTTCCAAGGCCCGTCTCCTGTCAGACCTATCTCCCTGCTGGTCCCCAACTGCGAGACCATCCCCTGCTTTAACCAAGCGCTAGCCTCAGTCATAGCCCGCCGCATCCTCCTACTGCCAGCATGCGCCAGTAACACATGCCAACACATAGGAATATGGCTTCCCCATGGATCTGTCCCACCTGATGCAGCTTTCAGCTCCTCAGAGCTAAGCAGATGTTAAAAAAAAAAAAAAAAAGAAAAGCCGCTTGGATGTTTCAACTCACTGGGGCCCCTTTGATCCCCGTAGGGTTTTGGTAAGATCTGCGCACAGCGTGCCCATGCTAGTCAGCCACCAATCCAGTCTCCAGTCCGTGACAAAAGCAAGAGAACACTGAACTTGCTGTATGCCTGAAACACCCCAAGCTATTTCAGAAAGACTTTGGTAAGGACCTCCACTGCTCCTTTTCTATATCCATTTGTGAAAGGCTCATGCACACATCACTGCACAGTGATACAGTGTCGTGCTCCTGGCTCCCAGGGTTAATTGGCCCTTAGCATCTCTGGGGCCGCTTCCTCCTTTAATAGCCAATTAGACCTTATTAGCTAAGTTGTCATTTACATCCAAGGCTCCCAGCAGCAGTCTGGAAGTTACAAATTCGCCTCAGTAGCCCTTCTCACAAGGCTGCATGGCCTTTACACCACAAGCTGATCCTTCTGCTTAGCTTGTGGCCTCATTGCTCCAGTACGCCTTCTGGCCAGTGTGCTGATGTGGGGAGTGACCTGCAGGGAGTCCAGATGGAAGACCTGAGGAAGGTCTGACCCATCAGGAAGAGACCAATCTGTTCAGCGTGTCTTCTAATGGGCCTCGGCAAAAAGGCACGCAGGCATATTAAGCAGGCCAACGACTGCTCATAGACATCTGCCAGAACATGTTGACATACTGCAGCACAGATCAATAGAAAGAGAGATAGATAATGGCGATTGATTTTACACGTGTAATGAAGTTGTTGAATCTCTGATTCACCCATTAGTAAGCGTTCATTTTATTGACCTGAAGGGCAAGGGGACTGAGACGTTGTCCTGGTTTGAGCCTGTCCTGCATTTAATAGCCAGCCCAGCTTTAAACCGTGGCATGTTTTGTTCTTTCCTTCTAAAAAGCAAGCATCATTTGCTAATGAGAGATGATCTGTTTCCCTCCTCATTATCTCTCTGCTTCACCCTTCCCTCCTCTGCTTTGTCCAGCCACAGCTGAAACCCAGCCAGTTCCTCACTGCCATCACAAAGTCGGTCGCACACACTCTCAGATCCACGCGCTTCTCTTGCCACAGAAGGTTTCCTAACCCACCTGCAGGAGGTCTCCCTCCCTGGACCAGACGGACTTGCCTCCTTGCAGAAGCCTGATGCAAAACCCTTCTTTGGAGAGGTGGACCCATACGAGCATCATCTGCTTCCCCCGCCCCCGCTTTTTATTCCTTTAAACATATAGTAGTCACTCATAACCACCTCATTTGATCGAGGCCAGAGACAGATGCTATCCAGGATTTTTGCAGGAGTGATGAAAAAAGTCTGCCACATTCCCGCTCAGCTGTCAAACTGGAAAGCTAGGAAAGGACTTGTGCCAGCTTCTAGCCTCTTTGTGCTTCAGATACACACCTCCCTCCTATCTACATACTTCTCCTAGAGTAGGCATCACTGCCAGCTCCTCTGTTAGGGTAACAAGCCCACTGTGGAACCAGAAAGAGGTTTTCAAAGGAGATCATACTGGGGAGGAAAGGTCCCTTCTACGACTTCAGTGACCACACAACACAATGCTCAACTAGCGGGTTTGTGAGCAGTGCTGCCAAGGTTCACAATGTAGAATGATACAAAGAATAACCTCCAACTCCTTTGGCCTGAATTTAGTCCACACTTTCTCCACAAAGCAAGGAAGGCTCCAGCACCCAAACTGTGCTGCAAAAACGGACCCTTGTCACTGTGTGGTGATGAGTTACAGCGGAGCGGCCTTTAACCTTACACAAAGCATCACGGCAGCAAAAGGACTGGTACATGCAGTGAGATGAATTTATCCTGAGAAAGATCCACATTAGCCAGCAGACAGGTGACATGATCCTCCTGAGCTTGTTATATATAAAGGGGATGACTCCATCTATTGCATAAGCTGGTTACTAACATGGGGCAGAGCTACATACTGAGGGCAGCAGCTCATGAAGCCTTTGCAATCAGAAAATTAAAACAAGGTCCTTTTGGTGGCAAGCCCAGGGCATCCTGGCTACTATTCCAAAGCTTTGCCATCCATCTTTGGGTTAATAACCATTACTCAGATCATTCCTTTGGAGTACGAGACACAAGGCTTCATACTGTCTCCAGCAAATAGGAGGCATCCAACATCTGGGTGGACACAAGTAGTAAGACACCAAAAAACCTCCAGAGAACAGAAAAGCATGTGCCTCCCAGTACTAACTAGGAAATTCCTACGTTTGCCTATCACAAAGTCAGATCTCCTGGGCCTTCAGCATCGGGATGCATGTGAAGCATCCACAAACAGGTAACAGCAGCTCCCCAGTACACCATTCACTGTTTCAAGCATGTTTTCACAGACCATGCTTAATGATCTTGCCCCGGCACTGTGGCTCTGCTGCATAGGTCTCCTGTCCAAGTCCTGCCCCAGCTGACCTCACACAGCACGTCACGTTGGACAAGACCACAGCCTGAGGCCATGCAGCTTTAGGCAATGCCATCAGAGGACTTCTAGTTTGAAAAACAAGGCTGAAGAAAAGATGTATGAGAGACTGAATTGGAAAAGGACCTGCAATAAGGAAAGATTCAAAGGCATATCACAGATAAGATTAGGCCAGGATGTAAGTCCTCCTAATGGGGTCTCAGTGAGGTTGTGCTCATAGCTCTGTGTGTATGTACAGAGAGATAAAGCAAGGCACTCAAAACTATAAGACCAAGGATGTTTAAATTAGAAGGGATCCAAGGAAGACTAATAAAATGCTGGAAAGAATTACGTATCAATGTCTACACAGAGCTTGAAGGAACATAACATGTTTTTCCTAGAAAAGTGGCAACTAAAACTGACTCATATAATCATAGAATGGTAGGGGTTGGAAGGGACCTCTAGAGATCATCTAGTCCAACCCCCCTGCTAAAGCAGGTTAGCCTAGAGCAGGTTGCACAGGAATGCGTCCAGGCGGGTTTTGAATATCTCCAGAGAAGGAGACCTTCACAACCTCCCTGGGCAGCCTGTTCCAGTGCTCTGTCACCCTCACAGTAAAGAAGTTCCCCCTCATGGAGAGGGTAGAAGAGATTGGGAGAGCAAGATAGCTCCACCATAAAGTGCAAGAGAGAGAATCACTTCGAGATGGAGCAGATATTTAAGGATGGCATTAGAAAGAAGGAATGAACATGCAGCTATGGAAATGGGAGAAGGGTGTTTTGCTTCATGTAAGAAAAAACAAACTTATGTTTAAACTAATTTTGCTTCCACAAAGCCAGGGAATAATTTCAGGCAGCAGTTTCCAATGCTAGACTTGTGCAAACATCTCCTCCAAAAGGCTTTGCTTATCAGTTTGCAACAGCCCACGTGGCCCAGAGAAGTCACCGTGGCTCTGTGGCTGATGACGGAGGTGCAGTGTGTGCTGGCTGAGCCTCGGTGGTATATGGCCTCTCCGTGCAATCCCAACCATTTAATCCCAAGGGGCGTTGGGCCCTGCTTGCACCAAGCCTCCAGCAGCACAGTCTCCTGGTAATTCCTGTTATCACTAGAGCAAATGGGCGCTTCTGGTTTTGTCGGCAGATCTCTGCGTCTGGCTCCGCGAGCAAGCAGCTGCCGCCAGTCCTGCCCCTGCTGCGGGTCTCCCGTGCCTGCCTGCTCCATTGCTGTTTATTTCACACATGGACACCCAGCACCAGCTCATGGCTGCTCTGCACACATGGCTGCGTACCCTGGTCTCTGTCATGCTGACGCATTCTCAGGGCTCTACTCCATTCACACACACTTGCCCTCCAGCATCCCCTGCCTGGCTTGGGAGGCAATTTCCTGCTCACACAAGGCTGTTTTCTATCGTATGTGTGCGTGCATACTGCAGGCTCCCATGCAATTACCATCAGATGCTCGGAGCAGCAATGGCTCAGCACACAGGCAGCATCAACGTAATCTGCACACAGCAAACTGCTCCCCACTTCCACTTACAGTACCCAAACCTACCCCCATCCCGTGAAACCTGCTGCTTGGCCCTTTCCACCTGCACTCACAGACCCAGTTCAGCGCTGCCACGAGTTTCCACTGCATGTTGCTAACAGCCCAGGTGGTTTCAACACCTTTCAGTCTTGATGGACAGTACACTAGACTGGGACTTGGGAGGCATAGGTGCTAATTTGAGAGCTTGCCACAGGCAATTCCTTTCATTTTCTCTGTGCTTCTGCTTCATATCTAGATCGTAAGAATGAATGTTACTGTCAAAACAAAAGTCCATCCAATAATTCCTACTAATAGCCTCCCAGCCTTCAGCTGCTCTCAGGTTAGGAAACTTCTGAAACTGATGTTGTTTATATATTTGATAACTCTGAACTGCTTTTCTCTTCCCTGTGCTTGCCTAGTTTCCCCTTGAATCTATGAAAACTTTCTACACTCACAACATCCTTTGAGCTCAACATATAAATCGCCTATTGCACAAAACCAACATAGAATCCTAGAATCACAGAACATGCTGCTCTTTGTTCTGGACTTGGCTCCTATCGGCCTCATTCAGCGTCCTCTGGTTCTCCTCCCAGGAGAGATGCAGAGCAACTGATCCTCTCCACCTTTTCCATTCTGCTCGTGACTTGCCTTCCTGTAAACTCTCTGGTACAGACATTGCCTCTCGCTATAAATAACACTGTACTGCAAGGGGCACTGAGGGTGCTTCATCTCAGCTGGAAATCCTGGGCGTTATCACAAGCCAAATCAGGTTATCTGTGTGCATTTGCACAGCTGTCCTGCATGGACACACGCTCCCCTGTACACCCAGGGCTCGCAGGCACAGGCTCCCTTTCGCACCATGGCTGAATCCAGCCCTGCTTGAAATCTGCAGACCCCATTAGAAGCTGATGAATTGTTTTCTGCTGTCATGCTTGACTCCATATTGGGTTATCTATGCAGAAACGTAATTTGTTTGCTAATATCAAAATGCTGCCACTCACCTGAGGGATTAACACCGTGACAAAATCGTTAGAAACCTGATGGAGTACGGGAAGCCTTCTGAGTTTGAGGAAAATTCATTCTTCAGCCTAATAAACGTCTTTTTCCAACACCTAGAACAGCAACACCCCTGTTTCTCAGTTCCCACTAGATCAACCAGAAATCCATGCACACGCTTAAAGGCTCAGCTTACTCTGAGTCCAGCTAAAGGGGCAAACAACACCTGAGGCTCATGAGAAGCGCAGAGGTCCAGCAGTAATGCCGCAGCACAGGGCTCCCCTTCAAACACCGACATGGCACGGGGAACAAATCCCACCTCCGTGTGGAAGGAGTCTCACCATTGCATCTCAAGTCCACTGCCACGGGAAGGCCCAGATAAGCAGAGCGCCAGGTGCTGAGTCTTTCCCTGCCGCTCTGCTTCCACGTCTTCCCCTCGCTCATGCATCCTTTTTCCCCCAGGCACTCTTCACAAGAGACAAAACACTCCTCTTGTAACTCTCCTCTCTGCTCCCTGCGAGTTGCTACTCCTGCATGACGTTATGAACTGGCAATGAGTCACTGTCACTCCTGGGGAAGGGGGAGAAAAGCAACCTTCGTTTTGCTGATTCACTGCCAAAACCCCCACGTAATGCAAGCTGTCTGCTCCATGTTACAGACTCCTTCCACAGCATGCCGGAGAGGATTTTTCTATTGCCCTGCCACCAAGGTGACACGATCAAACATTTTTTCCAAACAGTGCTCTAAGCGACACTGAAATTTGCATTTCAATTTGAATTCATTCTTATGGTTCAAATGAACTTCTGAAATACCACTTCGCATGTGGTTAAGAAACATGCTCTCTCACTCTACTGATATACACACATATATATTTTTAGCCTTGATGCCTACATTAGAGAAAAGTCACCCTTCTAAAAGAGCGGTTTTATTGCCAAGCGATATTAGCACAATGAATAAAATTGCTCCTAATTTTTATAAATTATCTCATCATCTGCAACTAATTAGCAGATGCCGAAAGCTAGGAAATCGCTCTTCGCCATAGAAAGACTATCTCCAAGTTACAGAGTACTCAAACATCCCTGATGGTCAAGGATTTCACGAGAAGCCTCCTGCTNAAATTGCTCCTAATTTTTATAAATTATCTCATCATCTGCAACTAATTAGCAGATGCCGAAAGCTAGGAAATCGCTCTTCGCCATAGAAAGACTATCTCCAAGTTACACAGTACTCAAACATCCCTGATGGTCAAGGATTTCACGAGAAGCCTCCTGCTGGCTCCAGCGCAGGTCCCACTGGCTGTCCCACCAGGCAAGCTGTGCAACCCCAGCATCCCTGGTGCGAGGAATAGTCGTGATGCAGTTTAGCTGGAAACTTTATTAAAATCTAACCTAATCAAGTGGTTGCGACTCTCCATTCTCCTTACCCTTGCTCCTAGGCTCTTGTGCCTCTGTCTGTGCCGCAGTAAATGTGCCTATAAAAGTAAAATGAGCAAGCAGCCAACAGCTAAATGGCACTTAATCAGAAGAAAATGTATACCCTGGTGGATAGCAAACTGCTATGAAGTTGGAGGGGAGATAGAAGAAAATAATAAGCTATAAATGGACAATCAAATAAATCTCCTGCTGTACCAAGTGAGAGCACATCTGGTTAGGTGCTGCCTCCAATGACTTGCGAGCAAAATGTTTATTTGCCGCCAAGTACCTGGCAGCAGGAATGGGAAGGGATTACAGCTTGCAGAGCAGCACCGCTTTCATTGACTCCCTGCCTGCCCTCGGAGACAGCAACACATCAGGTGCCTGCCCTGTTCAGCTGCAGGAAAACTCAACCTAGAAGCATCCAGTCTCTGAAGCCAGCAAGCTGGCGGGCCCCAGGCATCACTGACCAGGCTGTGACAGTGCCCACAGCTGGTGGGTGAGTTCCAGCTTGGTCTCTCTGCTGCAAGGACATGGGCTCAAGTTCAAACAGCCGTCTCCTCTCCAACAGGAGAGCCCCTCAGCCTCCTTCCTGACTCCAAACCCTAAGAGGGTCAATAAGGTAACAGATGATACATCAGAGACTCCAAAGCTATAAACTCCGGAGGACTTGCATACCTCCGATCCTTGAGAGAGCCTTCATTTAATACAGAGCACTTTGGGATTAGGGGAAAATGTGATTTGGGACTTGGAAGTCCCTGAGGGAAGAGCTCCTCGGAGAGGGGCACCATTGCAAAGGGGATTATCACCATAATCACAAGATTAGTTGAATAATCCCAGCATAAAAGAGAGTTCTTATCGTCTGCAAGATACTCTGCACCCTCCAGCTTTCATGGAAATACAGTGAGAAGTAGGAGCAGATTGACTTTGAGGAGCAATGGGGGGAAAGAGGAACCCGATTCAGCCAACACTGTGCCTTACAGTGCCATCCAAATCCGTCGCTGCATTACTGCTCTGCTGAGCGAAGGCTGGTTTGGTCCCCTGCCTCAGCTGGGGCTGGCCAGCTCCAGTCTCCCTACGCTGGTGATACAGCACACGTGCATTAACTTTTTGTTCCCTCACAACGCCTCTCTGCTTCAGACCAAGGGATTTTGCTGTTGATTCTACCCGTTACAGATTTAATGCAGTAACGGGGTTCAGACTTTCTACAAATGGCAAAACCAAGAAATCCAGTCCTATTGAATTAAAAGACAATGTGACAGGGAAAACAAAATAAACCTCCTCTACTAATCACCTAGCCTGGCTCTTCTAACAAAGCACTTGCAGAGATGAATTGCACAAAGTAAACAAAAAATTACTGGCTATTTTCTTCTGTTGGTCAGAAAGCAGATTAACTAGCTGAGACTGAAATCTAAAGCATGTGCGTGTCGTGCCCAGGCTTACAAAAAGAAGAGGAAAAGCCAGCCAGGAGCAGAACCCTGTACCACAACCGCAGCTATCAGACCCTGCTGCTCTCCAAGAGACAAACTTGCAACAAGAAATCCACTTGGTCTCACCACTCAGGCATCGATATCCTGGCTAGAAAAATACATAAAACCAAGGCTAATTATTTCTACATTTCCAGATTCTCCGCTTTTAACCAAATACATTAGGATTTACTACCTGGGGAGAGATTTTCTGAGAAGGGAAAGACAGAATTTGATGTTTCTCCTGGAAATGGCTGTATCTTACAGACAACCCAGACGTCTCAAAACTTGGCTGAAGTCTGCTGCCAGAATCAGAAGGGAAAGAGAAGTGAAGGAAAAATTAATGCCTACAATTAATTTCACTGTGTTTTCCATTTCTGTCACTTAAAGCCAAATTCACCCCCTCAAGCCCACTGCAGAACTGGGAAGGATGCTCCTGGTGGTTAGAAACTTCAGGTCAGGAAGCTAGTGACACTTTTCCCCACTGCACCGGAGAGCTTGCTTAATTCAACTCTAGTGGAGAGAACTATAAAACCAGCAGAGAAGCAATGATATACCAACTATCAGGAGTGAACTACCATGAACCATCATGTTTCACAGAGAAGCCTGCACTCTGGCAGCACCAAGAGCAAGGAGCTTTAGCCCTGCAAGTTTGCACTGACCTGTGCAAGCGGAGCAGGTGAGGATGCACAGCCCCACAGCACGCACTCCTGTACGCAGATTGCTCTGCTCTCCCTTAAGGACGCTGCAAAAAAGCAAGCAGACAGTAACCTGTTGCGCAGTTCCCTGCAGGTGCTGGCTGGAGCTCCGGCAGCTCAGCACAGAGAGCCTGTTCTGCCTTTTCAAGCATGAATAATGCTGGATTGTTTCCAGATTGGGGGGGTGAATAGAGCCAGGACATTTCAAACAAAAGCGTACAGCTATATTCAGCAAATGACTGGTTTTCAGAAGGCCTTCGGGTGTTAGTCACACAGATGCTCTTTCTTGCATTTCTTCTAGAGTTTTTCTGTGGGGTTGTTTTTTTAAGAATTTTATTTTATTTTTGTTCTCACTTCACCTTTCGGTGTTAGAAAGCATCCATGCTTCATGCTAGAGGTGGCTTGTTCCCGTAGCAGGAGGGAAAACTCTCAAAGATGGTGTTCTTCTAAACCAAGCCACCAAATCTTTTCGAGGTTAATTGATTCCTTAAGCGTCAGGACACATCTTTCGAAAGCATGCTTAATGGCACGAACCTCTGTTCAAAGACTCTCTGTGCTGCTAGCCAATGTCTGAAAATGCTTCCCATTTCCTTGCAATAAAACTGACAGTCCGATGACAACAAACAGCAACCCACCCCCTTGTAGTTCACCATCCAAAAGGAGCCAGGCAAAGAGGAGGAGGAGAAGCGAAGGCAGCAGAGGGACCACGACCAGCTCAAAGCCATCTCTAGCAACGCACGGCTGCCCCCAGAGCCGTGGAAAATGCCTTCTTCCTAAAAGGTCCTCGTCACAGTGCAGAGCTTGGTGGACTGAAAGCATCTGCCAAGAGACCTTTGTGTGAGGGGGTTACTGAACCCTCCTTGTTGCTGCACTTACTCCGACACCAAAAAGCTCCTATGGACCAAGAATGCTAGAGCTGGCTGACGTGACCAAGTGGTTCTTACTTGATAAACAGTTACTGCTCCTCCAGAGCAATTACAGGCTATTAAGTAAACGAGACATGTTATGGGAAGGGGAAAAAAAAAAAAAGGAAGAGCCTGTGTTTACACAGGAGCTTGTAATGACTCCACCATTGCGTCAGCTTCACAAGCTTGACAAGACAGACACAGGCAAACTTTCGAGTCTTCTGCCTTCACTTAATTTCCTTTTCATAAAGCCAAGAACAGTGGCCACAGATTAATTTTTCCTCTCTCCATTTTTCTTCCTGGACTTACTCTGAGATGCCCTGATATCACACAAGCAGAGGGTGAGGTTGGAGTTGCCTCCACGTCAGTCTATAGATATCCCACACAGCACTGCGCCGCAGCAGAGCCTCAAACAACTATCAGGGTTAACTACGCAGCTGAGGTGTGCAACACCTTCGTGCTCACACCCCATGTCTTGCTTTATTTTTCTGATCTGTTTATTCTTTCTCCCTCTAGCTATCTGGCAAAAAGTTAAACATGTGGCAGGAAGCTGTTTTAAATGTATTTTGGTCTTTGCTACGCACTGTCCTTACTGTTTATAGCTCATTTGCTATCACCTGTGGAGAACCTGCGAAGTCCAGAAATGAAAGACAACCAGCTGTGCAGCTTACCGTATGTGTTAGCACGGAGGGGCAGAGCGGACGGGTCCGACAAGAGGTGCTACTCTCCCAGTGGCCATTTCTGCCCCAAATATGCAGCAATGAAGCATTTAAAGACAGAACTTCCCACAGAAGTTCCCACATCAATTTGGGTTCTATACACCGTTTTCGATGGAAACAGCTGTGCCTGTGTCCTGCTCAGGGCACCTCATGATGCGCTGCACGCACCTTACATCCCCTTCTCCAAGCACGGCTGCATGCTCCTGACCTAAGCACACCCAGTCTCTTCCATTCATTTTGTTCCCAGTGTCAACAACTTTACCAGCCGTATTTGCAGGCCTGTAGGGACTGAAAACATACAGAAATAGAAAACAGTAACCTAGAGACGGGGAAGGGAGGGAGTTCAAAGTGCTTTCCTGCTAAACAACAACCCAAGCTGCCTGCAAATAAAACTCTGGAGCTCATCAAGTAACTCTGACCACTGAGGGTGCTTAATAAAGATTACTTTTCTATAGCTCCATTTGCCTGAGGCACCGTTTGTTCCTAACGAGATGCTCCATGAGATTTAAACGCATGAGAGAAGAACAGGCTTTTCAGCCACAGCCATGACAATGAAAACAAGCTTTTTGCTCCAAAACACAAGTGCCCAGACCCCTGTCCTAGCAATGCTCCTCAGTCATGCCAAGCTGGACATCCAGAGTGCTTTCCTTCTGCCAGACCCAGTAGGCAGCTATACCACAGCATTACCTCTTAAAGACTGGTCATGCTGGAGACTTTGAGGCAAGCTCTTCTGCGAGCTGCGGTGCTCGGGGCACTGCCTGCTGCCTGGGCAAAGCCACCCCAGCCTCACCTGGCCCCAAAAGCCCAACACCAGTTTCTGCAGTCAAGCAGCACAACTGGGGCTGGTGAGGCATCTGGGTTAGCTATTGCATGGGATACCTAAGACTTTGGACAAGTACTGCAAGACATTTCATTGACAACTCAACCATTGTTTTGCTTTGTCTTGTGTGATCGCTAAGATCATGTTATTTCTGAGCATGCCTAGAATAATAAAGTACTTCACACTGTACCAGGGCTCTAAATAAAACAAGCATGCGAAAAAATGCCACATGCCAATGAAAGTAATAGAAACACAACAGATAATAAATGTTGAAGGTTGCAACTGTCAAGCTATCTTCTGTGCAAGAAATGTGGAACAAAATGTTCTGAAGTGCCAAAGCCAAATGACAGAATGGACTTCTGCTGCTGGTCAAACTGGGAGACGCGTAAGGCAGCTGAACATGACCAGAAAACCACTCTGCAAGGTGAGTGAAGGAGTGTGATTAGGGGCATCCTGCCATGGTAAAACTAGATGCCCGTGAATCAGATCTGGCACAAGGTGGAGGCTATCAAATGTCCTGTTGAACATCATGGTGTGCACACACGTGCATCCGTAAGCACAAATTCTGTACGATGTTGGTGGCCACAAAACCCTCTACCAGTGACATGGGCAGCTGATCCTACTGGATACAGGTTAATGGATTCTTCTTGCTAAGCAGAACCACCACAAATCAGGGTTGGGAAGGGGGTAGGTAGAATCTGTAGTGATCTGGAGATCTTCAGGCAAATCCAGGCTGACATCACATTACAACTTTTCAGACTTCATTATCCCTTGGGCTTGGCAAGAAGATTACAAAAGTCTCAAGCTCATGTGGGATGAGCCTCAGGCTAGATCTCAGGCACTCATCCTGGCCTACACCTCTATGATATGAAACCAGGAATAATTCCAAAGTCTGCACTGTGCTAAAACAGAGGGTAGCGAACAGCAAACCCCCAAGCAAGAGAAAAATGCATGGGCAAATAGAGCCCCTTTCCTGCTTTCTTCCTGCTATCCCAGCTCTAACTTCCTCCCTGAACACAATTTTAGCAAGAAAATCAAGCCTCATCCCTCCTTGTGCACTAGCCTTTTGTACCTCACGTTCAGAACCACCTCTCTAAGCCCTGTGCCTGCCCCCCATCCCCGCATGCCGTAAACTCCCAGGTTCAGGTACCAGCGGCAGCAGCCAAGAGCAGAGTCTTACAGTGCTGAAAGATGACTGCTCAGCGCTAAGATCAGGTCCTTCCCTCCGCAAACCATTTTAGAAGCATCTGGAGCAGTTATGCTTTCATGACTATCACTAAAGAGAGATGGGTCAGAAACATATGTGAGATGACAGGTGACATCTACATTAAGTCGGGTGGCCAGCTAAAGTTAGCTAAGAGTACCTGGTTGCTCTTCTGCAACAATCTGCTCTTGCAGAAGCAGATAATCAGTGCCCATTAATGACTACTAGACTCTCTCTTTGCAACGAAACTGCAGCCCTCAAGATTTCCAGCACTCTCTTTCCCTCCTAAACACAGCAAGAGTTCGTTCCCTTGCAACACTCCTTTCCAGTGCTCAAGGAGAAGTCTGACTACATTCACCCCAGGAAGCATGAAGTGCTGCACGGCCCTGTGCTACAAACGCTCCCCAGGGACATGTGGTATCCAGACCAGATATCACCTAACCAGAAAAAGTGGCCTCCTATTCTGCCAGCAAAAGAGAAGAACCAACCAAGAAGCTTGAACAAAGATCAAACCACTCACCAAGCAGCAAACAAGATCCTCATGAAAGTACAAAGCACTCATGGGCAAACTATAACCTCCGCTTTACTCTTGTGGCTCCATTCTGGAGGATGATGGCAGAGCCAGTCCTTCTCCTTCATCACATACATGTATCCCTGTAAGCTAATCTTTTCCTTCAGGAATCCCTGCAGCAGATTAAAACTCAGTTTATTAAATAAGGCAGTGCTCTAACAAGGGTAATCCACAGATAATTTCACTCATTTAAACCCTATTTCATCTCAACCAAGTAGACTTATTTCCATTTAACAATCTTAATTCTTTTAGCACTTTCCGGCTCCCAAATTGACTTCGACAGCAGAATTGACATTCAGCCATCATTTTCACATAAAGTTCCATTTAGTCTCTCCAAACCCCTATAGTGTCTGGAGGTGCAAGAGGAATTCATTAGCTGTGTCTTTGGGAAAATGAGCCATCCTTCCCTGCAGCCTTCTAACATTCATAGTCCTTATTTGGCTGGGGTCTAGGCAGAGCTGGCAACCGTTGCACTAAGCTGCTGCTCCACTGCAGATTCCCCCTGTTGCTCCCTTCTAACTCAATGCTCAGGTCCACCTCTGTGCTGACACATGAGCATCTGCTTTCTGAGCTTAGCATTTCATTTTTATCTATGGGTGACAGAGCTCCCTCATTCCCCCCAGCCCTATGAGCACCAGGTCTGTAAGCGCCTCCCCACAGGGAGGTTTCTGCCAGCCCCAAGAGCCTTGTGCTGCATGCCCCGCTGCTGCTACAGGTTTCCACTCTCGGGCATAACCTGCCATGTCTACGAGCACCCATCTCCGTGCATCTCCCAGGTCTTCCCTTCTCAGGAGCAGTCCCCTCCAGCCGGGACCTTCACCTGCTTCTCAGGCATCCTGCACTCATCTCCACTCCTGAGATAACACCCCAAAGTAAGGTTCTAGGGAACGATGCTACCCTAACATGATGTCATCCTCTTGGATGGCTTTCTGAGCAACAAACAAAATGCAGGATGAGGGCAGCCGTTTCTCCCGCCTGCTCACAGCTATTTTAGGTATGGATTGCGCCCCGGGTGTTGTCCTCTTCTCTGTCACATGCACGCTGCTTCTCCTGCCCATCAGCACAGACTACAGCTCTGTGCTTTTCATAGCAGGTATCCTACAGAAAAGCAAAACTCATTCTTTCAAGTTCTTCCATCCTTCCCTTTTTCCATAGTATTTTTTCACCAATCTCAGCCAGTAGCTTCAATCTAATCACGGTGAGGTCTTCGCGAAGGAGAAGAGAAGCAAGAGGAGCACAAAGGTGGGAGCAAGGCTTCGGGGGGGAAGGGCAGGACCTATCCCTTGCAGAGGCTGGAGCCCTGTGTATGGCCCAGCAGCACGCAGGGAGCCAGGATCTGTCTCACTTGCTTTGTCAGCAGGTTGTGCTCTACTTCTGGGATTGGGACTTTTTCAAATCCTGTAAGTTCAAAACACCAGGATATCAAGAGTTAGAGCTTTGAATCCAAGCCAGGACAATTTGGGCTTTTAGTTTTACAGGGGTGTGTTTATCTTAAGCTGATCACAAGCAATTAGCTGCAGAGGGGCACTTGTGGTAAGTCCCCTTTCAGGTCAGAAGCACCTTTTCTGGGACGGTTGCCCAAAAGCCTTGCAGTGCCCGATGCTGGCAAGAGGGCTTTAACACATCACTGAGCTGAGTGCTGAACATGTTGCATCCAGGAGAGCTGGCCCCTGAGCTTGCAGTCCACCCATCTACACAGCAAGGACAAGTGAACTTGCCAAGAGTTACACAGTAAGGGGACGAGGAACAAACGTCTCAGCACAAGGCATATCACTTCAAACAGAAAGAAACCCTACCTTACACTCACAGCGTGAGATCTCAGCTCTGCTCCAACAGTCACAAGCTGAGGTTGCCTTGCTGTCTTCCTCCTCCCATCTGCCATCCTCCAGCTTGCCTTCTCAGAAACGTTACAATAGCTCACAGGTAACGACTTCAGCTTTATCTCAACTCACCTTTATAAACTTGGGCCACTACCTTAATCTGCAAGGCTACCCTCCACCTCTCCCCCTGAAAATGACCTTCAAATCACATGTGGTCTCTACAGTCATGCATCTCCCTAAGAGCAAGCAACCATGTTCTTCAGCCGTGCATCCACAGGTGCCCCGTTCTCAGTAGTCTTATAACTGCTTATAGCCGCTCCCTGCCCTCCCACACCAGCAGCTGCTGCCTGGATGGAGGCCTTGCTTCCCCTGTGTGCTTATTCAAATTTCGTAACTCAACCCAGCTCCTGTCCACATCTAAAAAATCTCCTGTTCAATTCAGGTGGTTCTTTAAATGCAAGTTAATTGGTCCGTGGAGAGGAACACATTTGAAGCTCAAAGTATTGCTGATGCTGGCAGTAAGTTTTCAGGTGCTCTGAGCTGCCAAGACAGCTGCTCTCTATCAAGTGAGCACTGCTTTGCAGTGTGATGGTACTCACTCCACCAAGGGTCTGCTAAGGATATTTAATTCAGGCTTATTCTGCAGTGAAGTCAAGCTCGCCACAGAGTGTGTAAAATCCATCCTTCCTCAACTGCCCACATGGACAGCCAAGGGCGAGGGGCTGGGCAGCAGTAATCTGTAATGCAGATTAATGCACAAAACTATCTCATGCCACACTGGAGCCTTCTGCAGAAATTCCAGCTTTGCTGAGTTTGGCTCAGAGTTTGAATTAATTTTGGCAGCTGTTTAGGCAGGGAAGCAAGCATCTTTCATTCATGTAATTGACTTTTTTATTCATATATGAAAAAATAATGAAAGAAATGACAGAGTAGCTCTTGGTATGACTAGCTTTCACTCTACGAAACAAAAAGATCTGTATTAAAAATGGCTCAGCAGCTAAATAACACAAAGTGCTGCCCAGGGGCAGTAACAGTATTTAGATATAAAACAAGCTATACAGCTCTTGGATCCTGATCCTTGGCTCTGGGAGAATCTTCAACATTCAGGAACAAAAGTTAAAAAAAAAAAATCAAACCTCTGAAGCAAAACTCCGTACACGCACCTATCCGTGTCGCCCCTCTGTCGCTCACCCTGCGACTACACAGGACTGTGCCTTTAAGACAGATACATATATGACCTTTCCAGTGACCAGCCCCTCTCTCCCTGGCTCCTCTCCTTAAAGCAAATTTTCCTGTTCCTGTTCAATTAGCACCTACTTTGAATGCAGTCACCTTCCAGAGCTACAAAGCAGTACAGCACGGGGCTGCTGCTGCGCTGCCCAGGCACACCACAGATTTACCCGTGCTGGTGAGCAAATAACTTTCATTAAACAAGCAAATGAAGAAATAGAGCTCTATGCTGATTTGCTACTTGAGCAACATGGCGCTCTTCCATAACTACCAGCTGACTTTCCCATCCAGATGCTCTGCACACAGAGATCTATAATATGTGTGTGGATATATAATGAATCAAAACAAAGCTTAAGGCCTCTCGGGATGTACAATGTAGCCTTCCTCTCAGACATTAATGAACGGGAAAAGATCAGTAAAAATAACTCTACATGTTTTGCACCTCTGTGTTAAAGATACGGTCTGTCTCACTGAATGCACACCTCTCATCACTCCATGCCCCGTAGCATTGATCTAAGATTTAAATCTGCTTATTATTTATTATTCATATTATTATAGTGCTGAGTTCCTTAGCTGTAGACCAGGAGCTCATTATGTTTTATGTGGCAAAACTGCAGCCTGGAGAGACACACGCTGATCTGCCAGACGAGGCAACAGGCACTGCGTGCCCCGCAGCACAGGCAAGCGGGGCAGCCTCGTGGGCAATGGGCTGCCTGGCACACGTGACCAATGCCTTTCTCCCGCAGAGCCATCAGTGGCAGGGCATGACGCCTGAGTCACGCACATCGGGCCACCCCACTTTGCACCAAGTCCCTCTTTCTTCCATGAAGGCTCCCTGAAGCACGCAGCTAAGTCCATTCTAAGCCAAACGCACTCAGCCTTGATCACGTGCAATTCGTGTAGAAACCTCTACAGTTGAGGAAACCATCAGTCCCTCCCTCTGGTATCCAGTCCTCAGTCAGAACGTCAAATAGGCCCCTCACTATTTAAAATCAAAGCAAAATGAAGCAGGGATGCAGGACTTCTACATCCCTCAAGTACCACTCAAGTATTTGCTTGCAACTCAACCTGATTCCCACTCACTTTCTCCCAGGGCTCCTCGCTCAGAAGTGCTCATTTTCCTCCCGCAGTTTTCGCTCACACTTCGATGGTGCTAATGAGCTTCCTGCCTCTGCAGGCAGAGAAGCCGCTCAGCGTATCCCCAGGAAAACTTGTGTTTGCAGAGCCAGCGGGAGCAGCGTGCAAAACCCTGCCAGCATATGGTGACCACCCAGCGACCATTCTCTTCAGATACCAACCTCAGCAGACGTGCAGGAGGCCTGAACACTACGCCCTAGTGTCCAACATCAAAAGCACTCAAGAAAACCACTTTCCACCTGATTATTTCAGAGAAGAACAGGTTAGATAAGAGACCGCAGCAGTCACCAGCAGAGCGCAGCCCTTCTTTGAACAGCTTCAGTTGTCTTTTCCTGGAAAAAAAGGCTCCTTTTATTCTGGGAGTAGCCTCCATGGATGAGTTGCCTTTACAAGACCAGTCAGGACAGGGAAGGTACGGCTAGGAGATGAGGCATTGTCAGTCACTCTTCCTAGCACTGTAACACAGCAGTACCGGGGGAGAACTGCAAAGAAGCAAAGGGCAAGTCTAGACAAGGCATTGCTGAAAGGGCCTGGCATCTAAACCAGTTACTTTTTTAAAAATAAAGGTTTATGCACGTAACTCAGAAAACATAAATAAAATATCACTCTCCTAGAAGATAATGAAAACAAAATTAATAGGGCAAATAGTTAACAAATGAATATTGTGTTTTTCTCTATTTCTCACTACTCTTCCACAGCAAATGACAAATAACCATGAATCTACTTTACCTTAATGAACTTAACTGGGCCTTTTTAATATTGGGGGAAATTAAACATTTACAATGTTTCAGCCAGACAAATTCACTGAGTCATGCATCAACAAAGATGTGGATACCTCTCCTCCTACTACTACTCCACAGTTCTCTCTTTCTTTAGACTCCCAGATTCTAGGAAAGGCCCAAATGAAACGTGAAAGACTTTAAAAAAAAAAAAGGATAAAAACAATATAGGCCAAACCCTATGTACAAATGCTCCTAGTGAGGCGTCAGTTGAGCAGGGGATGGAACTGGATCTCAAGCCTCTGTAAGCACTTCCCAGCTCCCAGGGCTGGGTGTCCTGGTGGGCCCCATCCCAGGACAGGTCTCCAGGAGATGGGCAGCTACCGTGGGGACTTGAGGGGAGCCATCAGGCACCCCAGGAAAGCTTCTAGCTTGGGTTCCTAGGGACAAGGACCCCAGCATATACATGGAAAGTATCTGCCCACGTTTAATGTCAACCTAGCTGCCACCCACACCTGCTTCTGTCACCACAGCATGGGGCAGCCCTCCATTCACGCCTTATCTCTCCACGTGCAACTTGGCAAACATTTTGCAAACAGTTAACTGCTCCACCGTCTGTTGTGCCCAGAAGGTACCCCTGAAGGTACCCAGAAGGTACCTGACACCCAGCGCAGCTACACCCTCCTCCCACCCTACTCCTAAGGCCTGCTGGCATTATCAGCGTCCAAACACAGGACTTGAAAGCCTAAGTCCAACAAGGGCTGCTGTCCCTGAGGCGTGCAGGTACATCCTCGGCCACTGGGGTCCTGCACCTCGCAATGGTGACCAGTGCAGAAGGATTACTTTTAATCCTTTAAAAACAGTTCGATCAACGCACAGAGAAGCCAGGTATTCACAGGTGTCTCAGCAATCTGCTTCATTTCCAGTCCAGTTCTTCCCCTCCAGTCTGCTGCCTTCCAGCCAGAAGTCATTAGCTGTGCTCCCTCCTGCACAGGCAGTACCTGATGCCTCCGCTCCCACTGCTGGTGGGACAGCTGGCCAGAAAGTCACCTAACCCCTACTAGAAGCTTTGCTTGCTTAAGCTCTAAACACTAATCGTCATTACAGGTGGAAAGGTTTTCTGGCAGCAGCACCACCATGTGAGACTTGGAGATTGTTTCTCTGCTTTAAGCTGATCGCAGCAGCCTTGCTGGGTTCAAAGCCTGGGTGAGGCTGTTTCTCCGCTTGGGGATAGCGAATTTGTGGACAGCAGATTATTGCGGCGCACTGGTATCATCCACAAAGTCCTTAGATAAGCCAGAAAGCAGCACCGCATAAGGAAAGGAGTTTGTGCTTTGTCTGTCTGTGTTGAATGCACTGCTTTGCCTCCGCGCAGGTGAGGGAGTGGAGTTCCAAGCCACATCAGCCAGCTACAATCAGGATATGGGGGTAGTGGGCTGACACAAGCCAACCCGTCACAAAGCCACAGCTCTCCCCACCTGCCGTAAAGGGCACAGTCATATTTCTCTCCATCTCAGACTGCACTCCTGAGAGGAAACATTTGTATCTGCCCATGGGGGCTGACATCGTCATTTTTCTTTTACAGCATCCAGGGGACTGACTGCACCTTCATCATCAGTGGCACAATCACCCTTTAAAATGTTCATGTTAAATAACATGCTGCCTTGTGGGATCTTCTCTCCAGTGCCATTAGGAGAATTATGTATATCCTCTGGGAGTTGTGGAAGCTGAACTACTAAATGGTCCACAATTCTGTTCATTGCCATTATCGTTCATTTTTGCCTTACACATTTTTAATACTCAGTGCTTCTTTCCTTGCTTCAGCCTTCCAGCTCAGACACACCAACATACAAACGGCATTGGACAGGGCAGAAGCACACCATGCAGCTATCGGGCCTTTAGCTCACTAAACAAGCAGCTCAGTATCATAAGCAACTCAGAAGGGTAATTATACAGAGATGCAAGGCCACACAAATGACGCTCTGCTACACAGGTCTGTGACAGGGTGCTAGTTAGGAAATAGAGGGATACCATACAATCACAGTGATGCAGAAAAAGCTGGATGCATGTCTCCAGTCTGCTTCTTCCCACCTACTTCATCATGCAGAGCTAAATGCCAGTGCTTTCCCATGACTCCACATGCTGTGGGGGATCCCAACAACATACTCTCAACATTAAAGTTCCATGACCAGAGCAGATGTAGGAGACTCACAGCCCTTTAGGTATTCCAGATTTTGGGAAACATGCCTAGAAACAAGGACAAATGTCCCAGGCTGGCACTTCTAGTGACATCCCATCACCAGTTTGGGTTTGTGGAGGGTTTGACCACACATTGCTTCTCTGGTGGATGAAACCCTATAACAAGCACTGGGACAGCAATGCAGACTGTTCCCATTACCAGCTGAGCAAGTGGAGGATGCGTGTTCACTTGGTATAGGGTAAAATAACACTGGGTTTGACCAAACAAAATGCCCTGAACACTAGAGCTGCGTCTTGCTTTTTGTATAAAGTTTGCAGGTTGGGAGGCAGAAGGAGGGAAGGGATTTGGACAGAGGCAGTTACCGAAAAGAGCACTCTAAAGAGCTGCAGGGATGAAGGAGGCCTTGCAAGGAGTTTGTCAGTAGATTGTATGTCAGTGCTACTGAGCCTAGTGCTAGTTAGGGTAATGCCATGTATAAACTACAACTTTGGCTTGTATATGAATTTTAAATGAGCTGTTAGTAGACCCAATGAATCTAGCAAGAGAATACCAATTTAGGGCTCTGACGGTCTGCTCTATAAGAGCAAGTAAATAACTCAGTAAATAACTCAAGTAAATGTCCTGACTCTTTATTGAGCATGAGTGAACAAACAAAAAACAAAACCAGAATAACTACTACAGCCAGTATATGCCACAGGAAACCAGAGCTAGAGGAGGTGCTGGCCCAGAGCACACTGCACCAGCCATCCTCCTTGTGGGCCACTGGGGAGGGCAGGAGGGAGCTGATGTCTTTTCTGCTTTTGGTGTGGACGGATGCAGGACAGCACCAAATACTGGGTTTTGCTCCCAGGACATTTTGGTAGGACACAGATTGGCTCTTTCAACAGCTACAGGATGCCTCGAGGCAATTCCTTACATACCTGCTGCAGCTCTTGAAAACTTCTGAGAACATGCCCGTTCCTGCCTGCTTCTTCATATCCTGATCACAATCAACTTTTGAGCATCTATTGAGATAATACCTCACCAAGACAGACCAGGTGAGCTGACTGGTAAACCAAAGACACTCTCTTAGTAAAAAGACAGTATTTGGGTCAGTATTTTTCCCCACAAAGGTCTCCAGAACAACGTGAACTAGGCAACTTTCTCCAGAATGAGATCAGAAGGGAACACACAGAGTTTAAGGCTGAAAAAACAGGTTTGCACCAATGTTTTCTCCTGTATATCTAGGAGAGAAATAGAGCATATGATAAGCTACAGATTATTCCTACACATGCCAAAGTTACAGGGAAGGTCACCCTGTAGCCTATATTCTGCTCATTTTTTTGCATAGACGATGCCTCTAAACCTCACTGCAATACAACACTCATTGTTGGCCCCATCCAGGCTAGCAAAACTTTCTGCCACTGTGTGCTCAAAGATTAAGCAGTCTGCTGCCTAGAAAATCACTGAGAAACATCAAGGCCAAGATCCACCAGAAGCCCCAAGAAAGCAGCAGCAGGGAAGCTCAGTGCTTAGACTAAAAGCCAAGCGCCCCCGACTCAGCACCACCATGCCTCCTTCTACCTTGGAAGCCAAGCGCAGCAGGCATAATCTCTTCCTGCAACTTGGTGAAGAAACCAGACGTGGCATTGCCTATGTTCACCTCACATTACTAATCATGCAATTGTGCATTTGAAAGGCCCATTACCAGATGGCTTTCAGAAGTATTTTAAATGTGAGCTTCCATTTTCTTTGAATATTTAAATGCTCATGCTGGTCTGTTTTCCTTTTCTGTACAGTGCACTGATTTATGTTGCTAGATACCCTATCTCCTTGCCTTGCCAAAAGCATGCACTTGGGAATGATTTCAGGGTTGCTAGTAATATTTTTTCCTCTCCTTTTATTTTGTACTTTATTTTTATTAACGTTTTTGCTGTGTATATTGTTAAAATAACACTGTGTCTTCAAGAAACAAAACAAAACCCCCAAGCCCCTCCTCAGCTCTTCGCCCACCTGCTTCAGACACCATTTTCAGAGAAGTTCTCTCTGTGGCCATGAGCAAAGCAAAAGCAGTAGATATGTACTAACAGACCTACCCGAGCTTCCCCTTCCTTCGGTAAATTCTTACTTTATGCTTATGTGTGGGAACCAGCCGGGTCCGAGGTCAGGATCATCCTCAAGAGGCAGGAGGTGACTGGAGAAACCTGTGACCTGACTGCAGGGTCTCTGGCCACTCTTACATTTAACACTATCTGGCACAGAAGTCACAACCTCCAGTGCCTTTTAGAAGGATTAGCAAAGTTCCTTCCCATTCCCACAAAAAAACTGTTCCTCCTTTGAAATCTTGACTTCTACATTGCCTTTGCAACTTCCTAAGACAAGTTCTTCAGTCCTACAAGGATTCAACAGACAGATTTCCACTGCCATGCCCTGTGCAAGCTAAGGAACCAAAGCACTGGCAGACCATGTCTGGGTAACTCCGCACAGCAGCCTAAACACCACCACTGCAACCCTAGGCCACTGCAGTTACACGACGCTAAGGAGCTGGTGATTATGTTCAACCAGCGTGTATTCAGCCAGTCACCTCCATGTGTCTCTGTTAAGCACAGAGGGATATAGTTGTGTACCTGTATGAGACAGTGGGAGCTGGACAGGTAAACCATAGAATCATAGAATGGTAGGGGTTGGAAGGGACCTCTAGAGATCATCTAGTCCAACCCCCTGCTAAAGCAGGTTAGCCTAGAGCAGGTTGCAAACCACGCCTGCGTTCAAGCACGTGAGTAATTTCTATTACGGATATGCCTTTGGGCCCCAGCAGTGTGTCAAGATCTCATTCACTCAGCTACCAGGCACAGAAGACGAAACTACTATTTGGATAGATGGAGGGAGACAGATTTTCGCCCACCACCACGGTTGTTCACGTGTCCCCTGAACACACAGACAACTTAGCTGCTTCTTGCCTGCCCTCAGGGGTCATCGCTGATGTGGTCTCACAGCAGTCACCATCCACTCCATTTGGGGAATCCCTGAGCGTGCACCAAGCTGAGGCCTGGAAGGCAGCAGCTAGTCCCACCTGGTAGTTCCCCACAGTGTGGTGCAGCACAGATTTTAATTTCCAGTCCTCATCCAGGAACATCAAAGCACAGTCCCATCCCTCTCAAACACCTTCCCATTTCACTCTGGGTTGCGCTGTGGAGGTGGACAACCACACCAGTTTCCAGACTGGTTTGCAGCCCAGTGCTCCTACATGCGCTGCCAGGGGAGCTCCCCTTCCCCTCGCACTCCCAAGCACCCACAGTACTTTCTCTACAGGAGGAGATGGCTGGGGCACAAGGAGTAATGAAGGATCTTTCACCTTCAGCATCCTGGTAATACACCATCCATCCCCATCTGCTGGCTCAAGTGGAGGATCTGCCCATCAACATGAAATGCAGTCTGCAGAGCTGAGACTATGCAGCATGAGTGCTCCACATGAATCACAGATGCTGGGGATATAAAACACCCAGCTACCCTTCCCAGACTCCTGCCAGCACAGACCCTCCCTTGCTATATTTCTGAGCCGCTCCACGCTCCACTAGCAGAGGGGAGAAGTAATTTTGCTTCAAGTGTCACCTGTGAAAGTTGTAAATGGGGACATGAATAGATTAGCTTCTTATCTGCAACAAATAGTTAATAAAACCAGCTACTAGCTCGGTCAAGAAAAGCAGTTTCCTTTCTAAACAACAGAGCAAAATGTCAACACTGTGAAGCAAGTTTCATTACAATGTTTCTGGATGTATTTCTTTTCCCTAATCGCACAGGCAGCAAGCGAAGATGACTGTGCCTCTTCCTGAACACTTTTAATAAAGTCCAAGGGAAACCAAATGCATAGGACCCTCTCACAAATGGAGCATTTTGGAGTTCTTGTGGCACTGCTTAACTACGTTCAGTTTGGGCTCGAACACTCCTTGCTCATCAATGTCGGGACAAATAAATCTGTGACAAAAAACTATTTCCTCCTATGTGGAGCTTAGGAGAGCATCAAGGGGAGAAGGGCATAGCAGGGGAGCAAGTTTCATTCCTCAGTGCCTTTTTAGGGAGCGGCTTTCGCTTCAAATTTACACAGAGATTCCTATCAGGTAACACTACCAGCACAAAAATCAATGCACATACATATGCTTATCATAAACTGCATTTCATTTACAAAACGAAGGTAAGAACATTTCCAAAATGCAGGTGGGAGACTGTAGCTCAGCAAGTGACTTGGCCACCACAGGCAAGGCTCACCTTCCCTCACCTCAGCATGTCTGTGCAGAGAGGCCCAAACAATGAGCGGAAGGATAGTTAAACGCAGGCCAGAGCAAGCTTTGTACTCACCGATCCTCAGAGAATGGGGGCTGGCAGCGATCTTCATTAGCCACAGCAGAAGGAGCACCAGAGGCGCCAAGACACGGGGCATCTTCTATAAATCCTCATGGAGCCCTTTGGTGGTCTGGGCATGACATAACTCTGCAGAGAGAGAACACACGGCACTGTGAGCACCTCTGCTCTCAAACCAGCGACTCAGCAGGATGACACTGCTTCGAGCTTGCCAAGCACTTGGGACAAAGAGTCTATTTACCAAAGGAGGAGGAAGCTATTTACAGAGTATGAATTATTCAGGAATTGGAATCAAACTGGGCAAAGAGCTTCTAACAAAAAATGGAAAAGAAACACAAGGAAAAGTCCAAATATTTCATCTTGGCATTTTTAGCATTTCCATACAAACAAGTGGAAATCAATATTGAGTCACATCTCTCTCCACCCTCAGCCCCAACGCTTTCTTCACTCAAAACAGCCTGCAACTTAAAATATAATACTGACTTGTAATTTTAGGATAGGACAAAGCATTTTCATACCAAAACATAATTTGAGGGGTGGGAGTCAGAGACAGTCACTTTGGCCACCAAACTAGAAACCAATTCTTTGTACTGCTCCTGCGCCGGTGACAGCCACCACCTCCGTCGCTCCCTTTCAGGCACAAGAGGATTCAGGACAAGACCAAAGGCAGGATCATTTTTTTCCTCTTCTTACAAGGTAATACCACCCCAAACCACAGAGGTCTAATTTTCAAAGTCCAAACACCGTCAAAATAGAGAGCAGTAGGTAGGGAATCCACAAATCTATTATTAGTACAGATATCGGCACTGCTTGTCCCACAGCAGACTCCCGCAGCACCGTTAAAAAAAAATTTTAACAAATATTATTTTAAACAGCTACATAGAGGGTAGATTTTACTTTACAGGAGAAATGGTTGTCCCTTAAATTGATAAAATTATCTCCACTGGCAGCAATGTCCTTAAAAGCTGACTTTGAGTATTTCATCTGTTACCTTATCTCTCCCTTCTCCAATTTTCTGGCAAAAATTCTCACATTATTTCATTTGTCTAATTCTTGGGTCAAATACTGAAGTCCTGACAAAGTCTTTAATGCGCCTTCAAAGTTACCAGGAGTTTTGTTCAAGAAAGATGGAGATTTTTACTTGCAATTTTTCAGTTCAGGTATTTTTAGATTACATTTAGACTTCCTCCATCTCATCTCAGCCGTCTCCAGAGGGGCTATCCCCTTTCTACAGACAGGGAAGGGAGGCAGAAGAAATATTGAGATGTGGCCATAGAAATGAAGGCAACGCAGGGGCTGAGCAGGGAGTTTCTGCACACGTCCACTCCCTGTGCCATGATCTCCTGGATCGCATCTCCCTTGGGAAGCTCCCACTACCATCCTTGCCTTCTGAGTCTCAGTTCTCTCAGTTTGAAGAAAATTGAGAGATGCCACGCTCAAGTGTCCATAGGACATTTGAAGAGCATCCCGATTTCAGATGTTGTGTGCTCAACATATTTTCAAAAAGCAGAAGCTGCCAAAACCCACCTGGAAATCATTAGCCACCTCTGAGAAGGCCAAGGGCAATTTTCTCTTTTTTCTTAGTGGGAGTTACAGAGTAATGCCAAGGGAGGAAAACCCCTAAAAGGTTAAGCACATGGTAAATTGGTTACTTAGAAGTGTTGGCAGCAGCAGAGACAGATTGTGGAGCAACATATCATTTGAACACTTTGAAGCAGTTATTTCAAAACTTCCCAAGTTATTGACAAAACAGCAGGATCACGTCAAATTTACTCACATCAGTATTACAGCCCAGGCGGTGGAACCAGCACTTGCAGCACTGAAGTCACACGTAGGCGCACACACCCCTCCCCTTCTCAACACTTCCCTGCAGAGCCAGAGAAGGAGCTGGGGGACCTCCAGCTCCTACAGAGCCCCAAGGTGCTGGCCACGCTCAGGATCGGCTCCAAAGCCACTCCACAAGACTTGCAGCCTTGGTTTCTTCCTTTAGGTAGCCCTTCTTGCACTGCTACCCTAGGTGTGCTTTCAGTGCAAAAAATGTCCCGAGTTGCCCGTGACGGAGGGTGATGATTAAGAACTACATCTCTACTAGCAAAGCATCTGATATAGGACCTCAGATGTGTTTTGCCTTCATCCTCCTCCACTGCCCCGTCCTGCCTGGCCAAGGCAGTCTAGAAGAGGCTACTAGAGACACTGAAGGAATAGATGCAGAGAAGGGCTCCAAACGCATCTCGAGACATGACTAAGAGAACTGGCAGTTGCTCGTCCGTGCTGCTTCTCCACCACAGCCCTGCTGCAGTCTGCCAGCCCCTGACACGTCGCCTCTTTGCTCAAAAGAGCAACTCATCAAAAGGTGTTTGTACCAGAAACTAGCAGAAACCTTTGGCACTTTGCACCACATCGTCATTTTTAGCAGAGTGCCCGCATCCTCCAGCCCGCTCCCTCTCCCTGGGCAGACCCTTCCCTTCGCACCACAGCTGCCTGCAGCACTCGCCAAGGAGGGCATAGAGATCATCAGTGCATGGGGAACGGCTTCGTTCCAGGGAAAGTTGGGGTAAACACTCAAACTTGTCAGCATTTCTCACACAAAATGAGAAGGAATAAAAGAAGCAACGACAGAGGTCAAGAGATGCAAAGAGAACCACGCCTTAGAAAATGTCAGTGCTAAAGCAGGTTTCCCTGCCACAGTGCTGAGCTCTTTCCTCTGGTAGGGACAGTGAGAGATGACAGCCTTTGGCTATGCTCCCCACTAGCCTCCTCCTCCATAACATGGGCCACATCCATCTAATATAATCTGGCAAGCAGTTTTAAGATCGTGTATTTGTACAGATAAATACAGCAATCCCACCTGCGGCAAACAATTCCTACCTGCATCTAAAAGGCAGCCACTGCAAGGGAAAAGCAGGGCAGCAGCCTAACTGTGTCTGGACTAGGACAAGGGAAAGCAAACAAAACCCCCCCATTTTCCAGCCAAAGCAGTGGAGGAAAATGCCTACCTGCTGTTTGAGGGCGCTGCCGGAGTTAACATCCCTGTCATTCTCCCAAAGCACTATGGAGTCACCGTGTTAAAATGGGTGGTTCTCATTTCAGACTCTGCAAAGACAAACTGCACACAGGTAACTTTTTGCACTCCAGGCAAACTAAGAACAGCCAAGGTCTGGGAAAGGGTCCCAAGAGTTTCAGCTCTGGGGAACATACCTCAAGGCCACCTCTCCTGTTTGCAGACTGGTTTGGTGAAAAGGCAAAGTACAAGATTCCTAGAGGAGCAGCTGCCTTTGCATCACCAGCTCACAGTTAATAGCAAAGCTAAATAATAAGTACAGGGCACCCGCTGTGCTGTGCTACATGAGCAGCAGGGTTGTAATTACCTAGAACATGGAGCACAGAGGGATGCTGCATTCACCTAANGTTAATAGCAAAGCTAAATAATAAGTACAGGGCACCCGCTGTGCTGTGCTACATGAGCAGCAGGGTTGTAATTACCTAGAACATGGAGCACAGAGGGATGCTGCGTTCACCTAACGCATTACCCACTGCTAAGAATGGCTTTCCAGTACTTTAATTTTTGAGCACGAACCCAAGAAACAGCTGTCAGCAATAGAAATACACCTTGGGGTTCACCAAACAGAAGAACTATGCAGGCTCCTATGACCCATACTCACAGACCATCTGGTTGACAGAGGTGCTTGCAAAATACCCAGGGAGTGCAACACAAGGATACTTTCCCATCATCACAACTGCGCCACCAAGCAGTGGGAACAGACACTGGAATTCAAGACGTAGGATGAGAGGGAAAAGAGAGATAGCATTTTTCTTCCTAGCCTAAGATCAAGGTTTCTACTGTCAAAGGAACAAAGAGGTATTTCAGCCCTCACAGCCCTCTTCATCTCCCCAGTCCCTAAGTTCCTCCTGCCTGCTACTCTCTAAATTCAGGCACGAAAGGGTAGTAAACACAGTTCAAACCCCTTCGTTGTAAAGTAGTTTTTGCCTTGCTGAGCTGGCCACCCTCCCAACAGCTTTTGCTTCCTTACAGCTGCAAGGTACATCTGTGTCTCTCTCATCTCCCCTTGAGAGGCCATAAAACATGTTTTCTACTCAGGTGCAGCAATGAATCACAGGTACGACTGGGGTATCAACTCCAGAGCAGCCTGAAATTCCACACAGAAAGGGAAGGAAGACAGCATTCTTCTTTTGTGCAACACAAAGCAGAAAGCCCTAGAAGCTAAGAAAACATTTAAGAGAACAGGGATATTTAGCAACTTGCTGCACTAATTCTTATGCATGTGAAGACGACGTATCCCAGACTCAACCTCACCACAGCTTGCTGGAAATAAATCAAAACAACTCCTTTACTAAAGTTACCACCAAGAACATGAGGACTTTTATCAGCCTGTACATTTACAGCTCTTGCATTAATGGTTCCTCTTTATTGCACTGGCAGTGTGCTACGATAGCAAGTGAGTCTGGTTGATGGACAGCTGTTTATAAAGCAGTCTGAATCTGCTATCCCCAAAAGGAGCGGGCTGGCTCGAAAGCAGTTTCCTAGGTCCTTCAGGGTGGTACGTGAATTGCTGAATGGCTGGTGGATCACGGGCTTGCCGCTGGCTCCTCTCTGCACAGCATAAGTATGTAGTTTTTTCTGTTAAGCCCTTTTTCATCTTTAGCTCTGAAAATTCAAGAGAATAAAATACATCAAGACTGTACTGAATAGTTTTGAGTTCTCTCTGGAGATAAAAGTCTCTAAATACCAAGCAGAATTATGGACGATTTGCTTCTCAGGGGAAGCTACTTGCTTCTGAAACTACTTATACATTTTTAATGACTATGTGAGATGGTACTCTTCTTCGTTGCTATTGCCACATCTTCCTGATATTGAGATTTTTACAGATTTTTATCAGACGATACAGCAAAAGCCAAAAGGCAGTATAAAATGTTAAAAAACAGAGTAAAACTCTCCTGCAGTTGCCACACCAATAGCGAAGACATCCCTGAACACCAGCCACCTCTCTTCTCCCTCTTGTTCCCTCTGCCCAATCCGCCAAGGCCACACAAGAAATCCAGATGCACTGCTATTTCTATTCATGCTTCTAAAGATACCTCCACCCTGTAAAATCTGTTTGCCACCTGCCCTGCCACATCAGGACCCAGCAAGCTGGGAAGCCTTGGAGATGGGCTGCATCCCAGCAAGATGTGGCGCAGCAGCTCCGACTGCGCTGGTACTTTGTTCCACGGTCCCGGAAGGCAGTGCTAGGACCAGGCTTTCATAAACCCTAACATGTGCTTCATCCTGATGCAACCTCCGTTTACTTCTACTGCAAAACCCCTATGCCATTGTCTGTAAGCTCACTGAGAAAACACAAACACCCTTTAAAAATTGGCAGTAACTTCAATCTTACCCAGGCAATCGGGAGGCAGACTTTTACCCAACTGCTAGTTTGGAGGTGGCTTTGGTGTTGACGGATCTTTCTGTGCATCACCAGAAGCTTGATGAATGGTGAGAAAATGCAGCTCAAGCAAAGCTAGAGTAATCCTCACAGCTGAGACAACAAATTTAACAGCTGCAGAGCAGCAAGGAATTCTGAAAAACTGTCAGGAAATATCAACAAACAACCTAACAGCCTTTTTCATTCTTTCAACAAGCAGAGAGCTATTTCCTTCTGCAAAGCTTCATCTGCAGAGAGGCTCAAATTTAAATGGAACTGACATGAGGGAAAGAACCTGAAAAACATTTCAACAGGTGAGTGTTGCTGGGCTTGAGAAAGTGCCTGCGTGTCTCAGGGGGAGGGGAGGACCTAAATTGCAAGCCTGCCCCGGGGATACAGAGATGTAAGTTCAATTAAACTGAAAAATCACTCCATTCAAAGCTACGAACAATATGTTTTCCTCTGCAAAATGCATAATTAGCATGGGTAAATCATTACCACTAGGTATTGTTCTAGTCAAAACCTCAGCAAGATTGAGAGACAGATCAGACATTTATAAAGAGAATGAATAGCTAGAATTATAATAGTAAAGCTTAAAAAAAAAGAGAAAATAAGATTTTGGATGGCATGTAAACCCTTCACGCTGCAAGGCACTGGCTAACTCCCTATGTTTGAGGGTTAGAAGAATCACCCCTTGGGGGAAGCCTCCTTACACTGCTTCTGGAAGCAGCTAGTACTAAAAGAGGATACTTAACAGTACGAAGCACAGTTCTGTTCCAGTCTAGCAATTTCTATGTTCCTATAAAAACTATGTCTCCTTTTAGATTTCATGAGCATTAAAGAGCCTGCTTTACTTTCAGCCACCATGTCTTTCCTCTTCTCACATTGTCCTCACAATATTTGCACTGTGGCTTGCCAAGGATGAACTCATCTGAGGTGAGAGACGGACCAGTGGTATCTCTCTTCCCCAGGTGTCGGGGGGATAAAAGGACCTCCAACTCGCCATCACACCACAGTGACGGCACAGCTCCGTGGGGGTCATTCGGTTAGCGCTGCAGTAGGTGATATTCAAGGGAAGGTGATATTAGTGATAAACACCTACTCAGCTGATACATAAAATGGATTTTTTTTAATTCTCCTAGCTGTGTTCTTTTAGTTCTCTCTTCTTCCTTTTTTCCTCCCCCCTTCGTGACTTCCAGAAAAAGAAACAAGAAACTTCAAGGAGAAAAGAAGGAGGCAGCGAAGCAGGAGGACAAATGTATTCCTGACATTTCTCATTCCTGTGGATTATTTTCTCTAACTTTCTCGCTCCATAATCCTGAGTTCCCTCTTGTCTCACCCTCCTCAATCCTGCCCAACATTAGCAAAGCCTGAACAACTTTTCCTATCATTGCTTAGCGATAAAAGCGATATGTACCCATCCTAATTCCTCATACAAGCTGCACGTAGACTCAGCTATCTCAAAGTTAGACTTTTCCCATCATTATCAACCACAGACCTGTGAACACAGGGAGAATTCAGCAGTTACAGCTTCAGGCTGAGTCACAGGGTGTCTCCATTCAATTATCTGCTCCTCCAAAGGCTTGTCACACGACCTATCAGGCCTCTCAGGGCTGGTCAATACTTGAAAGCTTTATTGGCACAGTGAAGTGAATTAGGAGCCTGAAAAGTCCCCCTGCCCCCTCAGAGTCATGCTTACAAAAGTCCCATTACAGACGTCAGCTTCATAGCTTTAAAACCCATTTGTTGGAGCAGCTTATTTTATTCTAGGAACGGGTTTAAGCTGACTCTCCACTAGGAAATTTTGCCACTACGACCACACTAGCAAACCCTTTCGGGCTCACAAAGGGATCCAGGCTGTGCGCCGCTATCCCCTGTCTTTCTACCCTGCTTCACAGGGCGCTGCAAGGCACAGCAAAGCCTTTAAGCACCACAGCAATGAAGAAGGTCCTATGGGTGTCCTACGGTGTCTGAGAGATCAGAAGCCAAGGTGCATAACATGACAGACGTGCACAGCACGACGAGCAAAACACCCTGACATATGAAAGGGCGAGGACCATTTGACGTGGCTGCTTAGTAGAACCCTGCCTCACCCTCCACGGCAGAGCCACCTGAGCCATGCTTCTGCAGCGGGCAGCTGTGATGGACGAGCTCCGGCCCCCTTCACGGTATGGCAAAGGGGATGCTGCCTTCGGCTGCCCTGTCCCTCTGCCAGAAGTTACGGCTCCCGGCAGCAGAAGCAGCAAAATGCCAGCCTTGCCTGTTCCTCAGGCCCCTCCAGTTCACAGCCCGGCATCAAAACTTATAAGCAATGATTTACACCACACGCAGCGCGGCCGAGCCAAGGAGACGGGGGCACACATGCACAGGGATTACAGGACCAGTACCTTTCCAAATCATCCCAGCACGACCCTCCTGAGATCATCTGCCAAAAGCCTCCCTGGCTGTAACAATTCACTTCTCGCTGGGAAAACAACAACAAAAAGAGAAAACTAAGATCATGTGGGATTTTCTCCCTCCCTAGTGCCCATAATTTATTTTTATTAACAAACAATAGCAGTTAAAAGCACTGTGGTCTCACACAGTGAAGTCAGCCCCACTCACTTCAGACACTTAATTGGCTTGAAGCTGTTATCTTAAAGGAAAATCACTGCAAGCCTGGGGGAAGCGGAGTCTGTAGGTGTAAGGAGAAAGACAGATTCTCTTCCAGCTGAGGACAGCAATCCGCTGTTAAACAGGGGCCAGAGTTGTCCGCACCACTACGGTTCCTCTTGTCTAAGAGCTGTATGTCATGACATCACCTCAATCTTTTAACCATTTTAAGCACACTGATAATGATAATTACAAGGCTGAGAGCTGTCTACCTTGGATAAAGTTTCTGGACAGGTTTGACTCCAAATCATTGAAAAGGAAGCAAGAAAAGCTTTGTTTACCTCCCCACACCTGGCACACGCAAAAGCCGCAGAGCGTACAACCTTGCACCAGCTGTTTCTCCCATATAAAGAGGCCAGGGCTCTTGCACCAAACATTATGCACATTTATTCAGCAGAAGACTCCTACCCACTCTGCAGGTCATCACTTCCATCAAACCACCTCCGGTGCAGGAGCGAGCAGCTAGTTTAGACTGCATACAGCGTGCAGCCAAGTACAAGTGAGTATTTTTGGAAGGGGAAACACAAACTGATCTCTCCAGCTGAGGTGGCACAGGGAAACTCCTAGGTGAGCAGAATCTCAATTGCTCAACGACTCTCTTCTTGCAAAGAGCCTGTGAGACCCTGAATAAATAAAAAGTCAGAGCCTTGGCTTCATAAAAAGCTTAACCAGGAAAAAGAAAAAGCCTTTAAACCAACAATTGTTTTACATGAAGAAATAGATAAAAACGGAGTTTTGAAATTTCAGTTTTGTTCCAATAGAGAACAAACCCAACACAACCATGTGAACCACTGCAAGCCGCTGTATGAAACTGGGGACAAAGCAAAGAAGTTCCCTTCACTGGAGGGTACACACAGCCCCAAATCAAACAGTTCCTCGAAAGCGGATGGCAGGACACAAGCTCAGCCCAAATACCGCTCTCTCTTGGGCAGTGTATATAGGGGTGAGAAGACCCAGGAGTAAAATAAGAGCGAAGAGTCAGAGCAAGTGCAAAAGCAACCTTGGTGCCATTTCCTGCTGTGCCACTGGCTGTCTTCCTGGTTTGAAGTAAGTCAGCCTCTGTCTGAGCTCTACCAAGATCAAACATTCACCTTACAGGGGCAGCCCAGAGACAGAGACTTCACCTAGCAAATGGTTGGAGATCACTAGGCAGTCAGGCAGAGGAAAGGACAAGCCAGGCATCTACATTTTCCTGGTGCTATGCCAGGAAAGGATACATACACGCCACACAATTCTAGCAATACTGTATCTTTCCCCGAGTAGCGTAAGACCCAAGTACCCAGATGGCACTGAACCTTCAGTTCGTCAAACTTGCTTGACTATTTATCACTAAGCTGTGATGCAAGTGCACACACTGGAAGAAAAAAACAATCACCAGGACCCCAGCTTTATAATGTGCCAAGGGCTGTGTCCGGAATAACCTGCTTTAAGAACCCCTTTCCGTGAGACCTCCTTATGCTCAGTGCATACCCTTTCACCACAGAAAACAGAGCTGCTCAGAAAACCATTTTCGCCTCCTCAAAGCCAATGATTTCTCCAGTTCTGCCACACTTTTTCACAGTTCTGTTTTGATAAGTATAGACACTTCTGGAGACCTTCTTTCAGCTCTTTGGCTCACAGCAATTGAACCTTCTTGAAGACAGAGCGTCTTGCAAAATACCAACTTTTTCTTTTGAAGCAGATCTTCAGGTTTTGGGTGGGTTTTTTTCCCTTCACACAAAGACTGATATTTTTCCACAAAATTTCCTTTTATCAAAAATGCTTTGATGGAAAATTTTCAGAGCTCTCAGAAGAAAAGAAATCTAACAAGCACTAACCCCTATTTGCTGTTAGCGAAGAATTACTGCTACCACTGAGTCTCTTTACACATGAAGGAAGTTCTAAAATATGAATCGGATCTGTGAACATATCAGGAGTCTAAGGGGAGAAAAAGCTCTTAAATGCATCAGCCTGATCTCTGGGCTACAGAAAGAAGATTAATCTATTTATTTCACTTAAAGTCTCTGGCAGATTCCAGAGGAAAAAGAAAGGAAAACAAAGAAGCCTCTACCAAATCAACCCGCAAGAAGTGGTTTATGGCCAAAAAGCTAGTTTTGCTTCTTTTTATAGCTGCCAAAACTGTAAGTGAAATAAATAGATTAAACTCCCATCTATCACCCAGAGAACATTTTGATACACACAAGCTCAAAAAAACTGTACTTTGAGGCTAGGTAATTGAGGGGAGGTGATTCGTGAATGGCAGAAGATGATGTCTGTAAGGCTTGGTTTATATATTTAAACAGAGCAAGAATTTTGGGGTGTGGATTTGGAAGACAGTAAGAAAACGTATTTGAAAGGAGGTAGAAAAAAGGACCAATGTCAAGCTAACAATAAGCACAAGAAAGCACAGGGGTGACAGACTTGAAAGCAGACAGAGGCGCAGAGGAGAAAAGTCTGCACGAGAGAGCAAGGGAACCTGCAAACCTAAAAGGTATGCAAGGAAAACACAGGAGTCAGAAGATGCACATACAGGCAACAGTAGAGCTGCACTCAACAACCAGATGCAAAAGAGAGCTGCTGGAGTAATGCAGTGGCTTGTAGCAAAAGTCTTGCAAGAGAAAACAGAACTGAAGTACAAACTGGCAAGTGATTTTGGGTTGAAAGGGCATTCATTTGCATCACAGAAGATTTTAATCCTGCTTGTACCATAAGCGACACAAAAATTATTTCAAACCAGAAACCTACGCGTTTGATCAACAGTTTAACACCAAAAAGCATCCAGTTAGAGGTGCAGTGCTACTGTGTTACTGAAACAAAACATCCACGTCCCAGAGGGACCAAGGAGAAGGGGCAGCTCTGGCATTTTTCGCCTACTTGTTGCAACAACAGGCCAAATCCCACAGCAAGCAGCAGCAGTGAGGGGAGTCCTGGCCACAGGAGAAATACCAGCCAGACAAGTGCAAGTATACAGTGCTTTGGGGTATGGGGGGAGGGGGAAAAAAAAGTAATCCACGTGAGCCTGAGGGAATAGGCTTTTCATTTAATCCAATATAGATTTTTAAAAAGAGCTCACTGGGAAATGAGCCCTCACTTTTCTGGCTCAGCAGGAGGAGCACCCTTGCAGCAGTGACGGTGAAAGGACATAAGAGAGGCAATGTTTGCCGACAAAATGGAATTTCTTATTAGGCCTGTCGATACATTGCTGGGCAAAAGACCAGAGAAATCTTCACGCACACATCCTTGGCAAACAGCTGCTCAGCATTTTCCCTCATGACAGCACCGAAAATTCAGTAAGAGACATGACTTCTCCCCACAGTTCTGGCTCTGGCATCTCTGAATTTCTCACCATCCTCTTCTCTCTGTCTCATGGCCTTTAAAGTATTTATTCTAAGGCTTGGAGAGTCTTTTGCGTAACAGGGAATATGGGCACAGAGCAGCTTGCCTGATGATACAAGAAGTGCCTTTGAACAAAGCACCACTCAAGTTTCATAAGCCTCAAGATAACTGCTCTACGTCTGTCTTATCCTTTGTTTCTCAAATATCTGGCCACTTCGCTTCAGGTACGGCCACAACATACACAATTCCTGGGCAACTCCAGACTTCACATAGGGTTTTGCCCAAGTAATTTACCATTTCTCCCTTTAGCAATTTAGCATTTCTCAGCCCCCTCACTTGCACAGACTTTGCCCAGACAGAGTCACTCCTGCAAGAGATCTAAGCTCTTCTACACTAAAGGCCAGCAGAGATCTCTGGAAGTGCTGACGGGACTTGCATTCCTGAATTGGCATGAAAACTAACCTTATGAAAGCCCTGAGCAAAACCCCACACCCAGTGAAGAATTTCACTGTTGATTCAAACAGAGCCTGCATTTTACCATCACTGTGAAGAGTTAAGGATGGGACACATCTCACAGACACTTAATGGGCCTTTACTCCATTCTTACCTGAGTGCAAGAGTTCCCTTCCTTTTGCAGCGTGATATAAGCAGAAGAATGACACCACACTTCAGGATTCTAGCCAGGGTTTTGATGTGGATCAAGCAAAGATCACTTGGCTTCATTAACAAAGCATAACACACAGGCCTACAAAGGCACAGGACACTGCCTCAGTGTGAAAAACAAATTTGTTCACAGAACAAATTCATTCTGACCACCTTGCCTTTCTGTTGCTCCGAGTTAGCTATAATCAGGCTGTCTGTGCTCCTGACTTAGCAGCATTCTCAAAACTGCTCCCACAGCACGCATCCTCATCAGCGATATCCAATTTCCAAACTGAGCAAGAAACAACCCTTTCCAGAGTTGGATTTGAGTTGTTCTCATCACTGGCTTAACATCAATTCCAGTTAAATGAGAGAAGTACAAAGGGACTAAGTTATGCCCACACTGAGCACTCTGAAAACCCTCATCACATCATTCTCTTCCAGCTATAAGCATAAATTGTCCTCATTAACCAGCCTTAGCCCAACTTTAATGTTTGCATCTTGACCTATAATCCGTCCAAAATCCAGCACCATATTCTAATGCAGCTGTTATCCTTAAGCCTGAATTCACAGCCTGTCTGGCCAGATGAGCCAACAACACTCAGTCATCTGACATCCTGAATTTGCTCTTTCTGATCCGGACACTTCTCATTTGGTCTCAATACCAGAGAAAGTGAGGCTTACACAGTTGTGCTTTCAATACTCATTGATGTGCCCATCCCTAACCAACCTGGAATATGGTGGCCAATTTACAACCACATTTCATGGGGATGCAGACTCACAAAACTATTGGTTTCTATGAGTTTCACAAAATAATAGTCTAGTAGAGGAGAGAAAGATTTCTCCGGAGGGAAGGACTGCAAGTTTAGCTCAACTCCCATTAGGCACCAAGGAATTCACAACGGAAAGATGTAATGCGTGTCTCAAATATAAGGAAAAATCATCAATTAGAGCTTACTGAACCCAGCCATGAGGTATAAACTGCACGCCAGGCTGCCTTAACTCCCTAGCTCATGGGAACCACTTGGGTTTTCTCCCCCCACCCTCTGGGATTCACTTCAGCTCAGATACGCTCCAAGCAGAGGAAGGTTTGAGTGGCTGTGATTCAGCACAACTCATTTTGAACCAGTTTTGAGCGCAGCAGGCTTCCAACTATTCCAGCTGCCCAGTAGCCATCAGCCCAGCTGATTGTTGCTAACTGCTGTCAAACGGCAGCCTGGCAGCCTCTGCATCTTCTCCTGCCCCCAAAAGAAAAGCTATTAATGCTAAACTCCACATTACTCCTTTCCAAAAGTAGCTTAGATACTGCTGGTGGGAGAGGGACAAACACCCAGAGGGACAGATAATACTGAGCATTTTGAAGGTGAATGACGGCAGTTGCTCGTCACACCCCCAGTCTGAGCTCTTCCCCCCCTCCACCTCCCAGCCTGCTTTGCCAGAAGTTAAATCATTAACATTAGGGGGTCATTTTCTCTCTGCCACCCCCAACAAATGGTGTTGCTTAAACAACAAATCCTCAAAGAACGCGGTGAGATGGCGACTCTAGCGTGCAGATGCCGTTATTAACAGAACAAGGACAGCCTGGTGTGTGCAAATAGACCCTTACATCAAAAACAAGACCAACTGCCATCACCTCATGGTTGCTTCCTGTTATACAAATAGTCCCTGCCCTGAAGACATGGCACTTAGGAAGCTGTCTGCATCCACCACTCCGCTGTCTGCACTCAAACAGCTATTCTACCAAAGCAGCTCTTCTGCTATGATGACACACAAATCGGGAAGGCTATTTCACACCTGGATTTCAGCCACTGATCTGAACGTCATCTGCAGAGACCCACGGCATTCACGAGGGACTGTCACCCAGCGATGCAAGTGTGTGTTGGCACAGGCACCTGCAGAGTGCAGGAGATGCGATGTGGGAGGATGGTGGTTTGATATTGACATAAGAAAACAGAAATGGTGAACTACTCAAACTTCTGTCGTGACACCGGGCAGGAGCAGCCTGAAAGATGCAGAAAAGAACGATCAGTGCAGAAAGCCTTTGACACACCAAGAGAGGGGAAAAAAAAACCCAAAACCAAAAACATTCTCAGCAATAAACGTAATTTCCTATTACTGATGTGCTGGATTAACTCTGGCCCCTGAACAGCCTCAGACATACTGCCGTACAGGACGTCTCCTGACAGCACTTCCAGGGAGCTGCTCATTAAGGGCTGAACAAATGCAGTGTCCCTTCTGATCAAGCTTCTCTCTGAAGTTACACTGCCTTTTCCCTCTCTTCTCACAAGCAGGCTGTAGGACTGCGCAGTCACTTAAGCCTCCTGAAAACAGAATTCGTTTCTCTAGATAGTCGGTGTGGATGTTTATCCCAATGGCTCCCTCTCTGGAACCATTTCACCCATGAGCCGTGCAAGCTCAATGGCTCCCCAAGCCTGGCAGCAATTGCTCAGGACAACAGGCTGCTGAAAATGGAGGCAGCTCATCTTCCTGTTCTGCCTGCTGCAGCTGGTTAGACGTGTGCCTCTCCTTTTTGCCCTGGCTCCTACCTGCAACTGAGCATCTCCCTTCTCCCATCCCCATGGCTACCAACGCTGCCTTTTTGACAGTTATCTGCCAAACACCCATCCTCAGAGGCAGGAGAAATGAGCACCTGCCCTCTACTGCTATATAATGCAGTCCCTGGGAATGGATCCCACTATTCTCCCCATCTCACCTATTAAAGTAGGTTATGTTTTTCCCACCCCTTTGCTATGAACTTCCTTGGCCACGTTTATCCTCAGAGCATCTCTGCAGAGGAGTGTAGTGCTATTATCCGACACACAGGCTGGCATGCCAGAGCGGACACAGCAAGTGTGTAGTAGGGCACGTGCAGCCCCCACAAAGCCCCGTGCAGTCAAATCAACATACAGACCACTTGCACCACTGGAAGGGATGGTGAGAACAGACATAGCAAGGAAAGGTATCCTGAAGTTTAATGGGAAATACCTGGTGTTGTACAACCCTTGGGCTGTAGCAAATCAGGCAAGACTCCCAGTTTCATTGAAACACTGCCATTTCTGACTGCTGTCCTCCACCCCAGCCTGGGAGCACAGGAGTGAGAGCAGCTCTGGGCAGCAACCTGAAATCTCTACGTTTCAGGGCATTTTAACCTAGGCCACTCTGTTCAGCCAAAACCATTCCTTGATCTCAACTTTGTTGGCCTTGACCACCCTTCTCCAATCTCAGCCCAGCAGAAGCTCAGCGAGGACCAGCTGTGCACACTGGCAGGGCTTGCTGGCTCAGCGTCAATACCCGTGGCTGGGGGCACGGTCCTGCCCCTGTGCTGTCTGCAGCTTTGTTGCAACACCGTCGGGCCCCTCTCCTGGAGAGATGCGTATGGAGACGGAGAAGGATATCTCAAAATGGCATGTGTGTGCAAGAAGAGTCAAAACCACTGAGGATTCAGAGCTTGAAGAGGCCACATTTCTGCCTAAAAGTGAGCAGGCTGGAGACAGGAGAAGAGCATCCAAGTCCCAGGGAAAGAATGGCTGGTCTCCAGATACTTGAATTTATGACAACCTGGAGACTAGACAAAGACCCATTAATTCCTGGGCTGTCCATGCAAGAATTGGGTGAGTGACAACTTTAGCATTATGACTTCAATGGACCATCTCCCTGGGGTGCCAGGTAGAAGATGCTCTTTCTGGCTCTACTGTCCGACGTGCCAACAGAGATCCAAATCAAGCACAGCCCGCCGTCCTCACGTTAACGGCCAGGAGCCCACTTCATCCTACATGCCTTGTGAAGGCTGACAAAGAGAGCTGCTTGGCAGCACCGAAGTCTTTGCTCTTCCTTCACCCGCCTCCTTGCAGCTTCTTCTCCTGGCCTTCTCTTATGAAACCGACTACCACTCATGCAGGAATTGGTCTCTGGGGAGGATGGGGGGCACAGGATTTTCAAATCCCTCTTTTTTGAGTTGACAGCAGCCTTTCAGCCCAACAACAGCTCAAAATGCTTGTGAAGAGAGATATTTTTATGAGAGCTCACCCCCTCCAAATCTTTCCGAGCTCCTTTTCTTAGGCACTTTGAAATAATTAAAGTCTTCCATCAAATTATACTGAAGATCTCTATGAAAAGCCTTTAATTTCCATTTGCTTAATGTAACTCCATTCACCAGATGAACTCTGTGGGGGGCTTTTTTGTTTTGGGTTTTTCTTTTTCCATCTCTTTTTTTATTTTTTTTCCCCTCCTAAAATATCATGCTGGGAAACTTTAATTTGATTTTAGCCTGACTAGAATTTTGGACTGTGCCACATCCTGTCAGCCGATCACAGCTGCAGTGGTAATCTCAAGCTCTCTTTAACTTTGATGCGTCGCATTTAATCAGCTCATGGTCGGCAGCAGCAATCTCTGCGCGTACGTGAGACACGTGAGTAAAGCCTCGCAAGTTAGCAAGAAACCTAAAGAGCACCAGAGTCTCCTGGATCCATCGCTCCCTCCTACAGGCACGCTGAAATACCAAAAAGCAGTCCAGCAAGCATAGGCTTACAGCAGAGAAGTGAAGTTTTCATATTTTATCTAAATAGGGGATATTGCCAAGTTGACCTTTAGCGCACAAAACAAACGGCAGGGATTTTCTGCAAGGCAGAAACAGCTCTTTCTACTCCAGTGACTTTTTCAACTTATAAACTCCTTAACGAACGAGAAGTTTCCCAACAGAGAGCCAATACTGCCTTCCAAGTGACTATCAGCAGATGTTGGACGAACCATGACACAATGCCACAGTTCAGAGCAAAATCACAGGAGCCGCTGCAGTCAGAGGCAGCTCAGGATGCCACCAAGAGCAAACACGCAGAGGATTTCCTCACGTGTGCCAAAGCCTCTAGCTGCAACTGAAGCAACCAAGCCTAAGAATGAACCCCACCCCTAAAAAAAAAAA
>VZSC01010535.1:39695-82991 GCA_013398225.1 Steatornis caripensis | reverse complement strand
AAAAAAAAAAAACCAAACTGGATTTCCCTGTCACTATTGCTATAGCAGTTAGTCACTTCAAAACCTATTTGCCTTTACACAAATGAAGAGAGTCTGCTCCCCAAACTGTTCAGGCCATCTGTGTGCTGCACGTTAACATCTCAGGAGGATGAGCTCACAAGCGCTGAACACAGGGAGCCACAGAGTGCAAAGAAGGGATGCAGAACCCACTCCCTCCCACGCACCTCCAGATCTGCACTCCTGCAGAGGCAAGAGGCAGCCACCTACAGAGCCCCGGCTCTCCGCAGTGGTGACAGACTGCCTGGGCAGCCGAGAGACACAACTCTTCCCTGGGGTGAGGAAGAAGCTGAGGGAGAACACCCAAGACCTTCGAATTGCACCAGGCTATGGAGGGGAAGCCAAGGAGAAGAGCGATCAGGAGGGGCAGCATGAGCTCCTGTCCAACACAGGAGTTCCCGATTTTTGTGGCTTTCTGCAGGGTCCTGCTCCCACTGGTGCTGATTCCCCCGCCCCTTGTCGGGTACCTGGCTGCCTCACGGCCCAACACATTCACCCTGGCACTAGAGTAGAAGCAGTGGTGTTATGTAAAGGAGAAACCAAGGCTCAAATCAAACCAAGCGAGATGCCCACAGCCAGCCTGTACAGCGCACAGCAGAGGAGAGGATGGAGAGAACCGAACTCAGCCTGAGGGAGGAGGAAAACGCCCACAGTTAGCGCATGTGCTTAAGTAAGAGTGGCAGAGCTTTAGCTGCAGCCAAAGAGGAGAGAGAGAGCCAGGTACACACTTGGCCGGTACCTGGGTTGGTGTGAAATGGCTTATCAGGATCCATGCAAGGAAAAAATAAATAATAAAAGAAGAAACTCACAAGCTGCAAGAAACATGCTTCAGCTGCTAATAGTTGAGAGCCACAGGGCAAAGGAGAGAGAAAAGACGGAGGGACACGAAGCTGCTCTGCGCCCTAGGAGAGGATCCGGAGAGGGAGAAAGGAATACAGATGCATTTCAGGAGCAGCCAGTGTGCCTGACTCTCTCACTGACAGAATTCAGCCCTTAACATTGGCTTGACCATACTATTAAGATTATAGCCCAGATTACCTCACAGCCAGAAACACAAAAAGGGATGCCTGTGTGCCTGCAGTTACTTCCTAGCAAAGAATGGGACCAGACAGAGATGTGACCCGACAAAGAGCACAGCGTCATGTCCCAAAACAGCCACAGCACTCACTCTTTTCCAGGGCATTTTTAGTGCTGCAGCAGCTCAAATGTCCTAAAAAAAAAAAAAAAAAAAAGACTAAAAAATTTGTGACACCTCTGCCCAGGCTTTGTGAGCAATTCATGAAAGTTAAAGCACTGGCATGGATATTCACAGCAGCTGCTCAGCAGAAGGAAGATGATGATGATAAACTTGTGTTTGATTTTGTCTTTGTAAGCACACAGCAGATGCTGGGAGATAGGGTTAAGAGTGCTTTACGGGGTCTCACGGAAGCTAACAGGCAAGGAAGTAAGTATGCATGAACACGAGGTATAAGCTTGCTGACCTTCCAAAACAGCAGGGCTTGACTCAGTAATCAAAGCCCCAGCACCAGCTGGAAAAGGCAATGGCTCCTATGAGGCAAAGCATGACACTGTTTCAGGACACCAAGATTTCACCCCCAGTTCTATTGCTTGGCAAAACTGCTTTATCTCTTACTGCATTAATTTTACCACCTGTACCTAGTGAGAATAATGTTGGAAAGCTCTTCAGTGAAGGGCTTTGAGGTCTCAGGATGACGAGTGTTCTTGTAAGACTCATATATCATCATTAGCTCTGGCCAGGAATAACCCAGAAACCTGGTGTTGCATTTTTGCAGCTGCATTTGGAATGCATTTCCCCTCCCTCCAACCTCCACCTTGATCCTCTGCCTAGCTGGACTTTGTCATTTATTTGAACTACAGCAGCACTCCAAATGAAATCCTTGAGGCTCCAGATAAAATCCTTATGCCAAAATATTATTCTGCTGTCATCTAAATCAAGACAAGCCTGGCCCCACAAAGCAAAATCAGTCAAGAGGGGAACCTGAAGTAGAGCCCAGCTCTCACAATGCAGCACTGTGCTCCTAGAAGATGCTGCTGTTAACATTTCACACCTTAAGTTTTCAGCTAGCGTTCACAGAAAAGACTAATATTTAGTAAAATGAGAAGATAACATATTTTAACAACATCCTCAGATCCAGTGAATTTCATAGAGGGTTTTTTTGTGGTGCAGTCAGCTCAGCCATTTCTATTTCCCTCCACAGCGGGACAGGCCATATGAAAGTCACTCCAATAGTTCATTGCAAACACAAAACAAACAGGTTATGTGAGGCAACTTTCTTCTATAGAGACTCTCTCTCACACACCAAACAAAAGCAGTTGCCAGTGATTTACCAATTCAAGTGATTCTAATAATTCTCCCGCTGATGGCTCAGGACAGGTGACACAGCGCTTGTACTGTCAGGTCGCTGTTCTGCCTCAGAGCGTCATCCAGAACAGTGCTGGGATGAAGGTAATTAACAACTTGGTAACTAATCTGTTTAGTCATCTGCTGTGTCTACAATTCATTTCTGTCATGTGTAAATAGATTCTCAAAGCTTGGCGGTAACAGCTGTCAAGTAGTGTGCTATCCCACAGCACATTTGCTGGTGTTTAAAGAGGAGTCTAAGTAGTCCTCTCTAAACAGCCATGTCCAAATAAACCTGACACTTGCCACCAGCAAGAGTCAGAGAGCAACAGATCTAAGGACCCATTCTCAGCCCTGCTTCACATGCTGCTTCTCACCACCCCTCAGTACGATTATCCATCATCACTTTGGAAAAGGGAAAACCGGGACTCAAGGAGACAAAACAATTTGTCCTGAATCACAAGGGAGGCTGTGGTTGACAGAACATTGAACTGAGATCACTGGGTAACACTGCAAGCCCTGAAACATCCCAGTTTTCTTCCTTCCACTAAACCAACCAAACAAAACCCACTACAGACAAGATTTCATTAAATGTAGCTAGGAAACTTCTTTCAGTTTTGGACCTGTCAGTATCTGGACTCTGTAGGAGTCCAGGACGTCCAAGGAAAAAAAAAATCAAAGCATTTTTAGTGCATTCAGACATGATTTGGGTTTGGCAGTACCTGATCCACCTGCCAACAAGGCAGGTTTGGGCAAGTACAAAGAGGATCTAGTGTCACCTGCGCGCTCTAAATGTCCCATTGAAATGTGATCCAGATTTTTGTATGCTCATGGGGAAGAGGCACATGTTTCATGGTTTCAGTCCCATTTTCAGCTCTGTATGGGACTGGAAGGGACAAAAATCACAGCTCAACAGTCTGTGGGGGAATCTACTTTCCAGGAAATCCGCCGCTAGAAATAACAGATGCTTCTCCAAGGGTTCCCAGCTCAGTTTGGTAGACCCAAGGGGCAGACATTCTTAGACTAACAGCCAGGGAAATTTTGGCAATGCCTCTAAAATTGCCTCATGGAGTTTTCAGGGTTCACTCATCAGCAATGTCTGACACAGCAACTGAGATTAAAACTGTGTGGGTGGGTACATGTTTGTGCCTGCTAGTGAGCCTGTAAAAGATAACACACACAGAGTGATAGTGTGGTCTATTGAATTGGGACTCCAGAAATCCATTTTTAGCTCTGCAACTGCCCTGTTCCCTATCCTTAAATAACTCACTGTCTCTTCTTCCCACTGTTTCCCCCTCTATAAAATGGGAAGTATTCCCAGCTAGTCTTCTTGCCGTGGTGCTACACGGATCTATCCAAATGAGCTTCAAAACCGCCATATCAGTTATACCATACATTTGCCTGGAAGTCCCAACATGGATTCAAGGGCTGCTTGTAAAGACTCCTAACCAGCTCATGGAGAGAAGATGCCTTTAACTGTTTCTCAGAGTGCACAGCAACACGTGCATACACTGATAAGGTCACACCTCCCTTTGTAAGGAGATCGGGGAGCCAGAGCTGAGAAGCGCCAATGAAAAATGAAAAATCACTATTAAAAGAAAAAAAAGTAAGCTTCTCATATATACACACACACAGAGCTCAGCTTCAAGGTGGAAAACCTATTTGTAGGATATAAGCTTATAGAAGCTCGGTTCGACAAGATGCAAGGCTCACTGGCGCCGCTCCAGTAAAACATTTAGGCGTGCACTCACCATCAGAGAGCTCACTTCTGTGCCTGGCTTTTCGGCTTGGACGACTCACATTTCGAAAGGTGGGGGGTACTCAGGCATTTGCCTGGATGGGAATCACAAGGCTTGATACCAAAATACACCAAAATCGCAACACTGGATTGACTTCAGCCTGTACAGGCCTTTGCAGCGCACAGACAGAAGATTTGAGAACAGCCAAAAATGCCCTGGGAAGTTACTGGGCTCCTGAGACTAAATTCAGATACTCTCTTCATCCCTGTCCACCTCCATTTCTATCACCATTTTATTGTGAACATTTGTGGTTTAATTTCCACCTCCCCCCACCTTTTTTTCTTTTTCAACCCCACTAAAACCTGGCAGGTATTAAAATCCCTGCCTATCTTGATGAGAGGAGGGCTGGAACGACTCCTTTGGGGACAATGGATTAGATTCTCCTGCAATGTGCCTACAAAGTCAAAACCAAATTCTTCCTTTTTATAGGAATTCATTCAAAGTCTATTGATCTGAGCCTTCATCCTGGTCTTAACAGTCTCCAAGTGTGAATTTTTTTACTCACAGTTTCTAAAATGACATTAAGCTCTGTGCCATTATCTGCTCAGCCAGCCAGTCCAGTCACCTTTGCCTCCTCCTTGTCCCAGTGCCGTTTCCCACATGCCATGCCTGTTTCCACGACAAAAAACTTTTACTGCTCCATCTCCCCAAATGCTCCCCCCTCAATTTGTTCCTGTGCTCCCTACCAACACCACTGCATTCAGCTTTTCAACAAGGGGCAAGGTTGCTCGTGGCACAGGTGTGGTTCCTCACAGACACTATTGCAGAAGTGGGTACAGCTAGGAGGATTATGGAGGCTGAGATCGCTCCCTGGGAGTCATTACAAGCTATTACTAAGCTGAACCTAGGGACTCCTTATTACCTGAGTTATTGTTCTGGAAGAGGCTCGTGCAGTTTGCTAAAGAGGCTGTACATGAGGACTGACGCTTATGGATTATGACAGTTTGGAGTTACTCTGCGCTACTGCATCAAGGTGTGAAAGAGAAACTTCCGTACATGAATAGTTACAAGAGCAGTCACTTATGGCTCCTGTCTGACCATTCCAGCACACTTGAACTGCTGCTACAGTCATCAGATCATCCCATCTGATCTCAAGATCACCGAGCAATGCCATCAGCAATCCTTACAGGTTTTTGAGAGCTGGCAACCAGGCCAGCACAACAGAGAGACTTCCAGAGCAGAGAAGAATGGCCACCGATTGTGCCAAAGAAAGAGGGTTGGGAATTCTTTGACCATGACCAGCTGAGCAGGTCTGGACCTTACATCTCCTCCTTTGAAATGGTTTACCTTATAGGAAATAATCATTAACTTCAAGGATGTAGATGGTACCCAAGTCTCGGCAGCTCCTGCACCATCTCCTGAAGCTTCCTGCACCATCTCCTTTTCCCAGTCCACTGTAACCCAGCCCTAGCCAGTTACCCCTTGTCCATGTCCCCAGATCCAGCAAGTTTTGCTCAGGCCACATCAGGTTACACATCAGATATGCTGCCCAAACTGTGATAGTACAACCCTCCCCCGCAGGTGTCTCTCCAGCACCCTGCAAGTCACAGATAAGCAAGGACCCAGCCCCATGACCCGCCCAAAAACTGCGATCTGAGAAGAAGAGCAGAAGCAGGCAGACAGACAGATACGCAACAGCAAGCACAAGGCAGCAGTGAGATCACCAAGATGACTGGGAGAAGCCATAGCCCCAGATTTATGTCCAGGTTCGAATGTCTGCTAGAGCAGAAGGTCAGCGGAACAACCCTGCCTGCCAGAGAAGAGCAGCAGTAAATCCTGCCTCCTACCACAGCTGGCCTGGAAATTACAGAAGAAGGATAAAATTGTTCTATTACACAATCCTGAAAGAGGACATGGTTTTTGTTGGTACCATCGCTCTAAATTTCAGAGCTTTCTATATGGGACTGCTGAAATCTATAGCTGTACCTTTTGGGCTACATTACTAATGGCAGATTAATTAGACCAAACAAGGAAGCTGTTGAAGATACAGCCAAGCCACAGTAGTTTAAGATCACAAAGACAGCCACAGGATACTGCTCCTAAGGCAGGGAGACAAAGACAAGCAATTCAGGTAGAATGTGCCATCAAGAAGCTTGAGGGCCTTAATTTGAGCCTACTATCATTTCAGACAAAACAGAGAGACAGAGCTGGTTTCACGAAAACACAGGGCTTAATGGCAGATAAAAAGGGTTAGGGGGCAGCAAGAAGAGGAAAAATATGTCAAGTGCTAAAGAAAAAAGACATTTTACATTTTTTTTTAATAAATACAGCACATTTCCATTCATCACCATTCAAGAAGCCTATAAATACTGAACTTGCAAAGTAGTAATTACTACGGGTAGACTCCCCCCTCCTCTTTTGAAAAACACATCAGAATTGGAGTTCTTTATCACCAAACCAGTGGGAATANTCTATCACCATTTTATTGTGAACATTTGTGGTTTAATTTCCACCTCCCCCCACCTTTTTTTCTTTTTCAACCCCACTAAAACCTGGCAGGTATTAAAATCCCTGCCTATCTTGATGAGAGGAGGGCTGGAACGACTCCTTTGGGGACAATGGATTAGATTCTCCTGCAATGTGCCTACAAAGTCAAAACCAAATTCTTCCTTTTTATAGGAATTCATTCAAAGTCTATTGATCTGAGCCTTCATCCTGGTCTTAACAGTCTCCAAGTGTGAATTTTTTTACTCACAGTTTCTAAAATGACATTAAGCTCTGTGCCATTATCTGCTCAGCCAGCCAGTCCAGTCACCTTTGCCTCCTCCTTGTCCCAGTGCCGTTTCCCACATGCCATGCCTGTTTCCACGACAAAAAACTTTTACTGCTCCATCTCCCCAAATGCTCCCCCCTCAATTTGTTCCTGTGCTCCCTACCAACACCACTGCATTCAGCTTTTCAACAAGGGGCAAGGTTGCTCGTGGCACAGGTGTGGTTCCTCACAGACACTATTGCAGAAGTGGGTACAGCTAGGAGGATTATGGAGGCTGAGATCGCTCCCTGGGAGTCATTACAAGCTATTACTAAGCTGAACCTAGGGACTCCTTATTACCTGAGTTATTGTTCTGGAAGAGGCTCGTGCAGTTTGCTAAAGAGGCTGTACATGAGGACTGACGCTTATGGATTATGACAGTTTGGAGTTACTCTGCGCTACTGCATCAAGGTGTGAAAGAGAAACTTCCGTACATGAATAGTTACAAGAGCAGTCACTTATGGCTCCTGTCTGACCATTCCAGCACACTTGAACTGCTGCTACAGTCATCAGATCATCCCATCTGATCTCAAGATCACCGAGCAATGCCATCAGCAATCCTTACAGGTTTTTGAGAGCTGGCAACCAGGCCAGCACAACAGAGAGACTTCCAGAGCAGAGAAGAATGGCCACCGATTGTGCCAAAGAAAGAGGGTTGGGAATTCTTTGACCATGACCAGCTGAGCAGGTCTGGACCTTACATCTCCTCCTTTGAAATGGTTTACCTTATAGGAAATAATCATTAACTTCAAGGATGTAGATGGTACCCAAGTCTCGGCAGCTCCTGCACCATCTCCTGAAGCTTCCTGCACCATCTCCTTTTCCCAGTCCACTGTAACCCAGCCCTAGCCAGTTACCCCTTGTCCATGTCCCCAGATCCAGCAAGTTTTGCTCAGGCCACATCAGGTTACACATCAGATATGCTGCCCAAACTGTGATAGTACAACCCTCCCCCGCAGGTGTCTCTCCAGCACCCTGCAAGTCACAGATAAGCAAGGACCCAGCCCCATGACCCGCCCAAAAACTGCGATCTGAGAAGAAGAGCAGAAGCAGGCAGACAGACAGATACGCAACAGCAAGCACAAGGCAGCAGTGAGATCACCAAGATGACTGGGAGAAGCCATAGCCCCAGATTTATGTCCAGGTTCGAATGTCTGCTAGAGCAGAAGGTCAGTGGAACAACCCTGCCTGCCAGAGAAGAGCAGCAGTAAATCCTGCCTCCTACCACAGCTGGCCTGGAAATTACAGAAGAAGGATAAAATTGTTCTATTACACAATCCTGAAAGAGGACATGGTTTTTGTTGGTACCATCGCTCTAAATTTCAGAGCTTTCTATATGGGACTGCTGAAATCTATAGCTGTACCTTTTGGGCTACATTACTAATGGCAGATTAATTAGACCAAACAAGGAAGCTGTTGAAGATACAGCCAAGCCACAGTAGTTTAAGATCACAAAGACAGCCACAGGATACTGCTCCTAAGGCAGGGAGACAAAGACAAGCAATTCAGGTAGAATGTGCCATCAAGAAGCTTGAGGGCCTTAATTTGAGCCTACTATCATTTCAGACAAAACAGAGAGACAGAGCTGGTTTCACGAAAACACAGGGCTTAATGGCAGATAAAAAGGGTTAGGGGGCAGCAAGAAGAGGAAAAATATGTCAAGTGCTAAAGAAAAAAGACATTTTACATTTTTTTTTAATAAATACAGCACATTTCCATTCATCACCATTCAAGAAGCCTATAAATACTGAACTTGCAAAGTAGTAATTACTACGGGTAGACTCCCCCCTCCTCTTTTGAAAAACACATCAGAATTGGAGTTCTTTATCACCAAACCAGTGGGAATAGCAGTGCCAGGTGCTATTACAAAGAAGCTGCCTATGGCCTGGAGGAACTCAGCCACTCTCACTGGGACTTTCTACCCATTCTCAGACTTTAGTTTTCATTCATCAAACAAATAATAAAAAAAGGTTTAAAATACTCAGAGTGGATTGATACATACACCCTCCCCCCACAACAACCTTCCCCTTTAATTACTTTGCCAAAGGAGAAAAATAATTCAGTTGCGGCCAAGAACGGCATTTAAAAGTATTTGTTGTTTTACAGCCATTTATTGTACTTAATTATAGAGGTGTTATAGCTCGCGTGATCTCCTTCCCTTCCTGGAGCGAGTTATATAATCAGCCACCACCACATGCTTCCACCTACAACAACAATATTAAAGCATAAGGCATAGATCTTGCTAAACAGTCATTTCCCAGAGCTTATTACTGTGAGCAGTCTGAGGAACGTGAATATGCAGATGCTCACNTCTGCATGAGTTGCGAGGCTCTGCTCACCAGGCTAGCCACAAGGCCTAACAGATTTCAGACACCGCTTCAGTTGCCAACTCATCCTAAGGTTTCGATGCATCAGGTGGTTGTGGACCCGCTGACTCTCTTGCATCATCTGATACTCAAGCCCTCCAACACCAGTGTCCTGCCTTCCCACCTGAAGAGGCTTTTTCGGATTACAACTTCACTGACCCTGCGGATTTATGAGAAGTTTGATGGATGCCACACTTCCACGTGAGTGCCGCTAGGCCCTGAACTAGACACAGACTTCATTAAACAAAAAAAACCACACGCCTTTCCATCACAAACGAGCCCAGCCAAAACCACAAGCAGAGTAAACAATTCCAATGTCACTACACAAAATCACACTAAAAGCAAAAATCCTCCAACCACATATTACCGTCTGAAATAGCATATGAATAGCACTATATCTAGCATTCTTAATTTCCTTCTAGCATGCTTGTTGTGCCCAAGGTTTGTTTCACAAACAACAGACTTATTCTACTTTAGAAAAGGAAAGCAGAGGTTGCATGGAAGATGCAGGACACCAGGAACTGCAACTTGCAAAATTACAAGTCCATTCAAACATCCGCAACAAAATCAGAAAACTTGGCAACTTTTGAACTCTTCTAGATTGCAAAGTTGCAGAGTGAGCAGGATATGGCTGCTCATCCACAGCTCAGCCGAAACCTTCGCCAAGGCTGCAAGCGGGTTATAAGCCAGGCGCTCAGTGCCAGCTCACTGACGCTGGTTATTAGTGTGCCAGAGACAGGTTACTGTCACAGAGAAAGCCCTGCCCTGTTTTAAGCCCTCCTGGAAGCAAAGAGGTTTTGAAATTGGCAGCGACAAGAAGCCAGGACAGTCAGATAGCAAGGCTGGGGCCAGAGCAGTGCCTAAGTCCCAGCTTAACTCCGCCAGGAGACATGCCTTTGAAGGGTAGACAGGCAGGCACAAGGAAGCATGTGCACGGGTGCTCCAGAAGTCACAGGTCACAGCAGCCCAGTTAAGACAGCAGTGGTCATTCCAGTACCAACTGGGGACAGAGGAGACTGATCTCTGCTTGTCACATGGATGCACTCTGTGCATCCAACTGCCTTACAGATTAATCAAAAGCTTCAACCTCCAGCCATGCCAGAGACTTCACAAGAGCAATTTATCGCAACAATTTAAAACAGCATTACAAGGATTCTGGAGACAGCTATCGGTCAAGGAGCAGAGGAGAGGAGAGGAAAAGCTTTCCCTGGACTCTAACAGGTTACCTTTTGTTAGCCTTCTCTCCAACAACAGATGGTTTCTACCAACATCAAGAGGAGACAGCTTCAGGAACCTGTCACATCACTGGTCTCTCACATCATCCTCTTAGCTTTGCTTTTCTTTCCTCTTCCTCCCTTCCTCACATCTCCATTCACTTTGCGCATTTTGTTTCAGCTAACCAATCAGAAGGGGAAGGAAAAAAAAGGATTAAGACATAAAAGTTTATTGATTGATTTAAAATTATGCTTTGAAACAAAACCCTCTGGATTGGAAAGCTTGTATTTCAATGTGAAAAGGGATGGTGGAACACAGGAAACACACCACGAAATAAACAACCTCATCTCAGAGCATATATTTTGTCTTCATTATACCCCTGAAAGGTGTTAATATACAACGTACAATGTATTAATCACCCCTCTAACTTCCAAATGCGAAATGCATCATTAACATTCATGTTGTTTTCAATTAGTTTGCTATATGGGAAGGAGGGGAACAAAGACAGGTTCCCTCACTAAATTTTCTTTCATTTGCAAAGCACGTGGATCATAAAAAGCAGCCTGGGTAAAACTCCTGCACTCCCTACCATACACAAGCACCTGCTGACAGCAAGATACAGAAAGGCTTTTAATTGATGTGGCTATTAGAAAAAGGCAATGCTACGGATAGTGTTTTCAGGCAACCACGTAATTTAGAAGTGTAAGTTTCATTTGCAGGAGTCATTCAAGTACTTTGAGACAGATTTTCAAAGGATATCAGCCACGAAAAGAGGCAGATAAGCACCTAGTGGGATTTTTTAGAGTCCCTAAACTAACAGGGCCCCTGACTCCTATTGATACTTCCATTTAAAAAGAAGGGCTTTGAAGCTTTTTTGATCCAAAGTCTTAGAAGTTCTCCAGTACAGATACAAGCTCTCCTATGGAGAAAATCTGTTTGTTTATCATTTGTGAAACTCTCCTCCTCTTTCACAGACTCCTTTGCCAATGGACCTTCAAAGTCACTCATTTAGGGCAGCATGCCTTGGTGACTGACCTGTCCCTAAAGGCAGCTAAGTGCCTGCCCATTAGGAGATGTTATCACTTAAACCTGAAAGGATTTAGTTTCTGGGTGCTGACCACTTCTGAAAGGAGACCTGCACTCCTCACTGAGAACTGGAAGGGCAACACCACCAACGGATTAGCTGTGAAATTTTCCATCCAGCCAAACTCTTCTGAGCCTCATGGCCATGCTTTCAGTCACTCTGCTTCAGTGGCAAAATTGGAGCAGTTCAAATGAGCCTGTTGAAAAATATCTGTAAACACCGGACTCTTTTCCTAAACCAGCTCCCACTTACAGATCAGCAAGGACCCCTGTGGTTGTCCAGGCCCCCTTCCAAAACAACCAGCCATGGGCCTTCTTGAGCTCATTCCAACTTCAGCTAAAGCCTGTCTTTCAGGAAAAGCATCCAATCGCAATGTGAAGTTGCCATTCATGGATAATTGACCACAAGCCTTAGGGGAGATATTACAGTTTCTAATTACTCTCGCTGTTCAAAAACGTCCGTCTTATTTCAAGGCAGAAGTTCTTGAGCTCCAGTTACTTGCAAATGGCTCTTACTGTACTTAGACAAAAAACTGGAGTCACCTTGCCAGTAGGAAGTAAATAGGATGTTGTAAAGAGAAAGACACACTGAGACCAGGAGGGTGACTCACATCCGAGATACCACCTGCAGAGGGAACACAGTCCAATTCCTCCACATTGACTTAAGAAAGAGATGAGACACCTCAGTGAAGGTAAGTGGGACAGATCCAGGGTGAGGTATGTGTATGAGAATTGAGCTCTCCCCACAAAAAAAAATCTAACCCCTAGCCAACACAGGCATCTCACAACTCATTGTCCACAGCACCCAGCTGTTAAAGTAGTCCCATAGAAACTCCTTGTCTTAACACAGGAGTTTAAAAGGATGTCCCCAACGTCCGACAACTGAAATAGGATGGAGCCCACGTTCTGATTACAAAGATGCAGCGCTGGCTCTGCCGCATCCTAAGCTGCCATCCCTACCTGCAGAAGCAGAGTCACTGTGTACTAGTGATTCAATGCAGAAGGCAACAAGACTCAGCTGTTGTTCCCCAATGTGAGAAGCAATAATCAAAAAACTCCCACACAGATCAAGGCAAAGACAAATCCTGAGCCCTTCCTAATTAACAGGAGGTACGTGCATCTTCCTTTAACTGTGGCAGCAAATTCCACTTAATCCCCTCATTATATCACGTGAGGAGCTGTTAAACAAAATAGCCTTTTGTTTTAAAGTGACACTACCAGCGACAGAGCTGCCTGCCTCAGTCTAATATTCAGCACAAAACCGTATCTCACCCATTTCCCACTAACCATGATCCTCTATGGATGGTTACTGCACAGCAGCCCATGAGGGATAAGTCAAACCAAAAGGTTCCCACGTTCCGGAGACCTGAAACCATCCAGTGGAATAGGTTGCTATGGTCTCCAAGATTTAATCCAAATTGATACAGGTGAAAAAAGAAAAATGTAGTGATTAAAAATAAATAAATAGACAAACCTGGGCCTTGTGCCATGAAAAATGTGAAGTTGTCCTTGACTCCAGTAGCAAATGAGGCATGAAATGTATCAAAATGTGATATTGAGTATAAGGATGTATTTAATATTTTACAACACTGGAAATCTTGTTACAAAAGAGTTAGACCATAAATCAAGCTGAGAGGGGCCAGTTCTTCCCTTCTCTCCTCTCTCTTTACCTCTAATTGTTCTTAGAAAAGTTTGAGCAGCTGAATTGTCTACAGGAGAAATGAAAGCTGAACAAGACTCACAAGAAAACTGCAGGAGCTTCATTTGTCCATCAAGAGCAATAAATTCTCCTTAATCATCTATCTGCTTGAAAGTCATTGCTAATTTCTGAAGATGTCTATCCTCCACAGCTATTCCCTGCAAGCCTTCAGAAGGGGCATGAAGACTTGAGGCAAACCTCTACATAAAGGAGGTCTCTCCCATCAGTTGATTCAACCAATTGTGTTAATTGCCTATCTGGGCTACCAGTTACCAGCTTATCACTTGCTATTTGTACGGAAAGATTTGTCACTCAGCTCTCCCATACTGATTTTTCCCCCTGAATTTTACTACTTCATAGCATGCTAAACGTCAAATCTGGTGAATACCAGCACCATCTCATCAGCTTTAGAGCCGGGGGAATTCATCTGGGAAACCACAGGTTCCACAGACAGGAACTCGTCTGCATGGCTCCTAGGCAAGAGATGAAATACATATTTCACTGCTCTTCCTTCTTATTGCCCAGACACACATATGCTTCTCATTACTGCTTTTGTTTAAGCACACTCCTGAAAATGACTAACACTGAAAACATAAAGTGATTTTAGAAAGATTGCACCTACAGTGGAGAAATGGATCATTTTTTAATACATTGCATGCCATTTAACTAACCCTCTGGGAACTGCGGATATGGTACTTACCAAACACAGGAACCGATGCATTTCAATCCCATCCACTTAGCTAGCAGTTTTAATTTAAGTACCACACTCACCCACCCTGCACGCCAAGTCCTGCTTTTCATGGTGTTAATGGACATGTTTATTCACACACTCCCAGAAGAAACCAACTCCCAAGGGGAAAAAATGCTCCTTCCTCCTCTCAGGGTCCAGAAGCGGTGTCACTGACTCACCAGGGTCATATCAAAGGTATGTCTTCCAAATTGTTCTTTATCCACCTATATTTCTAACCTGCTTTCCCATGGAAACAAGCTCCCCTGAGCAGCTGTCTGTCAGCCTCCCACAGCCATAAATGAACCCACTAGCCACCTGCAGCCACATTTGACAGAACCAGCTCCCTCAAATACATCAGGTTTCGCAAAAATAGCTGTCAGAAAATAGCCAGTCTCTCAGCATCCCCATGGACAGGCAGGACGCAATGCAAGCTCACTTCTTATTAGAGAATTTACACAGAATACAGTTTTTCTAAAGCTTTTGCTGTGGTCGTGGCATTTAGTCAAAGCTCACACTAACTTAGTTACCAAAGAATCTAACCAAGAGAAAGAAATCTGTAGGAAACCAGGCTTCATTACTTCCACTGCTGGTGATACTATCTCAAAGACTGGGAGAAAAAAGAAAAACATTGGGACTTTAAGTGATGGAGCTTCCAATGCTTACCTTACAAGGTATTGCCCAGAGTAATTGAATTGCCGGATTGCAAACTAACACCTGCTCAAGGCTTTAGAAAGTTCAGCAGAGACAAAGAGGCTTTGCTCAAATCGCCACCATTTCATGCCAACAAACCCCTGCGTGCCTTTTCCTTGGGACTGCTCACCAGCTAGTGAGGAACATACAGAATTGTTTGGTTCAGGTTGAATAAAATGCTTCGTTCCAATTTCAAAATTTATAACCTTGATAAAAAGAAGAAACACATTTCAAAACAAAATCATTTCTTAATGGAAAACAATCAAAGCAACTTTTTTATAAGATGCCAAAGTAGCACATTTACTCTTTTCTAGAATTTTAGCGTTAATGTTCCATTTCTCTAAGAATTTGTTTTGTGATTAAAACTTCTGAGAAGAAGTTGCTCAATTCACCATATATCGAACAGCGCTTGTGGAGCCCCTCTGTACTGTAGTCACTAAGCCAGAACCCCAAAGGGATTTACATAGTTAATTCCCACCGTAACGAATGACTATTAGGTATGGAGGTATCCGAGCTTATTTCAATTTGTTTCCTTCCTCGAAAACAAACCTTGAGCTACACGGGAGGAGGCTGAGACACTAGGTGAAGCAGCGAGCCCCATCGCAGCACGCTGCAGGTTCTGGTGCCTTCGCCGTGACTCACCTTCCTCCCCTCCCACAGCGGCTGTTTTGCAGAACTGCTGCACCTTCGCTTCACTGCCACCCACCACAGCCTGCAACAGGCTCCTTTCAGCAACTGTTCTAAACCTCCTTGCAATTTCCTGATTTCAGCAATACCTCTGTAAACCCAAACCCAACTTCACGCATAGAAAGGTTTGACATTTGCTTGCTTTTCCTCAAACCTCTGTCCTGCATCCTTTCTGACAGCAACAGACCCTTCTGCCCAGCATCACTCATTCCTCCCTGGCTGGATACAGATACTGCAAGAACCACTGCCCTTTTTTACTTAAATTACGCAGAGAAGCCACTGTGCAAGAAAGCTGTAATCTGCAGGGGACAGGGAATTATTTGCTGTCTGGCTTTACAGCAGACCCATTTGACTGTCAGCAATCTCTCAGTGTGATCATCCACAAGTCCCAGTTCATCACAGATTTGTCCTAAGGAACAGCATCCTCTCCTCAGAGACCCAGAAGACGTAACATACCAGCTCTACCACTGCTTCTAATCCAGTGTTGATGCAGCTCTTGCTGGAATAAAAATTGCCCTTTCCTGAAATTCAAAGTGCCATGTGACATCTTTTTTTTTCCCTTCCTTCCCATCCCCAGAAGGCATTTCCACCCAATTTCTTTGCCTCAGCAACTCTAAGTAAAACATGTGAAACAGTCTCTTTACTCACTTCTCCGAGAAGTAATTAGAACCAAGAACAGGAGTCAGAAATGTAGACGTTATCCTTCCTAAAGTAAAGCAGATTTCTAATTAGTGAGGGAAGCAGTTTCTGTGGGATTCTTTCTCCAAACAGCTGTTGCTGAGGGATCATCTATCTGTCTTCTTTTCCCCTTTTGCAGTAAAAAGTTCATTTCTTTTAACGTATATAACTGTTGCAGTACCCAATCAAGGCAGATATAGCAAGACTAGAATCAAGGGACATGGTAGCAGAATAAAGACGACTTGATGAACCCTGAACCATTGCAGGAAGAAGGCAGCCAGTGCCCTAATCTCTGCAAACAGCAACATGAAGCCAAACAGCAGTTTCTGCTTCTCACCTGTGCTCAGTGCAGCTGCTGGTGCCCCGGCTCAGCCCTCCACCACCTGATTTCTATAGCTGGCCCTCAACCTCACACACACATATGCCACTTAAACCATCCTATTTTTTTCTATGCCTCACTAAATGGATACAAGAGATGGGAAAACAGCGCAAGGACTGGCTCAGCTCATAAGAAACTGAGGGACAAAAGCACTCATGATGTTATTGTGGCAAGGGACTTCTTTCACCCATTACTGAGCAAATGCCTATACTGCCATTATCCATGCGCAGTTAAAATAGCTATATAAAAATCCTCATACAACCATGACACAAACGCCTCCCCTCCCCCAAACCATCAGAGTAATCTTTTTTTAGGCCTCAGTCTAAAAGCTGCAGCCAGCTGCATGAAGTGCATGACTGTCCCTCCTCTGGCCCTCTGACAGAGGACAGACAACTTCCATTCAAAGCAGCAGACATGCTTCCGTCTACTGGTATCATTTCCCTTCCTCACTTCTAGGACATGACAAAGTTGATTGTTTTTAAACAATGCAAAAATCAAAGCTGTGATATTAATTCACACACACATGCTTGCCACATCAAAAGAGATGTTTTCCATTAAAGAACATTTTTCACAAGATACCTCTTTCTTATCAATTGTATTTTTTTTTCTTAATTATCATTTTAACTTGGGAAAGTTTGACAAGTTCTTTTGAAGCGGGGCTCTGTGGAAATGTACAAAGCTGCAGTGGCAAGGGCACCTTTTTTACTTCATGCTGAAAGGGGCTCTCAAGCAAAATCCAACCCAAGTAATCTTACACACACGTGCTACTGCACATTACTGCACAATTATAGATGAAGATTAGTTCAGTGGACGACAACTCTTTATGTCCAAGGATAATAATGACACAAAAACTAATGGGGCTAAGCAAGTTCTGAATTAATTTAGGCTGGTGTTCTGAAGGCATGCCCATCCATTACAGCAGCAAGTATCTAGAACAGTCTTTCCAAAAACTATCAAGGGGGGAAAAAAAACAATAGTAGTTTTGAGATGGTGTTTGCTAAGCTTTACCAAGGCAGGTACCTGTGATTACAGGGACTGCGTGTCTCATAAGGTCCCCATCCGGGCTTACATCCAATATTCCTTCAACACATCACACAGAGAGAACAGAGCAACGCATACATATGTGCCACATGCACAGAGTTTTCAGCCAAGCCCCCCACTTTTTCAAGATGAAGGTGACTGTGTCATACACAGACATATTGTGCACCTAAGATACCATGTCAACAAACACACCTACAAAGGCATTTCATTCTGAACTGGTTTCTCTCCAATCGGTATGCCACAGCTTCCTAAAGAAGCCCTAAAGAACCGGAAAAAACAACTCAGCACCAAGTTTTGACATTTAAATGATCGTTTAATAATTTGGTCTAACTCAGGCTGCTTCACTTCTATCTGGACAAACCACTCCCTCACTCTTGGTAAGGCTCGCGACCCTTCCTAGACTGCACTTCCTTGCCTGGGAAGGCAGGTGAGGGAGCCTGCAAGTGTGAAACAAAGGAGAAACCCTGAAGGACACTTGCTGTTGCCAACACAATGCAGGTCTGCCAAAATAAGCCCCTTTTACCGCCCAAATCTGGGGATTAAGTCAGACACACAGCTGAGAGAGCTCTCATATTTAACTGCTGGAAAAGGTTACACAAACCATATTCAGTGGCTGACCTTAGGAAGTCCATAAATGCCTAAAGGCATCCACGCTCCATCACACACATGTTCCTGTTTGCAGAGAAATGCTCGTGTGCCCACTTGGAGAAGTGGAGAAAAGAAAAAGAAAAAACAAGGAAAAAAAAAAGAAAATCTTTTAAGAGTAAATGCAGTCAGTGCCTATGAGCTAGTACGAACACAGAAATAAAAAGATGAGATCTGTATCAACGCTCTGGGACTGGCGCATCACAAGCACCACCTAGAAACTGATAAAGCCAAACACGGGGGAGGCCAGAGAAAGCCACAAAACAAGAGGACCTACGTGCCAAAGGCAGAGCAGCCTAAGCTGTGTGCATCAGAGACGCTCCTCCTCTGTACAGACATTCACGCACCACACACATCTCCCGCCTTAGCCTCAGAGAAACACTGACACTTTGCAATCATGCAGTACCATTGGCAGAAAGGGTCAAGAGTGGATGCAGCTACAAATTTTCCAATAGCTGGAATGGTGTTTAATCAAAGGAACGTCACTGGTGCATTGCTGGGAGAGAGCATGGGGCAGACATTTCAAAAGTAATTCTGTGTTCATATCACACATCTGCAAGAAGCCAGCACCTGGCCTCCCTCCCTGTCTTCACAGGCTACCTCAACTTCAGTCCTTGTTATTCACCATATTTACATAAGGTTTCCTTAGTACTTCAGTTCACATTATACCATCTCAATCCAGTGTTATAAACCAGTCCATCATAAACATCAGCTCGATTACAGAGACTGCTGCATATAATAAATGTGTATAATGTATACGTGGGAAGCAAAAGACACCTCTATATTTTTGGTTTTGTAAAGACAAATAGCCTCAATTGTTTAATCAATAAAAATGCCTCTCCAGCTCCTACTGTTATTACAAAGCAATTTCAGACAGAGTGAAAAAGAACCATTGCATCTATATTCCTGTCAAAGGAGGCAGGGGCTGATCGGTCAGTGAATGAACTACCTGGGCACATCCTCTGTGCTATTCAAACTCCTGAGTTCTAGCACTAAGCAATCTGGATCACCACTGTCTCTCCCTAGTACCATAGCTTCATCCAGTTTAAAGCATCCCATTAACCTAACTGGAGTTTCTTCCAGCAAAGGACATTGCATCTAAGCAAAAAATAGAGAATCTGTGAATTATTCAGCAAATGATAATTACAGTGAAGGGGGACGTGCTGACTTTGAAGGGTGGTATATGTGGACATCAACAGAATAGCAGCTGGTGGTCCCAGCGAGCTGGGAGATGGGGAGCTAAGGAGGCAGGCAGCGATTCTGTGCAGGCTCGGGCTGTGCGGGCAAGCTCGCAGCGGGTCCTGGGAAGAGAGAGGCTGGAACAAGCACTGCTCCAGCAGGGAGCACTCATCCTGCAGCAGAGACCACAGAGATCCAGCTGCCAGGAAGCCTTTTGGGAGGCAGGCAGTGCTGGAGCAGTTGTTTGTAATTGCCAGCAATGCTTTCCTGGTAGGAACAGCAGGAACCAGCACGATGCGAGGTGTGTCACCATACGCCTCACAACTTGCTCACTCCAACAACTCCAGCTTACAGCTATGGGGAACTCTCAACTCAAAGGATAAAGAAATAGCATTTCTTATAGCTTGCTCTCCTCTTCCCCTTCAGCATATCTTGTCTTGAAGCTTTTTGCTTACAGGGACACATGCCACCTTCAGGAAGAATGCCAGGTTTTCCATCACTGGATACAAAAGATCCATTTTGTCCCTCAAAACCTGAACTCGACGCACAGGTTAAAAGTCAGCCTTAGCTCCAAGGTAAGCAAACACAACTTTCAGTCGTTCCTTGAGGAACACACCCTGGAGCAGGCAAAGGCTCAGCAAATCCAGAAACTCTATCGTACAGGAAGGCAGCAGGAGAAAATGGCACCAGGCAAAGCTTGACGCCAGAGCAAAGTGCTGCCCCTCTTCGGGGGACAACCAGGCACAGAAATGAGACGCCACACTTCCCCACACATACACATGCACGTGCTTTGATCTCAGCGGGCAAGTGCCCACTGAGGGGGGATGACCCCCTTCAAATTCAATCTGTAGCAAAAACAGATAACCCAAGTCCCAGCTTCGCACTGTAACTGCAAACAGCCTCCTGCTCAGGGTCCAGCTTCAGCTCTTGTATTTCTTCCATCACCTTTGCCTAACCTAGAACCTACCTATGGTGGCAAGGGAGAGCTCCTGGACAAGGGTTTCCCTCAGATCCTCAGGAGGATGCAATTTGCACTGACTAGGTCACCTAGGACTACTGCAGTGGGAAGAGGGGAAAACCCAGGAGTCGGGCAGGCGCCACGTGTTTCCACACCACTATCAAATCTCTTCCATATCACTTGCTTCTTTGAAACAAAGACTTTTTTTTCCCTTTTCCCTTTCCTCTCTTGGATACCGTAAATTAACTGTCAGTTCCCTGGTACCGTGTACACTGTCCTTTCTGGCTCTTTTCCAGATCTCCAGGGTGCCATTTTTTTTTCTCCTCTTTGCTGCTCTGTTTTCTTCACCTCTCCAGTTCGCCCCACTCTCCCCTGAGGTTTCTTTGTCCCCACAGCTCCTGGCTGATGGACTCATGACCACCTGTGTCCAACAAGGCTGATCTCACCCATGCCAACCCCCTCAGGTCAGTGTCTCCTCCCTCTTGCTCTTTGCACTCTGTGAACGGAGCTCAGTTGCCCTTTCTTCTGCAGGTGGCAAACTCCCAGATGAAGGGAGGGGGAAAGAGGGAAACATATTAACACAGCCCACGATATCCCAAAGATCCCCCGTCAATCACAGCCTGAGCAAAACTGCCCTTCGGCTCTGGCTGGGGAAAGAACAACTCTTTTTACTTATCAGTGCAGGAAGAGAGATTAGAGATGTTCTGGAGTCTGAAGAGACAAGTCAGTGAATGGAGAGAGAAAGGGTGCTTGCAGAGACGGAGAGGAGACATGTGCTTGTCACGTACAAGTTGAAGCTAAGGGGAGAAAATGGGTTAAAAGTGAAGAAGGGACAGCAGAAGGGGGAAGCCAGACTACAAAGAGAAGACACTGTAAACTATTCTGCCTTGTACTTCAAACCGATTTTGAGTAAAGAGAAGAAATCGATGCCACGAGCTGCTTCATTCCGATGCAAGCAAACAGAGCTTGGAGCACTCTAACACGAAAACCAGAGAGGGACGGGGGAAATTGTATTCCCTCTATTGCTTGCACTCCCCATTGCCATGCCCTCACACCAACCATCCACCGCAGCCCACTCCCCTCTCTCCATATACAGACGTGGGCACACGCATTCTCTCTGGCTCCCGGACCACAGTTTAGGCTCAGTCAATTTCGCAGCTTGCCAAGACATTGAGAAAGTGACAAACCTGACAGAGACAGGTCTGCCCAAACCCACCCTCCTGGCTCTTGAACAGTCTCCTCTCCATGCCACCCTTCCCAAGGGCTCCCCCAGAGTCCCACTATTGCTCAGCCCTTCCTTTTCCCCTCCCAAGAAACCTGCAGAGACACACACAGATTTCTACCCCATTCCTGCCCCCTCCTCAGCCCACAGACTCACCTCCTCCTAGCTCCCACAGCCCAAATGCAGCTGGCCTCCTGCCCTATCACAGGGGATGCTCGCTGCCACAGGTCAAGGGTACGGGGAGGATGTCCTGGCTGCAGCTGCAGCCTCCGGGGCCGGAGCTGCACACGCTGCTCCATTTCCCGGCAGCTCAGGCCCTGCTCTGCCATAGCTCTCCTTCATTAAGCTCCCGGCTACACTGAGATACAGACAGTTACTCACGCCTTGCTAAAAGCTCAGCTGAAGTACAGCCAGAGTGAAGAGGTCTTGCCAGCAGGTGAAATACAGCCCCTGGGGTGAGCTAGGAGCAGGACAGCTAAGTCACACCAAAGAAAGGGGTAGGAGGATGCAGGAGCTGGAGAGAGGAGGGGAAGGGCGGGTGGTTGTGAAAGCAGGGGATGCATTTCTGCCCAGTGTTAAGTAGACACAGACAAATGCCCACCGAGGAGCACCCTGGTAAATATCTGAATATTTATCATATTGTTCATTCATACCTTTTCCATTGCACTCTGCTCAGCATCACCCATCTTGGCACCTACAGACCGGCTAGAGAGGTTCTGAGCTCCACGTGCTGCTGGCTCAGACAGCCCTGAGGGAGCACAGAGGGACACCAAAGCCCTGATGCTGTCGCTATGGCTGGGCAGGCGGCCTCAGTACCACTGCAGCTGTACCAGCTGCTTTACTCTGGGCACACCAGCCTTGCATGAGCTCCCCTCCATCTAAGATGGCTCTACGAATTCCCACAAAGGAGTGATCAGGAAGGAAAGGAGCCTTTCTCAAAGTACTTCCAATCATCACAGAAAACTTATGTAAAAGGAGAGAGGAAAATACAGAGGTTGGTAGCAAGCCCTGGAAGGGAAGAAAATGAACAACATAGTAGATTCAAGCCACGGTATTTCTGCAGGGGAGAGAAAAAAAAAATCTAACCTCGTGCCTCTAAATAGGAAGAAGGGGATAACCCTTAGCTTATGAAGACTTCTCCCTCTGAAAAATTAATCTTGACAATACCAAGACACACACAAGAAAGGAACAACTCTCTGCAGAGCACCCATGAAAGACGAAGCCAAGTTTGGTCAAGAAAGATGATTACTTTAACACAATAATGCCCCCCATGTATTTTGGGAAAACCTGTTTTGTGTTTTCTTCTACTGCAAGACTGTAATATCCCCACAAATAGTCAGCTACAATAAAAGCCACATCACAATAAACCAGCGGAAAGGCCATTATATGAAACACATTTTCAATAAAATAAAAAAAGAGAGAAAAAACAATAAAGCCAACATTTTCAGAGCAAAATCTCAAGGCCTCTTGGCCATCACTTTCATGGACACACTTGCAAATTGCCTCAGTTCTTAAAGAGGTCTCTGTTTTTCACACCAAGAATAGTTTTTTGCAGGTCATTAGCAGCCCTCAGGGAAATGCACTTTCCCACAAGCCTGCATTCTCAAGCAGTGCATCTGGATGATGGCAGGAGAGGGCAAGACCCTATTTTCTGACATGGATGCAACCCATCCTCAACTGGCACAGCAATGAGAATGGGGCACACGATTTTCCTGATTTTTCCTCAGTTGCATAAAACCATCACAGTGGGATGCCTTGAAGGTAGCACCTTCTGGGGTGGAGGGCCAGCAGATCATTAAGCCGAACATAACACTTCCCAACGTAGACCCAGCCTCCCTAGGACAGACTAGTGGTGTCTTTGGTCTGGCTATCAGGGCCTGACAGCAGCCAGCGCCGAGAACTTGAGAAGAAAGAGCAAAGGCAGAGAGGAAACAGCTTGTCCTGAGGTTAGGTTTCTGCTCAGCTCTCATTAAGCGGAAGTTAGGTCATATCCTGAAGCATAACAATTTATAACTTTCTATTCATTTATGCTTCTGCACTTACAACTCTGTAAAAAGTCTGATAAGGCACATAAATATCTACTCTCAGCTTCAATTATACTGTGTGACAATGAATACCATGGGCTATTTTTCCACGATACTTAGGAATTAACCCACGTCAGCAACTCAAGTTTGACTTCAAATTACCTTGTCTTTCCTGATGGTTTTGCCTGAATCATCCATCCACACATTTTTGTCTGCTCATCATAGAGGAAACCTGGCACTTCACATGCAGCAAGAGGAATTGTTTTTGTGAACTTGTCTTGTGTAGGGTTTGGTCTCCAGATGCCATTAGCAGACCTCCTCAGACGCTAACACAATCACCCGACACAAGTACTGCAAATCCTATGCTGCTGCGCACTTTTTTCAGACACGCTTCCTGCACGCCTGGCTAACTCAGATGAGCCAGTGAGCTCAGGGAAGTTTGGTCCAAAGCAGACTGGAGCTTCAGCAGCCTCGTGGCCCCTGGCACCACACAGAGCAAAGTTACACAGCAACAAGGTCACCTCCTGCACCAGCACATCTGCTGTCGCAGCATCACTCCCTTGCACTAGGTTTCCTCGCCCAGAGCTTGACCTTGCTAGGTCCAGCACAGCCACGGAAGAGAGAGCAAGCACGATGAAGTGAGGATGAGCACTGCACCCTGGCAATCAAGAGACAAACAGCGTGCTCCTCCCTCTGTGCTGTAGGACTCCTCTCTCCTGTGTCATCCCAACGGCAAGCTCTGCTCTGGCATCTGCTGTCGACTCCGCTGCGGCTATTGCTATTCCAAGCACACCTAATCATATGGCTGCAGAGTTGCAGGGCTGCTCCTTCTCTCCTACATTACTCCGATGCTCTCCCTAGCAAGACTAGGAACTTCACTGTAAACATCTCATCTTCTACAACAGAGAAGGGCAGTGCAGGAGGAAAGAGGGGATGGGGGGACTACAGTTCCTTTGTGTCTCCCTGCAGTGCTCTGTGTGTCAGGAGAAAAACCCATTACGGCCTTTTATTATTCCTTCAGTTTTAAAGTTAATGTCACAAGTTCTTAAGACATCAACAATGAAGAATCCCATTGTTCTCCTAATTAATTCGGCAATCTCAGTGAAATAATACAAGCTGCAATTGTAATTCCAAGCTCACCCTTCGACCACTGGAATCAACTAATTAAATAACAATCAGCACTACCATTTGCATTTATAAGATGGACTATTCCTTTTTATTGCTGCAATTGGGGAATGCACTCAATAATCAGAATGAAACACAAATTTACCCAGGAGCCCACTAAATTATGACCATTCATACTTTGTTCTCTTTTCACTCCAGCAAAAACATGGCAATTTTCCCCCTTCCCTGCTTCCTCAGTTAGAAAGGGCACTCTGGAGATGTGAGGCAGGTTACCAGCTGCAGACTACCCTGCTGTGCAGACGCCATCTTTTCTTCCTCCCAGTTAGGATAACCTCTGTCTTTTTGATCAAGGTCCCTCATAATCACCCCAGACTGCATCCTTTATTGAATAAATCAGCATGGGGCTGCAGACACATTCACACAGAGATTTCGGCCGAGTAGGGAACTGTCCTGGTGTTACTGGAAGCATGCAGCACGTGTCCTAGCTGCCCCGCTGTAATTACCCTAGCTCAGATCTCAGCAGATGCAAGGCAAGGCAGTGGCAGAGATCACTAGTACAGTGACAATGGGCTGGAGAGACAGCAGTCCTGGATGCTCATCCAGGGTGCCTCTCCATCCCTGGGGGTGTCACCACCCCTCTATGCCACTGTGCCCTCAGCAGCAAATTACAAACCCTTGCTGTTCTCTCCAGAACGGTACCTTCAAGCAATGGCAGGATCACGTTATTTCACGCAAGTGCTGAATATTATGCATAGAGCAAAAACAGTATTTAGAAAATAGCTGGGGGATACAGTTATATATTTTAAAAGGAGATACAAGGATGTAACTGTCACGCTTGGAGTCTTTTTCCTTCTTCTCCACTACACCTGTACCTTGATGTCAGCAGTTATGAGGTCCCGCGTGTTTGCACAGAGCAGTGCCAATACTTCCCTCCCATTTCTTCTAGCTCTGTTCCAACTGAGTTGCAAAAATTCTCTGTGGAGACAAGGCAGAGTCTAACACAAGTTGGACTCTCTAGTGTGGCACTAGACACTAAACTGAAAGCGAATGAGTCCCTCATCTAGTGAGGAGCACCCTGCTTGTTGTTAAACTCTGGCTGAGGATTCCTGAGCACCTTTCTTTTACCTTAGTGAGGTGCTCAGAAATCCTTAACCAGAAGTTAAGAACAAACAGGGCGCTCCTCACTAGAAGAGGTTGTGCACAACCCACTGTGCTGCTGGGCCTTGCTATTCAGGCTCTACCTTCCCAGTCCTGTTTAAAAGGTAACAGCAGTCTGAAAAATGGGATGGTGGAGCAAGCGTCCCTATTGGCACATTAGTTACTCTGATCAAATGAGCCCAGATTTCTCTCTAAAGAGTAGATCATTCTCTCTCTCTCCCCTTCTTAACTGCCAATCTTGCAAACTCAGATGGGAGCTGGAGATTCACACTGGGTCCTTTCCTTTTTGGTCATTATGAGTCATAAAGATCACGCAAGCCAAATGCAGCCTGCAAGGCCACAGGGCTCAGGAGAATCTGGCTCTGTTTTGGCAGATATAGAAGTGCAATTGCCTGGCCCTTCAGCTGAGACTTCCTTAGTACTTCTGGTGATGGCCAAGCCAGAGCAGATGATCACTTCTCCTCCAGCTGCTGTGCTGTCTCTGCAGGGCTAGCGGGAGCAAGGAGGAGAATAAACACAGAAGAGGTCTGACTGAAAGCACAGAAGTGTCTTACAGATGAAACCATACCAAAATTATTATCAGATGGTCACTGCCTACATGTCTAAAAGACTCGTTAGGTACCATGGCTGAAATGGTTATGGTTATGTCCTACTAAGAAAATGGCTATGCCCTACTAAGGAAACCCATGCTAACCACTCACCCCACATTCACAGTCAAAGCTTTGAAGAGAAGCTTTAAAGATGTCTTACAGCAGTAAAGTTCCTTCTCCCTCCCAAACAGGGTAATGGGTACCCAGACTGATGCCTTTGTGACCGCAGCTGCACCCAACAGCAACCACTAGGCAAGTCCTCGGAGGCAGAGGAGGAACGTGCCATTCCCTCCACCTTACCAGTCTTGCGATAACACACACAACCAAACTGCTGAAGGGACTTGTTTATACTGAAATCCACATGACTTCAGCACAAATTTTAAGTTAACCTTATGTTTTAGTACTATCCTGGTAGGGATCTGAGGTGTTTTCCCTGAGAACAAAGGGAAGCTGCAGCAGAGTCAGCTCTGGGACCAGATCTGCCGGGCTCACAGAAGCCAGTTTGGGATGGGATGAGAGCCTTCAAGGCAATCACTCCAATAAAGGAAAGAGACAGCCACTGCATAACCACAGAGATAACTGGCAAGGAGAGCAGCAGCAGGAGGAGGTGTGAAAATTAAATTGGATAAAAGGCAGGTGTTGAGGGAGGAGTGGAGGCTGATGGGAGAGGGAAGGCAGGAGAGGTAGAGTAAGCAACTAAATAGAACGGTACTGGTATTGTACTGCTGTCACGGGCACTTCAAAACATTTGCTAAAAAGCTCATGTCTGCTTCAAGGCGAAGAAACAGAGGAGCTTTAAACTGCATAATCAACCCATCACAAAGAGTCAAAGAAAAACTATGTCTTCACTCTGCTGTGGCCCTGCTGCAGAGGCAGAGGTCAGACAAGCCACGCTCCCAGCCAGGCAGAGGCACTTTCGGTTGGGTTTGGGTGACTGGAGGAGAGGCGGGAGCACAGCAGAAGCCAGAGGCCCTTCTGAGACAAAGGGAGGTGAGGGCAGGAAAAGGGGCAGAGGGGAGGGAGCCAGGGACCCTCCTGCTTCAAAGCAACAGAGCAGAACCACTTGCCTTAAACTTTTTTTTTTTGCTTTTATTGGCTCCCAAACCTTCCGATAGCTTTGTATGAGAGAGAAGAAAGGCAGCAGCAAGGCAGGCAAAGATACTAGCCACACTCTGCAATACAGCCAGGTCCAACCAGAGCTCCTTGTTGCCTCAAAGCACAAGCTCAATAGCCACACTGCTCTGGCCAGCCCATGCTCTGCTACACCACGATGCAGGTATAACCAAGGGGTTTTGATAGCATCCCTGTGACCCCAAAATCTTGCAAAGCCCAATCTCTACCCAGCAAAGCATGCCATGTTTTATGGAGCGATCAGATTGTTCCCAGATTGCCTGCAGAGCCGACATGTCCAGCGTAGAGGGGAGCCGTTGCATCTTGCTGGCAGAGTCAGAAGGAGTGAGCAGGTCTCTGCTGCTGCCTGACTGAGGCATAATCTTTCCTCACGTGAGGAATGTTTCAGATGAGGCAGCATCCAAGCTTCGGAAATAATGAACTGTGATTACACAGGATGGTGGCCAAAACACATTATAGCTAGAGCCAGGGAGAACTTCTCAAATAGTTTTTGTCAAAAGAATGGCTTTCTTCCAAAAATTGCTAATTTTTGCAATTCAGCCCCCTCACCACGAAGTTTCCAATTTTTCCCATAAGCTTCTAAAGTAACACACTCAGTTTCCATCTCCTTTATTAGGGGTTACTGGTGAAAAGCTCTTATCAAAGGGGGAAAAAAAAGAAACAAAAAAGAAAGAGCAGAAGGGAAAAGAGGCTGCGAGAAGGAGGAATGTGACTTTTGTTTTTCATCTCCAAAACTGAAACTATTTTTCCCTGCATGTATTTTTGCCATTTTAGAGCCTCCTCCAACTCTCACGCGTTTACTCAAGCCTACACAGAGCAGGAGGCAGATGGGATAATTCGGGTTCCTCTGTGTCACGTGTGCTCTCTGGCTGGGTCAGCCCCAGGCTGAGGCAGAAGAGGTTCCCCTGCTCCCTGGGACGGGACCGCAGGGAGATGGGGATATACATATTTCCAGCACAGCAAGACAGGAGAGCCCATTCTGAGTAAGGTGCCAAACATGCTCGCGGTCAGCATCTATCCCTACCCTGTATTTGCACACCAATTGAGGGAGCAGATGGAGAGGGAGGACGCTGACAAGCAGCGGGGACATGACCCGCATTTGCCTCTTTTCCCCAGTGCAATTGTTCCCGTGACCTAGAAGGCAAGCGCCTTAATTCAGGGGCACAGCAGTACTTCTAGCCTGATATAAGCTAATACTCCGGTTGATTGTGCTATTCATATATTTTTACATCTAAAATTTTACCACTTTCCACTTCAATGGCTTGCAGAAGTTTCCTGTAGTAACTGCTCAGAACCTCTCTCCTCTGCCTGGATGCTGATGCCCAGCCTGGCCCTTCTTTGCTACTCCTCCACATTTTCACCCAGGAAAGGTGTCAATGGACAGACTCCGGTTAATTCCAGATGCTGTCACTGACTTGCTATATCTTCCTTAGGATATTTCCATTCCTTTGTTATCTATTCCCTACTGGAAAAAGGTGTTTGAAACAGCAGAACTTCAAGAAAAAGCCCAGTGCTATGCAAGCAGCCCATCAAGGGTGCTGTGTTCATACGCTCATGTCTCTGACTGCTGCTTCCCTGCTCCCACCACCAGTCACGCTCCCCCTGCTCCAGGCACTCTGGAGCAGAGCCCGGACAGACGCAGATGTGCCCCTCCAGATCCAGGACTACTTTCAACTCACACTGGCATCGCAAGGAGTGAGGCAGTGCCACAAGCACAGGCTGCCTCCAGATCAGCCACGCCTGGCCACTGCATGAACACGGACAGTTCTTTGCTTTGGTGTGTGTCCTCTGTTATGCAGAAAGGCTCCCCACCTGACAGTTCTGAGCTTCACTAGATTTGAGAGAGCATCTATTAATTACCCAACCATAACAAATTAAAGCAGTTTGTAGCAGAGCTGTTATGTTCAAGTCAGGAGTCTTTTATCTTCTCAATCAGTGACCTGAACACTTTGGCATAGAGTGCAGAAATGCAAGGGATGTGAGACTAGTATTGCTCCCAGCAACCCCTCTGCCTATGAAAGAGCCTTAAGATAAATGGGACTTCACCTGTTCACATAATCTTGCTTTTAACAGTAAAGGCACCCAGAAATGGCTGGAGGCTTTTCCCACAAAAGGAGAACAAGCAGTTAGTCTAATTGGAGGCAATTCATCCACAACACAGTTTCTTGCGAAGCTGGCAAGGATTTCAAGATTGTTTCCTTTGCCTGCTGCTTATATGAAATACAGTGGCCCATGAGTTTGCTGGATCTCAGTATTTAGAAGCCAAGGATCATCATAAAAATGTATAAATTGCTGATTAGAGTGCTGGCATGCCCAGTCCTAGATGTAGCCTCTGACCAAACCAGAAGATTTGGAACGAGTTGCAAGGAAAAACTGATTAATCTGTCCTGAGGGAGAATTATGCCTAGCCTTTGGCATGTCCAGCNAAATGTATAAATTGCTGATTAGAGTGCTGGCATGCCCAGTCCTAGATGTAGCCTCTGACCAAACCAGAAGATTTGGAACGAGTTGCAAGGAAAAACTGATTAATCTGTCCTGAGGGAGAATTACGCCTAGCCTTTGGCATGTCCAGCATCAGAAAGATTTCCATCCTTTCAAAAAAAAAAAAATCCTGACTGCATAATACTGGCTCTTCTCAGTTTTGATTCTCCCGTTACCCTTGCAAATGCCCAATCTGAATTACTTTGAACTCAAGGATCTCTTGTAACAACCAGGTCTGCAGGCAGAGGCTGCATTAAGAGGAAAAAGACTAACTCATTGCTCACATGGAGACTCGGCAACAGAGCAGAGGGCCACACTCCAGCAGAGGCCCTCCCATCCGTGAGGCCCCAGCCAAAATCCTCTGACATGACAAGAGGGGGATGCTAGTGCTACTCACCCTGCCCTGCTTCTGCAGAGAATATGTAACCCCCGGCACATCAGCCCACCACATCTCCTCATTGCAAACAGCAGTTTCAACTAATGAAAGTGTAAAGTAAGAGAAACTCTCAATTCATCTCCAAAATTAGTGAAGAGAATACAATTTAGATCAGAATAAGGTTCTTCAGTCCTGCAGCGGTGTAGGGAAAAAAAAACAAAACAAAACAAATCTTCAACAAGAATTCAAACTGTTGCATCCAAACCCAGGAAATTATGATGCTTCTCTTTTTCCTTTTTTTTTTTTTCCCCAGGGGAAAGACAAGACTTTCCCTTTGTTTCCTACTAAAAAAAATTGAAAAATTGAAAACCGAACCTCTTCCAATGCAGTGTGTTTGGTTTGGGGTTTTTTTGTTGTCATTTTTCCCTCAGGGCAGGGAAAGTGGGGTACCTCTACAAGGAAACCAGAAGCACAAACCACAGGAAAGGTGCTTCTATCATCAATGTCCTGAAAGCTCTAATCACAATCACATAAAATAGCTAACTTGATTAGCCAAGCATGATTTAGGCAAGGTTCCCCTCCACTGTCCCCTGTTTCCCTGACAGGGTTTGATCTGTCAAATGCTTTACATTCCCTTTGCCAGTGAGAAGGTGTTTCAGCCAGGCAGGGGTTGTTACAAATTCAGGAGACACTGCACACCACTCTCATGTTTCACTCACCCTCTCTCCCTAATAAAGTTTGCCACACTAACACAACGCCAGTTTTTAGAGTTTCTTTCCCCGTATGCCCCCACTTATGCAGATGGTACAACTTGTCCCAATTCCTGCCTGCCAATTAAAGAAAAGGAAAAGTCTGTAGATGATGAGGGAGATGTTCTCCTTGGGTGCAGCATCAAAATCTTTGCAGTGACTTTGTGCCTATTGTGACGTTACCATAACCCCATACCACAAACCACACTATTCCAGCCCTAATGACGGCACCCATCTATGCCGCTAAAACAAACAAATAAGCAAACAAAACCCAAAATCCAAACCATTCCCTCCAGGCCTGGGATGAGGTCCCCCCAGACACTGGGATGCCAGGTCTCCAGCCAAGCCCAGCGCAACAGACAGAGCAACAACCACCAACAGGTGGGAATGGGCCTGGAGATGTCAACAAGCCCAAAAACTTGTTTGCTGGCTGTATTCACAGGGACATGTTTGCAACAAGTTTCCTTCCCAGTGTCTAGAATATTTCATCTAGAGGATGGATGTTCTTATGATATACGCTGAGCTGTCAGGAAAGATGGGCTTTTCACCTAACTTTGAACACAGCTCCTGGGATGCTGATGCTAGAGGACAACATCCTCCAAGCCTTGCTGGATGGACTGACATCAGCACAGAGCCAATAACCTGTTACAAATCAACCCAGTGCTTCACCCTTGTTTAGGTCAGACTAATTGCATAATGCAGCACGGCGCAGAGGTGCCCAAGCAAGCTCTGTACGAGCTGCTTGCCTGCAGCCATGCCCTCCACTTTGTATTTTATATGCCTTTTGTATCACATTGAGAGGCCATCAACTGGGAGGCTACTGCTGTAGGAAGTGAGCAGCATTTGTTTAACACAAGGTGAAGGGCACCCCACACATAATTAAACTTGTGGAGCTCACTGCCACAAAAAAACTCAGCAAATGGCAAGAATTGAAAAGCCTGACACGTTGCACGGGAAAGACCCAGACATTTGAACGGACTGGTGAGCAAGTGTGGGAGAAACACGTCTTCCTTCTTTAACAACACACTACCAGGTGGGAGCAAAATAAGCATTTTGATCAACAGTTACAGACGTCTTGAAATATATCCAACAGTCTCAGAGTATAGGTAACAATCTAAAAAAACACATCGGTCAGATTTGGTACTGCAGCAACCATATTTTTTCAGTCCTGTCACACATTTGATGAGACACTACCCCTTTACATGCACAAAGAGGGGATGTTCTGCACAGACAAAGCGAAATATACACATACAAACAAGGAGGCATATTGAAGTCATGGCCTATTTTTTCTCCCCTCCATCTTTTGGCTATCCTTGCAGCTATCAAGACTATTAATTTTTTAAAGTCTCATTTATTTTAGCTGCTTCCCTGAAAGCTAGCCCCACCTTGGAGCCCTTCTGCTGACACAAGGCCTTTAAAAAAAAAAATGCGCCTTATTGTTGCTGTCGACGTTTACAAATTCTGCTGTATCCATCTGTCCAGTTAATTACTTTGTGCAGTAGACTGTTAGATTCTTAAGGAAAAAAAAAGAAAGGAAAAAGGACCCAATTATCATTCTGGACAGCATCCTCGATCCCAGAGAAGCAGCACATCCCCAGTGCCACCAATGCTTTTGTTAGCACTGTAAGCTGACAAACAGGCAGAGAGAAGTGCTTTGCAACACTTTATTCCAGTGGGATGAGGGCAGAATTTCCATCTCCCTCTTAAGTTGAGCCCTCTGCCTTGGTGACAGTTCCCCATGCTGGCAGCGGGTCTCCCTGCTCTCATGTCTTCCTCAGCTTCTCCCCACTCTGTTAGTCCCTGGGCTCTCTTGCACACTCGCCTCCCCCAGCCTTCATCTCCTTTCTACATCCCCTGGGGCTCAGGCACCTCCAAATACCAGGGGCATGGCACGGGGTGAGTGAGTCGGTGGCCCTGATTAGGTTGCAGCTGTGCCCACCTCTCCCTCTCTGCGGGCGTCTCCTCCCGTGCTCCCCACCACACAAGCACTAATAAGTGCACAAATGGATGTCGGTGTCATTCAGCAGAACCAAGGCAGGAGAGTTTTGCTCCGGCTCGGCTTCAATGAGAGCATTTTTCCTGGAACAAGGGGTTGAATTCAGCTGCTTGGTTCTGTCTGATCACAGTTTGTTGCCAGAGTAACGGAGGCGCTGGAGCTGCCAGGGGCATGCTTCAGGGGAGGGAAGGGGCTGCTGCCTGGCAGTCCACTTGCCACAACCCTGCAGAGGGCTGGGGAGATGGGTAAAGGCTCCCTCAGCCCCTCCATGGGGTGAGCTCAGCCCCCAAAGCTCCTAGCAAACGGGAAAAGGGAGAGGCCCTTGAAGATGTAGAATCAGCTCCTGGTATCTGCTGGAGATGTCCTCAAGTGACTCTGGACCAGCAGATCCATCCCCCTGTGCAATGGGGATACCATGCAGCCACTTTGCCACCCTGCTCCAACCCCACCCTTTGGACCCAGCCAGAGCTTCGTGTCTCAGACCAGAGTCTCTGACCTGATCAAATCACCTATCTACCCCTCACTGCATTCCCAAAGATTACAACTTAGGTTTGCCAGAGGTTTTTTCCCCTGTTTGAGGGCCTGGACATACATAGCAGTAAGGATGCTTGACAGGTTAATGTGTCAGCTATCTCTCCGAGAATGTACTTCAGTATGAAATAAAACGCAACGATGTCTTCTGCTTTATATAGCAAAACCTGGCCTTAGGGATCCAACAGACCAGCAAAGGCTGAACAGATGTGGTTTTCTTCGACAGAGAGGACATAATTTGTGCTTTGTACATTGAGAGTGCTAACACAGCCCTCTAAGACAGAGAATGCAGTCTCTCCAGATCAAATAAAACACCCTGTGATTTTCCTTTTAACGGGAGGACAAGTCAGAAGTTACCCCATTGCACATCTGAACCTTCAGCTCTACAGTACACTCCAGCACTTAGCAGATCACCAGGCGGCCCGTGCATTTCTCACCTTTCCCTCTCCCTATGCTTATATATTTGTAAATTGGTTTTTCATCTGTAACCTACTATTCAACTCAGTCCACAATTTATCTTTTAGAGATTTTGTATATTAAAACAGACAGTGAAAGCACACAAATATATGCCCCCCAGTCTTCTCAGCACTCTCCTATCACAGCACTACAAAGACAAGGGAAAACACTCATAAGTAAGTCTAATAACTACAGACACAAGCAGGCTCAGCATTGGATGATAAGAGCTTACTGTTATCCTACACATGCAAACGAAGACCACAGCTGTGCCATACCAGGTCTCCTAGACTTCTCTGAATATGAACAAGCTCTGTCTCTCTGCTGATTACCTCACACAGTCTCTCTGAAGTCAGGAGACCCAGCCAACCCTGCCACACACACTGACTTGCTCCCTTCCTGCCTGTTTTGCAATTTTAATTTCTCACCTTCCTAAACAGCAAAAGATTCATCATGCTCCTGACAGAAATATTTAATCTTCCAAATGTAATTTTTTTTTCCTTCCAGCAGCCCTGAAAGTCTTGAGGTACAACGTTTTCATATAACACCCATCACAATTTACATAAAACCTGCTTGAAAAGATGGGACTGCACACCATGGGGAGCAAAACCACTCCCAGTGCGTAGAAGAAGGGGTGCAGAAATGTTGATACAGAGCAAAACCGGTTTGTTACTGTAAGGGTTGGCCCCGCTTTTATTCTCAGGAATCACGGGAGACAACTCAAAATCTTTTCCACTTTATCAACACTACCTCGATCATCCATTGACTGTAAAATAACATAACTAATCTCAAGTCCCTCACATGGATGTCTCTACTTGTTGCTTAAAGTTTGGCCCATGTTCAAGAGATTAATATGACTTGCCCAAGGTGACATGGGAGAGGTCTGGCAGAGCTACAAATTAAACCTAAGTTTGTAGTAGCCCAGGGCTATTATTGTCAATACCTGGCACGGACTCCTCAGTGGTCAGAGGGCTAAAAGCAGGGTACTAAGAAAGAGCAAGGTAACACCAAATTCCCTGCCTCCAGGGGTCTGCGTGCACCAGAACCAGACTGTGCCAAGCAGAGGTTAAGTTAAGCGCTCTCTGTTCAGCCTCAGCCAGGCATGGGGAGAAACACACCCGCTGCCCTGCCTGCCACTGGGGTGGTTCAGGCTGCCGCGACACCGATGAAGGAACCGTGGGAAACAGGGAGTAAGTTAAGAGCTCTGTTAGTCTCCCTGTCTATCCAACAAGCTCAATCCTTCCAAGCCATTTGTCTAATCTGTTCTTTAAAATCTCCAGTGACAGATACTCTGCAAACTCCCTTAGCAATCTATTTTAGTGCTTCACTATTTTTACTGTTCAACAATGTTTCTCCATGTCCAGCCTCAATTTTTCTTGCTGCAATTTGTGCTGTTGAGAAGAGTTCATTCCCTTTCTTTGAGATTGTTTCTCTTTGATTCCTGTGGGCATGTGTTCAGTGTCGAGATGGCCGCAGGTTTTCATGCTTTAATAAATCAAACATTATGGAACAGAATTGATGGGCCACCTTATTTGAACTGCCCTCTGCAAGCCCAGCTCAGAAATTTGCGGTCGTTGTATCGCCATCCAAGCCCATGCATACGGCACAGCTAAAGCAACAGCACAAATAGGAGCTTTGTGTATTAGAGTCCCAAACTGGCAACCAAAATTAAAATAGTTAGAAGCAGCCACTCTCTAAAGGCACTGGCCTGATTTTCCCTTACATGCTGGCCACAGAGAAAGCAGACCCCGGTACTCAGATTCGGGCACCCAAAGAATCAGTTTCTGTTTCAGAGAATCTAATTACCTTCAGAGATGCAACAGTCAAAGGGTTATTTCTGTGCTTTAACTGTGGACATTGGAGATCAGCCTCAAGCTCCCAACTTTGAAACACTGGCTTGCGGCCTTGGGAAACCAGAAGAGGAGGAAAATGGTGCCGTGCCAGATGGCCGGGACCTAGCAACCACCAATCAGGGCCAAGGCAACACAAGCTAGATTTTAAACAAAGTAATAGATGGAACAAAATCAGAGCATGCTGGGAAGCAAATTAAAGAGAAGCAAAGCTCTCTGAGTAACCACAATGCAAATAAGACAGGCAAAATCTCGCACCTGTTGCTGAAGCAGAATTGCCGAACAGCTCCTCTGCTCCCAGCAACTCCTTATGCATGGAGATTTTCACTGTTGATCCGGCTCTATGACCCCTTCCTTCTACGCACTCTGCTCTGAAAGGGATGCAACCCTGCCGACCCGCACTGTACTCCAGCCCCATAGCCAGAGCTGACTGACTGTTGTGAGTGTGGTCCTGCACAGAACTCAGCTTCTTTCTGCCATCCTTTCCGTTTCATTGCAGACCACAAAACAAGCATTGTATGACGGGAACTCTCTGCATCTCATCTGTGAAGAAGCGGCGGTGCTTTGCTGACCCCATCGTACCCAGCCGCCCAAAGACAGCTCGTGGTCCTTACCCTTCCCCACCAGCCCCTGCTGAAGACTGCTGAGGTCACTGTGCGCTCCAATGCAGACAGGGCAGAGCTGTGGTCCTCAACCTTGGCTAGCCCATAACACCCAGCAACGTTACACTGCGAGTCCTGCGATTTCTCTGTCTGTCTCTGGGCCCCAGCACGGCATCCTACACCAGGTCACCACAACTCCAGGGGCACACAGACTACGCAGCCCACACCCAGCTGTGCCACACAAGTCGTGCCATGGCTCAGCTGGCTCTGCAGCCCCTGTGCTCAGGTGCAGCCACCAACACAGTGCTGCTTGCAGCTTCAGCAGGGACCAAGCAACTCCACAACAGCACCAGAGCTCCCTTACTGGACACAGTGGGAGCAAGAACAAGTCCTCAGCATGTACTCACATATTCCTGTATTTGTTGGTTTTGTGGCCCTCGCCACCTCTCTGCAGAACTCTTCTGTTTAACGACATCTTTGCACAAGCCTATAGGATTACTCTAGCAATTCAGCTGGTCCTGCTCATTTGTAGTAGCCTCCCAGCAACCATCTCTGTACCATGCTTTAAGGACAGGGAAGACACCCACCGGCTCCCTGCAGCAGACGCCAAGCACTGTGCTTTTGGGACAGTATCTCAACACTGCTCCTAAATCAGTCAGTCCTGCCTTCTCCTGCCTGGCTTTCCTATGCCACACTGCAAGGGACATGGGAGTCAAAAGCTTATCATCTTCATAGACAGGAAAAGAAAACAAGGCAGCAAACTGTCCTCCCCATTTTATGTGCCGGAGGCTTGCTTTCAGCCACATACTCTAAACATCTCGCCAATAACTGCTTGACTGCAAATAGCGAGAACCCAGATAGATACCTCCATTATAATACTTTCCTCCTCTTTTTCATTCTTCCAGACTACTCTATAATGCTGTTACACCCTTTGTGTCGCTTCTTTATCTCTCTTTAGTTCAGGCAACCTTCTTTTTCCTTCTTGCAGACACTTTGCCCAAGAAGAATGGGACAGCAGGCCCTAACTAATCACCCGAGACATTAACAACTGCATATGCAATTATTTGCAAGCCCCGTTTCCCTGATGAATTCCATCCTGTGCCTCTGCAGGCTTTATCCATTTGTTCCCTGCATTTTGCTCCCAGATCCCATAAAGAACTTTTCCGTGTCATCATTAGGGCTGTTGCCTTTTCGTATTCACTGACTAACTGCTCCCCGCAGCTCCGTGTTACTCTGTGCCTTTTAAAAAAAATTCTGTGTTACTTTGTTTCAGTTGCAAAATAACAATACCCCAAATCCAAAACAATTCTGAGCTCTCTTGGACAGGAGTGGATACGCAACATGAAAACATTGACACACACAAATACACCTCATTCTGCTAGACTAGTCCAGTAATGCAGACACACCAATCAAGCCACATTTACATGCTCCCTGTTGTTTAATTTAAGTAGATACATCCACATCTTGGAGGGGGGGGGACGACACCAAACCATAAAGGCAACACATACGCAGCAGCTGCCTTGACAATTCTCATCCACTGAAAGCCATTTCTCCAATAATTAGAGGTTTTAGATGCTCTAACAAGGATAACACTAGTTCCACCCATAGGGCAAAGTTCAGTAAGAGAACCTGGAAAAAAGTGAACAAAAAATGTGCAGTGAATCAAAACTCAAAAGCTAGTCATCTCAGTGGGAACATCCAAGTACACAAGTCAATAACTTCCTTTAATTAAAAAAAAGTAATCTCAAACTGTTTTCCATTGCCTTTTTTCCTTCTCTTCAGGATAGGAAGTGGATTTGAAATTTTTAACAGACATTAAGTAATACATCATTGCCCAAAGCTACCTGCTTCCACATCCCAAATTATTCAGTTAAGAAAGGTGACATAGGGTCATGATCCAAATTCTCACAAAGAAAACAACCTTTATGAATACACGTATCAGTTGTCCTTTGAAGATGCAGTAAAAGACCATCTGAAACAGTATCCGCTTGCAGCACTTGCTGCTTCTAACACTGTCAAGATCCTAACATGCCATGACCCCAAAGCATACCACAAGCATTAGTGAATTTACCTTGTCTATCAATATAAAAATGAACTTCACAGATGTTTTCTAAAACTGAATTCAGTTTTTTCCAACCATTTAATCCTTCATACTGGGATCCTATGCAACCAGAGTCACTCACAGGTGCTCATGGCACTCTGGTTGCAGGTGCTCTACAGTTACAGGACAGCTTCTGGCCCAAAAAGCTCACAGATTCACGTCCCTGTTGGAAAGAGCTTCCCTGTTCAGAAAAGATACTCAAAGCATAGCACCTGAACCCAACTACTCCTGCACTTTTCTGAATCAGGACTTCAGAGACTGCTTGCACAAACAGGACACAATGAGCAAGAAACAGGGCTGAGTTTCTTTGCTGAGGACCAGATTAAGGTCTTACGCACATCCAGCAGGGTTCAGAGGCTCCCATGCATGCTTGGCCTCTACCTCTAACCAACCTGATGCTATGGCAGAATTGAAGTGGTGAAGGGGATCATCCTGGTCTTCACCAAAGCTCAAGTCTTTGTGTAGGGAGACTCTGGCTTTGCTCAGCCCTGTACTGTTGTAGTGCATCTCACTCAGGGTTCACAGAATCACAGAATCACAGGGTTAGGTCATTCAATTTGGCTGCTGGAGCTGCTGTGCATGAAGCAGCTAGTAAGACAGACAACAAGCAGCCAGAAGGCATTTGCAGTCAGCTGAGAAAGTCACTCCTATCCAGCAAGCTTTTCTGGGATCACGATTCTCTACCTAGATCCAAGTTTTCACAATGACACCCAGGAACTGCCCTCTGTACATAATGAAGCCCTACCTGCAGATATTCCTTCTTTTACCCACATCCAAGCCTCTTCGTCCTGTAAACTGACGCTTGGCTCCATATTTATCAGCATGCCCTGAAACGCAGCAGAGCTCCCGCTCTCTAGGATGCTCGTGACAACCACAGCCCTCTTAATTACAAGCGGGTTTAAAAAGCCATGGTACAGAATGGATGCACACGGGGCCACACGGGGTGAGCACACAACATGTGCAAAGCAGCAGTCACAGCCTCTTAGGCGCAATTTATCACCTGCTCTCACGGGGCCCTCCTGCACTCACCTGTACTACAGGAGGTGCCAAAGGCTGCCAGAAGAAACATGCACAAAAATTTAATTTCAGAGCAGTGACTTCATGTTTACAGCAGAGGGTTGGCAGTTAGCATTGCAGATTTGTGGGGTGCATAGGGCTAATTCTGACAGGTCAGGAGATGTGCGTTCAACCCTCAGTTCTGCCCTAGGGTTTTTCATCTTGTCCCAGGCAGATTGCTTCCTCCTCCTGCAATGCCTTTGTGAAGAAAAGGGGTAAGGACAATCCCCTCAGCTAAAGGCAGTATGCTTTTTGCAGGTCTGTGAAGTGGCCAGTGCTGTGGCACCAGCCACGTTCCACACCTCCGCATCTTCCGCTTGCTAATCTTCCGCAGCCCATAGGCATCAACACCAAGCGAACAACAGTTCATCTCCTTCTCCACTGTCTCCATCATAAATTCAATGTCTTCCAACTGGGAGAAAATGCCCAAACTTTAGTGCAGGGCTTACTGTTCAAGGTACCTCTAGTACAAAATGTCTACTCTGCCATCTGAAGGCACGCCACCTCCAGCAAAAACCAGCTGCTACCGCTTTCTTGCTGCTCAACCAGCCCAATAGATGGGTGGTGGGAAAGGACAAAGAAAAGGCCCCCCTTAACCCAGCTTGAGGCTCCACTCCATAAAAAGGCTGCAGCAGAACTCTTCATTAGTCATGGCTGGCAAACTTGCAAGGAACAAAAGGAACCAATGAGTAATGCAACACTATAAAAACACAACAACCTCAATAATAGGAAAATCAAAACCCCGCACAAAACCTCCACGTAAACAAAGCTACAGAAACAGGAGCATTTGAGCCAAGGTATACAGCTCAGAAATTCCATCTGTATAACTGCATTTGAGCATTTCATCTGAAGGATTCGTATACACACCAGCTTAGAAACGGTGGGTTTNACACCAGCTTAGAAATGGTGGGTTCCTAGTCCTGACATATGCACAAATGCATAGATAAAACCGTTGTCTCGGGAATCCCTTCTAAACATCTCCATTCTGAGAAGCAGGTGAGGGGTAGTGGCTCTATCTATCTAGCATATGTGACAGCTTTAAAAGCTGCATTTATGAAAGCAAATGGAGCATATCAGCTGCACTGTATTAACACCAATGTCTGCAAATGGGACTCAGGTATTTTTTGTTGCTGTGACTGGAAATTTGCTCAACATAGAGTCAGGAAGAACACTGCTTTGAGCTGTACTTTCAGAACAGCATTTCTGTAGCATCATCCCATTTTGATCTGCCACATGCCAGGCCAACAGTCTTGTCCAAGCTTCGCACGCAGAGAGAAGTGAGGAGAGGTTTTCCAGTATGGTGCCCCACACCAAACAACCAGCAAATCTACCAGCACAGAGAGGAGAACAACTGAAACTGCTGTAATTTGCAGCAGGACGAACCCTGCAGAACACACTAGCAATGCACAAATTCCATCAATTACCTCAGCTATGGGCTATAAAAAGCTTTAAGCCAAAGCCGATTTGATCATTCAATTCATGATTTCTGATATACGGCTAAAAGCCCCAGATCCCAGCTCAAGAGTTTTTGCAATATAATCTCCACCTTCATTTTAACAGGCTGATGGAAAGCAAGTTTCTGGTTCTGTGGCCCTGAAGAAAAGTTAAAGCTGCACACCCCCAAAAACTGAATAGGCAAATTTAATAATAAAAATAAAATTTAAAAAAACCCAAAAAAACAGAGACCACTGATTTCTCTTTGAAGGTTTAACACCCCCTCCCCCTGCCCCCTCCCCTTTGCCGTCACAGGTACATACCCAGTCTTGCCAAGCTCGTTATGCGCACACAGTGCCATTTCTGTGTTCCCCATGCTAGGGGAAACTCGGCACACCAGACTCAGTNGAATAGGCAAATTTAATAATAAAAATAAAATTTAAAAAAAAAACCAAAAAAACAGAGACCACTGATTTCTCTTTGAAGGTTTAACACCCCCTCCCCCTGCCCCCTCCCCTTTGCCGTCACAGGTACATACCCAGTCTTGCCAAGCTCGTTATGCGCACACAGTGCCATTTCTGTGTTCCCCATGCTAGGGGAAACTCGGCACACCCGACTCAGTGCAGCCACTGGCACAGCCTGTCCCCTCGCACCCTGCTGCCATGGCACTTTCTGAAATGAGACTGGTGTCAGGACATAACCACAGAGTGGGGAGGTGATGAGCACCAGAACAAATCCTGGGCATGAAAGACAAACAAGGCTGAACTCATTGCTTGTTTCCAAGCTGACTGCTATTTCAGGGCCTTTCTGAGAAGTAGCAACAGTCATGTTCTGCAGTCGAGGTAATGCCATACAAGGAGCTGTTCTCAATGGACACCTAACAATATTTGGGCTGACCGAGCTCATCATCACGCGACAGTGAAAGGCAGTGATGTGAATGCCCCACCTGAACAGCCACTTTGCATCGTTTCCCAGCATCTCTCTCCGCCCTGCAGCATCTGGACAAAGATCACAAAGAGGGAGCCAAAAGTTCAGTGCAATGGAAAGAGAAGCTGAAGAAACATCACTGTGGTGAGGGATTTAGGAGCCTACGGTCCTGTAAGGAGTTTCCTTTCCCTGCTTGTGTCTGCAGAACAGCTGAAAGTAGAGGATGTAAGCAGGATGCATAAAGCCATGCTGTAGCACTGCTCTTGGACACCTCAGGAAAGCTCTGCCAGCCCTGACACACTGCAAGGTGGAAGGTCACCTGCACCTCAGCTTTGGAGCCAGAGAGGGAGGGAGAGCAATCAGGGAGCACACAGGGACTCTCGGGACCACCCAGCAGCAAACCATCCTTTGATCAGAGCCTGTAACAAAATCCCCAGCAGCCCAGCGTAGCCAGAGCCATCACTGCTATCAGGAGGGCTGACATTAATAGCGTAATAACAAATCAGCAGAGAGGCTGACAAGGTAATCCCCAGTCCCTCTAAGATTTTGTCTGCACGACTATACACATGAAATTAAAGCAAGCTAAACCAAAAAAGTATTTGAGGATAAATTTCCCTCCCCATGAAAGCTTTTCCATAGAACTTAGCAGGTTGTAATTTAAGTATTTTAACACCACACCTTCATTAAGTCATTTTCCTATTCCTGAATGTCACCTGTAGATCTCTCTTAACTTGTGCTATCCTCCCAGCTTCATAACAGCTGGAATAAACCCTGCAGGATTTTCTTCTTGACGTGATGATACTCCTAGAGACCTAAGAGCTATAGAGTGAATTCTTCTGCAACGTAATAATTGACTCACTCTCCAAACGATAAACATGTCAAGATACAAAAATATTCTTTTTCTTACCAATGCAATGAAGATGTGATTGAAAATGTCATGTTCTGGGTATATGAACAATATTCTCATAACTCATCATCTAAAATAAATTGTTCCATCATTTGTACTAGTTAGAAGATATTCCAAGTCAGACAAGCTGAAAGCAGAAGTTTAAACATACTCAACATGGCAGAAAGAATATTAATTTAACTCCCCCCAATATAGATGTTAAATCATAGTCTCTCGCCTAGGATTAATTAATCTTTCAAAAGTGCTCGAGTCCACCAAACACA
>VZSC01010535.1:1104-31469 GCA_013398225.1 Steatornis caripensis | reverse complement strand
GTAAACTTTGGCTGAACTTTCTTCATTATAATATCATTATAATACGAAAACACACCTCCTGGTCCAAAGCTACCTGCCTCTAAGGCAAACCACGCCTCAGACACTCCTCCTTGAGACAGAGGAGGAGCAAGGCATATCGCTTAGCATAAAAGATGGCTTCCCCACCAAGGATCACGACGATCAGAAGGACCAGCGGGATGCTGCCTGGACCTGGGACCATAAGGACACCTTGATTTTTTGCACTTTGAGATCGCAGTAAAGGAACCATCACATGTGCCCAGAGTGGACCGTGACATATGGGTAGATGGTTACACTGCAGACACCCCAAAACCAGAGGCGGGTCCACCATCCATGAGTGAACTTATCTGCTACCAGGATCCCAGGCAGAAACAGGGCATTCATTGCCCAGACACAGCCGCAGGTCCCAAGCTGCGCTTTGTGCTACTGCAGTAAAGCCAGCTCCCAGGAGCCAAACAAGGTCCATCAGTCAAAGCCAAGCAGTGCCAGCATATCTGTGCTCCAGACTCTTGCCAGAATAAACCTACCACACAAGCACAACAGCGTCCCACACCCCTTCCAACAGAGCTACCTCTACAACATACTGGTTCAGGTGTAGCTCAAGACATACCTCAGATCCTTCTGGAGACATGCTCCTGCTTCTCCGGCACCAATGGGACAAGCATCCAGGGCCTTTGAGAGCCATCAAAGCCCCTCTCCCCAGTCCTACCAGCCAAGAGATGCATTTCGGATGACACTGCCGGCACATTGAAAGCTCACGCCACGACACTGCCATCTGACACCAGAAGGAAATTGCAAACTCGTTCAGCATTTTAAGGGATCTAGACCCAGGGGGTTGTTTTAAGAAGCCCTTTCTCTCCCTATCCCCAGCCCTACTAGTTGGAAGCTAGCATGTCTGGATTTTTTCACCAATAGTCAGAAAAAAATTTGTCACAGAAAATGTGCAAGCACGGACATCTTAAGACAAAAAAGATGTAGATTTCTCAACTGCTCCCAGCACATTATGGAAATACATTCTTAGGGACTATTAAATATGGGGATTATTGACTAGATGAGCAGCAGCTCAATGGACTAGCTTGCAAATATGTCTTTAGACAATTCTTAAAATGCAGATTAATTATCCAATAGACCAGAACATTTTTTTTCCTACAGACTTCCTAATGATCTGTTGCATACACAAACATCCAGACAGTTTTGTTTGCATTTGTGTTGGCTGTGATGTTCTTCAATAACTAAATAGTGACTGAGGAGACTTAAATCTTATTTAACACCCAGCAGAAACAGAACAAAAGGCATGTCAATCCAAATCACCGAAAGACATGTCTCCTTAAAGACCCTTGGGAAGTCCAACTACCATAATCTGAAAAGGCCCCGCTTCCCAAACACAAAACTTCAGATACACCGTGTAGCATTAAATTCTTTCTACGGTTATGCCGTTAGGCATACAACGCTGACATCCAACATTTAACAACTACTATTCCCACAAACTCCTCTTTAAATGAGTGAGGCATATCATACTACAGAGATATTGTTCAGAGCCTCAGGAAAATATTGCTGTTACNNGTAAACTTTGGCTGAACTTTCTTCATTATAATATCATTATAATACGAAAACACACCTCCTGGTCCAAAGCTACCTGCCTCTAAGGCAAACCACGCCTCAGACACTCCTCCTTGAGACAGAGGAGGAGCAAGGCATATCGCTTAGCATAAAAGATGGCTTCCCCACCAAGGATCACGACGATCAGAAGGACCAGCGGGATGCTGCCTGGACCTGGGACCATAAGGACACCTTGATTTTTTGCACTTTGAGATCGCAGTAAAGGAACCATCACATGTGCCCAGAGTGGACCGTGACATATGGGTAGATGGTTACACTGCAGACACCCCAAAACCAGAGGCGGGTCCACCATCCATGAGTGAACTTATCTGCTACCAGGATCCCAGGCAGAAACAGGGCATTCATTGCCCAGACACAGCCGCAGGTCCCAAGCTGCGCTTTGTGCTACTGCAGTAAAGCCAGCTCCCAGGAGCCAAACAAGGTCCATCAGTCAAAGCCAAGCAGTGCCAGCATATCTGTGCTCCAGACTCTTGCCAGAATAAACCTACCACACAAGCACAACAGCGTCCCACACCCCTTCCAACAGAGCTACCTCTACAACATACTGGTTCAGGTGTAGCTCAAGACATACCTCAGATCCTTCTGGAGACATGCTCCTGCTTCTCCGGCACCAATGGGACAAGCATCCAGGGCCTTTGAGAGCCATCAAAGCCCCTCTCCCCAGTCCTGCTAGCCAAGAGATGCATTTCGGATGACACTGCCGGCACATTGAAAGCTCACGCCACGACACTGCCATCTGACACCAGAAGGAAATTGCAAACTCGTTCAGCATTTGAAGGGATCTAGACCCAGGGGGTTGTTTTAAGAAGCCCTTTCTCTCCCTATCCCCAGCCCTACTAGTTGGAAGCTAGCATGTCTGGATTTTTTCACCAATAGTCAGAAAAAAATTTGTCACAGAAAATGTGCAAGCACGGACATCTTAAGACAAAAAAGATGTAGATTTCTCAACTGCTCCCAGCACATTATGGAAATACATTCTTAGGGACTATTAAATATGGGGATTATTGACTAGATGAGCAGCAGCTCAATGGACTAGCTTGCAAATATGTCTTTAGACAATTCTTAAAATGCAGATTAATTATCCAATAGACCAGAACATTTTTTTTCCTACAGACTTCCTAATGATCTGTTGCATACACAAACATCCAGACAGTTTTGTTTGCATTTGTGTTGGCTGTGATGTTCTTCAATAACTAAATAGTGACTGAGGAGACTTAAATCTTATTTAACACCCAGCAGAAACAGAACAAAAGGCATGTCAATCCAAATCACCGAAAGACATGTCTCCTTAAAGACCCTTGGGAAGTCCAACTACCATAATCTGAAAAGGCCCCGCTTCCCAAACACAAAACTTCAGATACACCGTGTAGCATTAAATTCTTTCTACGGTTATGCCGTTAGGCATACAACGCTGACATCCAACATTTAACAACTACTATTCCCACAAACTCCTCTTTAAATGAGTGAGGCATATCATACTACAGAGATATTGTTCAGAGCCTCAGGAAAATATTGCTGTTACCCAGCCACGCCGGAGTTACGTTTGGAAGATCTGTACAGCACGAGAAGGTTGAAGTTCAGGGAACCATTGCACTGAGCTCTGCTGCTGCCCTCACACACTAATTCCTGCACAATGACTTGAACTCTTAAGTTAGAATTTCAAAACCTCATTCTTGATTTTAAATTTGCCACTGATACAGGATAGAGCACAGTCGTCATTTTCTCAGTGAGGGTAATTAACATGTTATTTGTAGACTGTGTTTTCAGCTTACAACTACTAAATTTCTTTATGCCTTTTCTGACAGGTTAAAATGCTGTTGGATATCAAAACCAATGCAAAGCAAGTGTGAAACATTATTATTCCAGCTTCACACCCACTTTCCCTTGGTGTGAACAATAATGCGAGCTGCAAGACAGTGATGAATTGGACCTGGAGAGGACCAGATGCTCTGTGAACACTAGCACAGTCTCTGCCCCAAACATTTTTCAGTCTAAAAAGAGATGTGATAGCCTGCTTTCAAAGCTGTCCATGCACACATACAATCTTTTAACATCAGATGTTACCAGATCACACACAAGATGGAACAAAAACGGAAACTAAGCAGATACCAAATAAGAAAAGAGCAAGGGCAAACAATGAGTGCAGGCAGAGTAAAATATATTTTGATCAATCTTTTTGGGGTGAAAAAAAAGGTGTTTTGGCACATGTAACAATTTGCAGATCAGCACTGGTTTCAATGAACTGCATACTAACACTAGCGAGTTTGCAGCCAGGCTCTGCCCGGACCGTGCCGCAGTTACTTCCCAGCCTTGCCACTTCACCCAAGACGAGTCAAATTAAGAGCAACTCTATCAGACACAGAAATTTCCTGCTTCACCATAGTCTACAAAGAGAAAGCACGGGGCTGATGCCCAACATGAGTCCCACTACAGACTCAAACATCAGTGACATCTAGCCTTGCAGTGCCCGCGTCTCTGAGTAAGGCCAGAGCGCCATTAAAAAAAAACCTCAGCATCAAAATGCAACACGTTCTTCAGAAAAATGTTAACTTGTCGTTGAACCCAAAATTCTCTCGTTTTCAGCAAAAAATTTTTTAAAATGTTAAGGCTGAACACAATGTTGCAGGGATTTTTAACAATCCATCCCCTCCTGATCAGGCTCACATTATCTTTGATGTCAGAATCAGATGTCCGTGTAGGAAGAGGTGAGAGGGTGCAGAGCCACTATCACACAGAAAGAGCCGATTTTCTGCTGAAACAGCTGAGGTGCGTTCACACGGTTCATCCGTCTGCAATGTTAATGACGTAAACTGCTTCAGCTAGAGCCACGGGAAGGACCCACAGTGACTCTCCCAAGGGAAGCGATGCAGGGGAACTGGCATTACGCTGCACAGAAAGAGCTGTTCGCCACCAGACATCCTCCCCCCACCCCCGACACACTCACACATATTATGACAGTCCCCAAAAGGAAAAACCTGCTTTTTAAAAATAGCAAAATCTTTAAGGAGATGAGCACATGCCTGAGTGGGTGGGAAATTAGTATTATTACTTTCTGCTCACAGGGTCTAAGACCTCAGATGACTTGTTTGTGACCAGAATGAATTTTTACAGACTCATTATAAAACCTTGCAAAGCAGGGTTTATAAGGTCACAGAAGAATTTCCATTAACCGTAGCCCAGCTAGGGATTGCCAGCATGATCTATTTCTCTCATTTATGCATATGCAGTAAGGCCAAGAGGAAGTGCCTTTGCTTTATTTCCACATCGTTGTGCTGACGCTGAGCTAACCAAATAAACCGAAAAGCGAGTGAGGAAGGGGAGGAGGAACAGAGACACTAAGGAAAAAACGTATGCCTGACTCTCTCCCTCATGAAGGATGCAAATAAATTCTACAGACTTTGAAGCCAGGAGATTAAAATCTCCTTGTGCTGGATGGCTCAGCGGGTGCTCAGTTGAGACATTGCTCGGGTATTGTGTTATGCAGCCACTTCTATGCAAAGGATGGTCAGAATAAATATCGTCACCCTGCCACCTGATGAGACCTGGCTCAGGGATTTGCAATCAAGCAGAAACACAAACCCGCTGGGCTCTCAAATTTCCCTCCCACCACTGAGAGACCCCAGCCTCTTCAAAACTGCACTTCAGGCACCTAGCAGTAACCCTCCCCTTCAAACACTGTGAACACTTCCCAAGTCTCTGGGTAAGAGGCAATAGAGGTCCAGGTAGGAAATCACCCATGTAGGTGGACAGTTTAGATCTTGGCTCCTTCTTCCCTGACAAATCAGTAACACGGCATCTATCTCCTTGGAAAATCCAGGGGAAGGCCCCACCAGACAGTCAAGGGCGAGCTCACGAGGACTCAGCAAACTTCCCCTCAATTCATGTTAAAGCCAGCCAGTCCAGCTGGACACTGGCACAGCCTGGTGCCCACAGCCCCTGCTCCAGCCAGGGCAGCACCCTGGCCCCAGCAGCAAGGAGTCCCTGCTCCGATGCGAGAGGCTNGGGCGAGCTCACGAGGACTCAGCAAACTTCCCCTCAATTCATGTTAAAGCCAGCCAGTCCAGCTGGACACTGGCACAGCCTGGTGCCCACAGCCCCTGCTCCAGCCAGGGCAGCACCCTGGCCCCAGCAGCAAGGAGTCCCTGCTCCGACGCGAGAGGCTTTGGGAAGAGCTGGCTGTCACTGCAGACACCACTCTCCACAGAGCCCCTGGACGACACAGTGCCCAAGACGGAGAGCACTGTTTGCCAGACCAGAGCATCTCCTGGCGCTCCCCTTCACCTGCAGTGTGCCCATGCAGCCACTGGGCCTCGGCAGCTGCGCACACAAACCACACCTATCACTTCATACCCCTGCACATTCTCCTGGCTGAATCCCACAGAAGCACCCTGGCTACGCCATTAAGGAAAGATTCACTCGGGTTTTTCCATTTTCCTGTGCTTGTAATGCTCAAGTCTGAGATACACCCTGACTGCTGCTACAGTGGCCGAACCACTGGCATGCTCAAATGCAGCAGCCTTGTCTCTTAATTCTTCCAAATGTTTAACTGCAAAAGCAAACCCTTTCTGTTGGAACGTTTGGTCTCTCTAACACAGCTGTGATCCCTTTCCACCTCCAAATCATTAAAGATAATAAATAAGCCTAGCATCAGTATGAGGAACCTTCACGTAATCATCTATCTGTGCTCTGATCAGCACTCTTTCATTACACTCCTATTTTCTACAGCTCAACTAGGAATGTCGGCACTGAACTCTGCCCCTTACCCTACAGCTATTTATTGCCCATCTTTTGCTATTTATTTCCTAGAACAGTCTCTTTTGAGTGGATCTAATGAAAAATCCAAATGAATTAGGTCCATTGGCACATTTTCAGTTCCTATTTCATTGGCCTTCCAAACTGCAAGCAGCATTAGGAAGGTAGGCTTCCCCACTGTGCACCCATCCTCTTCACAGAAGCTATGGTGATTTGACCACCAAGGCTAGACCCATCCAAATATCTGAGTAACAATTAGGCCCTCTCAGCTGGCACAGAACAGAAGCAAAACTCACCTGCCCAATATCCTAGCTCTTCCTCAGGTTTGATTTCTGTAAAGGCATCGCATGGCAAAACCACTCCTATTGTATCTGGCAGTTCCCTTTGACTGACTGGGTTCCTGCCTTGGTACCTTCCCAGTGAGGAGGAAGAGTCATCCCTTTCATATTAACACCTGCTGCTATTTTACTTTATTTACTTCAGGGCCCTCAGATGAGCCAACCCCATGCCTACTGATTTACAACACGGAGGTTTCTTCCTTTAGTCCATTACTTCCTCTTTAAACAATTCAATCACTGCTAATTTACTGCAAATGGGGATTTCCTCAACATCCTGGTGTGGGGAAGTGACTCTCCTTTTCCCCCAGCCAGCTCCTCTCTGGCATGGCTCCTCATACCTCCTGGGGCTCAGGGAGCCTCTATTCACTACTGCTGCCCTTGGAGGCATTTTGGCATCCTGCAGTTGCTTAGCTGTGTTAGACAGCACCCACGCAGCACTGCTTGTATCACGCTGCACCCAGGAACACAGGAGACTTTTCCCAGCCCCAGCAAGGTCTCCCACAGAGGCAGAGCAATGAGCAAACAAAGCAGAGGACAACACTACAGCTGACAGGTCCCGTGTCCAGCTCACTTCATTTAGCATGGTCGTAGAGAGAAGCTAATGCTGAGAGAGCTGCATAAATCACAGCTAAGTCTCCTTTCTCATCTCTCTTGTAAGGCACCTGCAGACATATGGCTGCAAAGTACCCGAGGGGTTGCATGCTCACTTCTTTATTTACAGTAGCTCCTATTGACACTAGTTGAGCATTTTAAAATATAGGAAGCATTTCTGCCTTGATAGCTTTTGAACTGCTTGAAGTTTGCCAGCTCTTTCATACCCATTAGCCACTCACTGTTGACCAAAATTGAAATAACCCTGCTCAAGCTGGTCCTCACTACGTTTTCCTCCGCCTTCATTAAAAGTAACTGCCACAGCCACCTCCATCTAGTATAGCGTGCTAAGTCTACCACAGGCACCAGAACAAACAACATGAAAAGCAGTTACATTAACACCACAAATTGCCCTTCCAAGCCACGTCCCACAGATCAGATTAAAGGTTATTACAGGGATCCTTTAAACCTCTCCATTACCTCCTCATAGGTTTTACAACTTCTTTTATCTCTCCAAGTCCCCCATTTTTCTTGTCAAAGACCCCACGACAATGTTAGTAGTTCCCCTGAGAGGGTACAGCCAGACAAACTGGAGTTTGTAGTCTCCTGTGCACAGGAACGACTTTGCAGCAGTACCACAGTCTGTGTTCTGTACAAAGCCAAAATCTGTTTTCCATTCCTATACGAAGCTTTCACATGGAGTCGCTAATATCCCATTGATTCCTGAGTATCATTCCCTCAAGTCTAAGAGACACCCTTCAGGCTGTTCTCATCTTGTTAGACCACGATTTCAGTGTGCTCCTCCTATTCACACACAGCAAGATGTTCCTTGTATTAACACATAACTCAGCCTTGTATATGCTGCCTTAGAAGACTCCTGCCCAGAGCAGAAAACATTTCTGAGAAGACTTGCAGAAACTTTTGTCTCACCTTCTGCCTGCCTACCTAGAAGCATGAAAAATAAATAAAATCTGACCCCAACAAGTGCTGTGCATGAAGATCTCCCCCCTGCCCCCTAAAGTCAGCGAGAATCAATATCCACAACCCAGGCACATATGCAAGCCTTTAAACAGCGCAAGACACTGACCACCTGCGCATGCTTAGTCCCAACTGAATTCAGAATAAAGCTTAAACCCTCTTCAAGGAAAATGGAGTTTCCTGGACAAGGGAGTTCTCCTATGTCCATATAGCCCAGACATATCAAATTCTAAGCGTGCATCCCATCCTTTATCACTTCTGTCACCCCTCTCTCTTTCTCTCCCCTGCTTCCTTCTACCCTTTTCCCTCCTTCCTCTTCCTCCACTGACATGAAAGCCCATCCTTCCAGCCACGCAGGCACTCACTCCCCATCCAGGCTCAAGCATCCCCTGCTCCATACACACAGACTCAGTAAAAACACACAGCTTCTCTTCCAGCCAAAAGGGCCTGAAGCCTTTCCTGGGTCTCCTCTGGCCCGATCGCACATGCAAAACCAGCTGCTTCTCCCAGAGAAAAAGGAATCTCAAACAACATGGTCAAAGCATCTGCTGTTGCAGAAAGCAGAGATCCTACATTGCAGTCAGATGCTTTCCCAGCAGAACTCATGCAATCAGCCAGCATCTAGCTGAGGATCTTCCCCACGTCCTGGCTGAGTTTTAAGTTCACTCGCTGCTTTTCCATCAAGTAAAGAAATCAGCGTGAGCACACAGACACACAACTGCAGAGATGGGATTTCCTGACACACTTTAGCTTTCAGAATAGACAGTTTGGAGGCAGCACTGTACATACCTGCCTTGCTGTTCCTTTGATGAGCTCTCTGAAGGCCAGCTCCTTCGAATCATTTGCCATTCACCCACAGATTGCTGTATGCTCCTTGGCATCTGGGTATTTAGGCTTTTGCCAGCCCACATGACTCCTTGGCTTATTTTCCTTGCACAGCTTGCAAAAGAAATCTCCAGCAAGAAACTTGCAGGCAGCAGCAGCACTGTTTCTGTGTCTCTCTCAGAGCTGCAGGCAGCTGCTCTAAACCCCCCATTTAGAGCCAACCTTTACAGGTGACTCTTCCCACTGTGTTGATGCCTTTATCAGCCTTGCTCTCTCCCCTTCTCACTCCCCCATGCAGGGCTCTGGGAGCCGCATTGGCCTGCCCCCACCCACAGCACTTCATTTTGGGGTTCACCTCCCTCGGGCACCCTGTTTCCACTGCCAAGAGCAGAGGCTCCATCCCCACAGGAGTCAGCCCACAAAGGGTTAAGAGAAATGGCCGTTTAAAAAAAGAAAAAAGAACATTCTTGTTTGCTATGTTAACACTCTAAAGCCCTCTTTCTAGTCAGCACAGCCTGTCAGCTCCCTCTTCCCCACATCCCAGGCAGAAGTCTCTCTACTCAGGGTGCTAATTTGTGCCAGACGTGGGGAAAGAAAAACCTGCAAACCAGAAAGAGCCACACAGCAACTTTGCCAACTTCTGGCTTTGCTAATCAGGCCCAACTCTGAAATGGAAACCAATGGGGAAAGGTTCAGCCACTTACCATCTATTTCTCTACCCAGATGGTTCCCTTCAAATACACAGCATAATATGCATAAATACTAAAGCAGACTTGCATCAAGACACTTTAAAAATACCTTGGCACAGTGGGAGCCTCACTGCAGATTGCTTTCAGAGAGCACACTTCTACCCCTATGCAAAACACAGACTAAAGCAAGCCACGGCAGAAAAGCATTAGGTACAGTTAACATCCACCTCCTACCTGCGAGCACACACGTCCTAACACCCAGGCACTGGTCACACAAGCAGCCGCTAGCTGCTGCCAGCGGCTCTATAGGAGCACCAGCGACTCCATGGGGATGCTCGGTCGATCTCCAGTGCCGTAGACCTTCGGCTCCCTGTCCAGGGACGCAGCGAAGGCTCTGCTCTCGGCCAGCTGCAGCGGTAGCATCCAGCCAGGATGTGGCTACTGAATGTCTCCTAAGAGAAAAGGCTGTCTCGCCTCAGAGAAACAAAGGGACTGTTTCCTGCTGAGGGCAACAGGGGAATCTCCCGCTGCCGCGGTGCGGGACAGCTTGTGCCTGCCAGCGCTCCAGCAGGAACGCTGCCCAGGATGCGGTGGCAGGGCGAGATGTACCTCAGCATGGAGGTATTTAAAAGATGTGCAGATGTGGTGCTTAGACGTGGCTTAGTGGTAGACTTGGCAGTGCTAGGTTAGCGGTTGGACTCGGTGATCTTAAAGGTCTCTTCCAATCAAAACGATTCTGTGATCTCCCACTAGCAGAAGGCCCTAGGGAGGCAGCGCACAGCGCTGGATCCTCCAGCAAGCAGCACCTCACCACAGAGGAACATATGGGAGACAAGCAAAGCTCATGGGTGTTAGGTTAACTTTCCCGAGGGTCACAGCCTTGAGGTCTCAAGCCTAGCAGCTGGGAAAGAAAGAAACCTGACTGGTGATGACCACTGAGTAGCACTTGCAGCATCTCTCACCTATGCAGAGCTCCCAGCCGGAGCTGCAGGCTATGCCAGAGTTTACACATAAATAACACAGAATAAAGTTGGGCCTAGGAAGAGGTTTCTGCACGGAGTTTTCCCCCCCTGCCCAGAATCGACACTGCTTGTCCATTAAAGGACAGCCTGCGTCAGTATCGAACCTGTACCTCCGAGCACACGAGTACCTCGTATATTCTAAGACAAATTATTCACAAGCACAACTCCACTGAAACACATTCCGGAACAATGAACCTTTTCCTTCCAATCCAAAGCCTGAGAAAAATATCTGTTGAACAGCATTTTCCTCACTGCCTATGACTGTAGCACACAGGCTGCGAACACAGCAACGCACAAGTACCCGGGGAGCATCCATTCCAGCCAGCCCCGCTCCTGCTCTGCACAGATGTCCGCCGCACGCTTGCACATACTAGAGACAGCCCGGGAAGCGCTCCCAGGTTATCCACGGGAGTTAAGCCGTACAGAGCGCGTGTGTCCCCTCCCCGCACTCCTTGAACTTCAGCCCTCCCGAAAGCGGGAGAGAGACATTTTGCANTGTACAAGCACAGTGATCGTTTTCGCTTAAAATGCAGTGATATGCCCCCGTTCACTGAAAGTCCTGGCTAGCACTGTTAGGCTCCAACCAACAGCTGTGGCACTCGGTCTCAGGTCCTTTCTAGGCCAAACCTTACCGATTAACAGTCTCCATCCTTACACTTCTGCTTATCGCCGATTCTGAAAGCAACCCATTCCATTAGCTACCATTTAATCTCATAAACATATACATCTATAAATAGTTAGTGTCTAACATTACCCAAAGAGATTGATTACATACCCTCTCATTTGCTGTACACACAGTGAGACAATCCTGGAAGATCAGAACCCTTAAATAAGGTTCAAAAAAGTACACGCAGTGCCTTGCCATTTCAGAGATGAGAAACAGAGGGCTGGAGCAGCGGCATGGTTTCAGTAAGGTCACACAGGCTTGCGTAGTACACCTCAGAACTAAACTCAGACCACCTTTATTCACTGCCCTGCATTTTCACAAGGAGATCTGTCTTCTTCAGACAATAATAAATATTGGACTGATTATATGCAAAGTGTTTATCTTCACTTGCATCTGAGTTTTCCTTGCTTTTTGGTGTTCTCTTCCTTGTAATTACTGCCATCAAAGGATGTTTTCTCCTGTATGAATTCCACTCACACACCAAAGAAAAATAAAAGCAGTCATTTAAAAAGCAAGGCCAAAAAAACCACCCAACTGCCGCAGGGGGCGAGGGAGGGAGCGCGGAGGGCCGGGACGGGGGCAGGTGGGATGCAGCGAGGGCAGTGGGCTGGGGCTGGGGCTGGAGCGAAGGTAGGGCTCAGGAACGGCGAGGCGAAGGAGGGCAGGGCAAGGATGGCGGAAGGGCGGAAGCCGGGATGGAGGGAGCGCAGGCAGGGCAGGGAGCAGTGGGGCACTGGCACCACGCCTTCTGAAAGGGACCGGTTATCCTCAGCCCAGACCGAGCACTCCTGGGAGGGACATCCAATTTTTGGAAAGGCCGTACCTTCTCCCCACACATCCCAAACCCCTAACTGCTTTGGGCTTCCCTGCTGTTAGCTAGGGCCCTGACTCTCCCCATGTGTCCTCTCACTCTGCCCTGCCCGAGAAGGACACTGCGTGAGATACTTTTGCCCGCAGCTCCTAAAATCTTATCTCCTCCTTGTGCCCTGAACAGTAATGCATGCTGGGCAAGAGACATCATCTAGCACTGGGGAAACTGGCAGGAAAGGAAAAAACAGGACCTGTCCTATAGTGCAAGGCTGAGAATGCAGCACCAGACAGTCAGTTCTCTAAGCCACGTCCCTGTAGGCTGTAATGCTCCAGCCTTCTCTGCTACACTGCAGTTTTGTTTTCCTGTTTGTTTAACAGCGAGAAAAGCAAAGCTTTTAAACCATCAATTAAATGGACTCTCGCATTAGGAGCAATGAACTATTATTTGACAGAAATTCATCTTCCCCTCCTGCTGAGAAGAAATAAGCTGGAGGAAAAGAATCAGCTTCACAGGAGGGGAAAAAAAAAACAACAACCCGCCTCTGCTTCAGAGACAAATTACTCATAAGATACATAGGTAATAGGCACAGGGTGCTTTGAGCTCATCCCTTTTACACATCATTTCCCTTAGGACAACAGCTACAAGTCAATTGCTTTGTGAATGATCCTTATGCCTGTGCATCAGGGACCCTACCCGACAGGCCATTCCAAGCATTTATTATTCTCAGAATAGTAGAGCACTTCTCTAGATCTGGGCTGCATTTGCTTTCATTTCGATTGTGGCCCTCAAGGTCCAGATTCACAACTGTCTGGGCCGCAGCTCAGTCCTGCACAGAGCGGTGGTTTCTGCGCGTGTCTGAGTACAGGCAGAGCAGGTGGCAGTGGGGGTCTGGGAGACAGGAACACACAGGTCTGGCTGACAGAGCTGGGATTGCTTCAGCACAGACAGCAGCCTCTGTGCAAACTCCAGCAGTGGGAGATAGACACAGCCTAGCTCTTACCTCAGCGCTGACCGCACCTGAGCCAGCCAGGGCTTCCTCTCTATGTCCCTCGCAGGTACGGTCCAGGCAGATGCTGCATCCTCCTCATCGCTCCTGCCATCTCGTGCCTTTGGAGGCGTTCACTTGTGCAACCACACTGCTTTCTTTCAGACATCTTTTGCACAGTTCAGGTACATCTCTGCATGGCCCTAAGTCCTTCATGCAATTATTGGAGCCTCAGTCTCATTGTACTCTTAGAAGATAACTTAAGACCTGGAGAGCTGATACAAGGCCTTCGCCTCAAAGTCTCCACGAGCCATCCTCTGGCGCAGTATAAATCAGTGTGGAATCAGAAAAGCCGGGCACCTTTGTCAGCCAAGAGCAGGCGAGAGCTACCTGAAAGCAAGCAGTCTGGAGAAGACAGCTATCCAGATAGTTGTCTGTGGTCACCCTGGGGTCACCAGGGACCTGGAAGCAGAAGGCAGATACGCTGTCCGACCCTGCTGTCCAGAGGGGCAGTGCGAAGCCTTCCTTTCACCCCAGCCCCTTTCACTTCACCTGTGATGGGCAAACCCCTAGTAAGGCAGGGGAGCAGCACAACATGGCTACACACCCTCCCTCACCACATCATCAGGACCGGGGTGCCATCCTATGAGTCTTGCAAGACTGAGCTCAGTCCTGCTCCCTTCCTTCCCCCTCCCTTGCTCTTGAAAAGCTCGGGCTCTCCTGCTGCAAGTCTCGCCACTAAGGGTGCGCAAAGATAGCAGGATTCCGATTATTTCCAACTTCATTTGCTCTCTCCAGTTTCTGAGACAGTTGTGTTTTATTTAAAACCTTTTGGGATCTTTATGCTTGAGATAATTCAGCAAGGGAACAAATGCCGTAGAAACAGTGTGCAAATAAATCTGGTTTGGTTTGGTTTGGAAATAAAATAGATTTTAACCATAAGAGAGAGGTTTTGAAACTGCCTTCTGATACAAAGCGTGTGTGGGGAGAGGAGGGGGAGGGAAGCCAACCAACTAGTTTTAAAATAGTTTGGTCATTTTATGAATGAGGTTGTATTTGCAGTTGCCTACAAAAGCAAGGGAGTTTGATGACCTAGAAAATCCTGCTTGTGGAAGGAACTATTGTTGTTGTAAGACTACAAATCCAGAGAATACAGAGGGTTTGGGATCCCGCTTACACTCGGGGTACAGAAAGATGGGGAAGAGACACTGATACTTCAGAAAGCCAGAGAGGCAGCGTCTGTGCCAAGCACTCAGAGTCAAAGAACCCTCCAAGGTGTTCAGGGCAGAGCACCGGTCCCTGCTGCGCCAGACGGCCCTGAAAGCTCCTTCTCAGGGATTCACTGCTAAGATGCTCCCTACGGTCAGCAAGGCACGGGGGAGACCAGATGCTCTTAGAAGACCAGTCACTTGTCCAAAACAATGGTTGTGCTATTGCTCACTCCAGACCACGACATGCTTTCCCCAGCAGTAGCTTTACTAGCTGTGTCCATGCAGGCTGTAAGAAAGCCTGCAGTGATGCATGTGGATCAGCCTGCCCCTATTTTCACAAACAGCAGGCTGTTCCATGGAATAATCTGTTGTCTACACATCCAAACATCTGGGGGAAATAGCCACCATCAGTAATCACACTGCTTACCTCATGGCATATTATGTATCTAAGCAATTAAATTATCTTTTCCCTCTCAGTCACACTAAGAGGGGCTCTGATCTCAAATTGACGTGAAGTTGAGTCGTGAATCATTTAAACAACTGCTACATTTATCTTCATAGGTGGCTATATTTCAGCAGAAGAGTAAATAACAGTACCACTGTAAAAAAGAGTCAGTCAAATGCTTGAAGTACTGAGAGATTTCTGGGGATAAAAGACATTGCAAAAGGCAAGATTTCTCATTTGATTGAAATATAAAAAATAAATCTATTATATATGTGCCAGATTTTTTCTTCAAGGTTATAACAACTTTCTGTTGGTAATAGAACATGTCCAAATTAGATAATTTTACAGATAAGAAGAGCTTTGAAGGAACCGGTTAGCGGAGTAAGTATCTTGTGGTAGTTACATAAAAAAGCCTATCTAATTATATATATATATTTAGATGGCTCAAAGAAGTTAGTAGGATGAGTTAGATAAATAAGGAACATTTTGCGGAACAGTTTGTTTGCTTTCTTTTTTATGCAAAGGAAAATATGTGTGAATTTAAAAGAGCTAAAGTCAGGAATGGCATCTGCGATCCTGATGCAAAATTTGGGGGGATAACTAGTAATCGCATCTGAGGAGGCTGTACCACACCCTACGTTGTACAACTCCCCCCACCCCAATGCACAGGAAGGTCCAAAGCTTTTCTCTGGCTGAGGATGTGCCTCTGCCAGATCACTCACGGCACTAAAATGCAGCAGGTGCATACGTGGTTGCAGGATCCAGGCTGCATGAAAACAAGAAACGTGGAGGCCACCACTAGCATTTTGTTGGTTTATTGTTCGCTGGGAATGCAGATTTCCCAGGCGCGCTGGCTGAGAGGTGACTTCCCTTACAGGACTGTTTCCCAGAGATGTGGAGGCCCTGCTACCACACTGGCATGACTAACTTTTGACCATCTACTTGTACAAGCACAGTGATCGTTTTCGCTTAAAATGCAGTGATATGCCCCCGTTCACTGAAAGTCCTGGCTAGCACTGTTAGGCTCCAACCAACAGCTGTGGCACTCGGTCTCAGGTCCTTTCTAGGCCAAACCTTACTGATTAACAGTCTCCATCCTTACACTTCTGCTTATCGCCGATTCTGAAAGCAACCCATTCCATTAGCTACCATTTAATCTCATAAACATATACATCTATAAATAGTTAGTGTCTAACATTACCCAAAGAGATTGATTACATACCCTCTCATTTGCTGTACACACAGTGAGACAATCCTGGAAGATCAGAACCCTTAAATAAGGTTCAAAAAAGTACACGCAGTGCCTTGCCATTTCAGAGATGAGAAACAGAGGGCTGGAGCAGCGGCATGGTTTCAGTAAGGTCACACAGGCTTGCGTAGTACACCTCAGAACTAAACTCAGACCACCTTTATTCACTGCCCTGCATTTTCACAAGGAGATCTGTCTTCTTCAGACAATAATAAATATTGGACTGATTATATGCAAAGTGTTTATCTTCACTTGCATCTGAGTTTTCCTTGCTTTTTGGTGTTCTCTTCCTTGTAATTACTGCCATCAAAGGATGTTTTCTCCTGTATGAATTCCACTCACACACCAAAGAAAAATAAAAGCAGTCATTTAAAAAGCAAGGCCAAAAAAACCACCCAACTGCCCCCAAAAAACAACCACAAACCCCACCTCTCTTTGAAATGTGGTGAAAGCAGAAGATTAAGAGACTTTCAGGTGAGAAACAATTAAGAAAAGAGAGTAACAAAGAATGAAACTGACTTTAGAGCTCTCGTCAGCAGGCTGTTCCAAGGACTAAGGACACAGCCCGGAGAAGAGGAGATGCTGGTTTAGCTGCTCTGGGCTCTGACATCAACTGGCACACCCCCCGAACCCAGGAGGAGCATTGCGCCTTCCCCTTCTTTGCAATGGATTTGGGGAACTACAGCCCTGGAGTCTCTGCTCTGCTTGTGACTCATTCTGGGGCAAATTAGTCTGTCCTTAAATCTCCACCGATTTATAAAGCCTCTGGTCTTCAGGGGAATAGTGTTCAGAGATGCAGAGCCACCTTTTATCTCTGCAGTTTCCAAAGGAATCATAGATGCCCTGGACTCGCTTGTCTCTCAGAGCTGGTCAGTCCACGTACCAAGCTGTGTCGAGCCAGCAAACGCTTTTCTGAGTTGAGCTCGGAGCATCCCGTTCTGACTTTCCCCATCGCCACCGTGCACGAGATAGTGTGCATCAGCATGGTCACCTGAACAGAAAGATTTAGATCTGCTGAGAATCCAACCCCTACGTGTCTTAAGCATATTCCAAGTACAGAGCAAAGTCCCAGAGGCGCAGATGAAGCAAGGCAGCCACCCCAGCAGGCACTCCTGATGCGGATGCAGGCGCAGAAACACGTGCCATTGGAAGATTGGGTTTACTGAGAAGAAAGAGAAGCCAAGACTGGAGTCTTTCCCTGTTCCTTTGCTAGTACTGGCTAAACTACTATGAGCTCTCCTACATAGGTGACTGACTGATCCACAGTCCCCGCCATTCCAGGTGGGCTGCAGCTGCCACCTGCAACCGCGTTAGCAGCATGGAAGAAATACTTTGGGGGGAGGGGGTTGTTTGTTTCTAAGGTGGACTGATACTGTCCTACCTCACATAAGCATTTGCTTTTTGCCAACTCCAGANAGTCCCCGCCATTCCAGGTGGGCTGCAGCTGCCACCTGCAACCGCGTTAGCAGCATGGAAGAAATACTTTGGGGGGAGGGGGTTGTTTGTTTCTAAGGTGGACTGATACTGTCCTACCTCACATAAGCAATTGCTTTTTGCCAACTCCAGACCAGATGCAGAGCCCATCTCACAGAGAGAGACAGATGAGCAAAAGCTCAGCAGTGCCAGGGGCAGTTTTATTACAGCAGAATAAAGAATTTGCAGAGGAAAAAAGATTAGTTCAATATAAGATACAATTGGCGCTATTTGACTTCTGCTGCACACATCCACTAACATGATACGATGAATGGGTCAGAGGGGCTTTCAAAACACAGCGAACCTGTTTCTTCCAGGATGGAAGTTACCCCCCACCCCCCAAAAAAAAGCTAACAAAATGTCAGCACTTGGAGGTGAAATACTAGGTAAAGGGCATGCACAGCAGAACACAGAACAGGCAGTTCTATAATCAAGTTCTCGTGTTGAATAGCAAACGAACAGTAGAACTGCTGGAGAAAAGGGAGGGCATCTCTTCTGCTCAGTGCTGTCTAGTTAGACGTCAGAGTTTTAAAAGGAGAGGGCAGAAGTAGGAGGAGCAGAAACCTCCAGCAGGATTTAAAAATGCAATGAGGACCCACGGCGAAGGGTTTCATCTTCTCATCACAAAGGTCAAAGGGAAACGGATGGAGTTATAACATACGCATCTTTATAACATAAACTAAAGAGAAAGTGTTCTTTCAAACTGGAGCTGACAAGAGGCCAACACAAAGCTTTCTTCTTTCCATACTAATTCAGAACCAAGACGTTGTTTTAGCACCAGAAGTGGGAACTAAATTGAAGCTTCAAGAGACAGGAGGAAGGAAGAAGTGCTCATTGATACCCTAGTATAACAATAACCCCAGATAACATGAATTATTGCAAAACCTCCAGAGAGCTGACAGAAATGTAGATCTACTCTCCCATCCATGGAGCTCCGCTTAATACAGTTTGTTCAGCAGCACTGAGTAAATATCAACAAGAAGGTTAAAATATTGATCAAGGAAAATACTTCACACTGAATAAGCTGCAGACATCTGGAAACAAACAAACTGGTGCAAGAAAGCGGCAGAGATATTTTGGGCATTCTATTTTGCCAAAAGCCCAGCCGATGATTTGCAGCTGTAACCTCCCATCTGGTGAGAGAGAAGGGGAAAAATAGATGCACCCTGACTGAAGAAGGAAGCCTTGCCAGTTTTTTGGTTTGTGATTCAGAGAAATGCAGGAAGGATCTGCACAGCCATGTCAAGCAAGCAACACACTTCTCCCAGAACTATTTTCCAAGAAGTGGTGGTCAAGTCAGTTAATGGGGCTGGGAACCAACCTCCAATGCTTCCAGCTCTGCGGAATGGCTCTGAAGGCGGCTCTGAAGTCTCTTGCACAGCAGCAGCTCTATTTTCCTACTTTGTCGCATCTCTCGCTGTCTGGGCAGCACTGCTCCAACCTTTCCAGCGTAGAGCTGAAAGTTGCATCAAAACTTTTGACTGCCTCAGCCTCTCCTTCAGAAGCTACCCTGACTCTCCTCTAAAAAGGTTTGAAGATTTAAGCCAACATCTTAACACAGACATATGCTAGCTATCAATCCCATACTGTAGCGTTACATTCACGTGCTTACCGTCTAAATCATGACCACACTTAAGGCAAACACATCCAAGCTTTCATTTTGTGCGAGCTGTGCTCTGCCTAGGTCCATATCTCTGGTGATACATTTCCCCTCGTGATAATCAGACCAACTGGCAAAGAATACATGTCAGGGACTGGACAACTTCCATTTTACGCCAACCTTCATAAATATTTTGGGACAAGAAAACCACCACCACCACCAATAATCTAGAATCCATTCACTAGCTGACAAAGGGTAATTTATGGACATTCTTCAGCAAATAAGCAGGCCACCCCCGATAAAAGATGTTTCCTGGAACAAAATGGAATAAACAGTTGTCTCTTGCCATTTGCGTGGTGGTGGTGGGAGGATAGAACTGCCATCCTAATTGCTCAAAAAGACCCTGGAATCACTGAGTGTGCGAGCAACAGTCGTAAATATCTCTAGGTGAATACCCCTTGATCTATGTAAAGACTAGGAGAGACACTTCACAAAAAGGACTGGGAGGCAAACAGCACAGGAGTTGCATTACAAGGTTAGCACTGCTTGCATCTCAGAATGCCAAAACACGCTGCAACTTCACTTAAGACTCCAAGCTCTCTGGCCTAGAAATTGGTCTTGTAAGGTTCATAGCACAGTGAAGTCCTCAGTCCCAGCTACAACTGTCAGGCATTACCACATAAGATATATTCACAGACAGGTATCACCAACACGTCAACGTTTCTGGGACCTATGCTGCATGACCACAACACTTTAAATAACATAATCCAGAAATTACAGAAATCCATCTGAAATAAGACTCTTTGAATCTTTTCTTGTGTCTTCCTTCCCTATCTGCAGCAGGCAGCAGGGAGAGATTAATTTCACGATTTTGTAAGTGAAAGAGCCCTAAAAGATGCAGTACGGTTCTCTCCCATGCCCAGCTGGGATTCAAGGGCATAGGCTGCAGGAGAAGACATAAAGCTCAGATTTTTCTGAGCTGCTTATTTTGAATCATTTATTTACAGCAGTGCAGCAAAGGGAATATATAAAATAACATTTAAATAGGCAAAACACGAACAGCATCATTAGGAAAGCATAATAGAGCTCACATTACCAATTATAATAAAGTAATCTTTCAAGGAGCTTCACATACATACATACTGCAGAAGGGAAAAAAAGAGGACTCACATACATACATACTGCAGAAGGGAAAAAAAGAGGACTCTAAACATTCAGAAATATGCCTGATTTAGCTTGTTTCCTATTTCGGTGCTTGTTATTTATTTATTTATTTTTATCAGCTTGTCTATCAGAAATGCGACGACACCACTTTCCAGGGAAGTCAAAAGCTAAAGACAGGAATATCACTAAATGATAGGGATTCATGTAAAGCATCCTTTGCAGATAATACACCAAAGCAGAGGCCCTGGCACAAAACTCTCAGCACAGATGTTCCCTATTAAAAAATTTGCAAGTTCCCTCAACAGCAAGTTTAAATTTCACTTCTCTTTCAAATTTCTATTTGATCCCAGCGGAAGGAAAAATATCCAGCAAAAGAATGGAAATTAAAAGCCTCAAGTGCTCCCATGCACTGATACACAAAGCAGTGTAAAAGAGCTTCTGTTACGTGACGTCCCCATAGACGTTCTATCCCACATCTTGTAAAGAGGAGGCAAGGGCTGCCAAGCACAAGGGTGAAGTTTCATCTTCTGGAAACGTTAACTTAGTAAAACAGAGCAGTCTAGAGAGGAAAAACAAGTGTCTTGTTCTGCTGCGCAGTCACTTCACACATACGCGTCGCCTTTGTGAACACTCCAGAGAAGGCAGTCTCAAAAAGAACTTGCTGGAAGAAACCAAACTTACTCAAAAGTATGAAGTTTAAAACCACAAGACATACATGAGGAAGAAGATTCACTTTACGGAACACAAGCAAGCTATTGTTTAAGCCCAACAGACTCTGGCTAACATTTGATGTAAAGCTGCAGTCTTTTAATTGAACAGCAAACGCTTGCAGTTATGCTTCAGAGGAAAAAAATAGTTCAGCAGGACTTAAATGATAAAAATTGCAAAATACTAAGCTGTAGTATCATGTTGAAGGGCTACATACTGACAGTTCCTAAACATCAAAATAGTGTCCATTTCAAAAATAAGAATAAACTTCTAAGTTAACACAGCAACTTATTTAATTTCATTGAATAATGGTTCTGGTTGGATTTAAAACTATAATGATAGCAACTTGAAAGCAACTCCTACAGCAGGTAAAGTGCTGGAGCATAGGATCACAAAACTGACTTGAAACAGAAAGTGAAACTCACTGCTCAGATTTAATTGTCAAACATGATCAGATGAGCCAAAGCATCAGTGGTGACAGCTACGCTGAACTTTTTTAAGCGTTCATTAAATTGCTGTTAGTGACACAAAGACTGAAGTATCAGCGAACAAAAGCACTCCCGTGAATGCAACAGTGGGTGTTGCACCAAAGTAGGAAATTCACTATAAATGGCAAAATTCCACTTCCAAATCACATCTAGCAACTGCAGAAACAAACACAATGGCCATAGGTGCACTACAAGCTGTGCAAAATACAACCAAGGCATCACTTACCGTGGGGAAGGTCCTGAAGTATCATTCTCAGCTTAGATCAAGGATTAGATTCGTTTGTTTTCTTGCAGTTGATGTTTTGCGCTAATTCCTCCTTAGTGGTCAACACTAAAGGGAAGACATAGGGACATTCTTCCCTGTACATTAAAGATTGCATTTGGGAAGGAACCAAACACCACTATCCTTTAAAAGGCAGCTTCCAAACAAGCACTCTTCTGCTGTTCTTTTATTTTGTGAGCTTTCTTTTGCCCTGGTTTAGCATGATCCTTGTTATATTACATACCACATGCAGATACCCCTGTGAGATTATAAGCTTCACGTAAGGCTGCTATTGACATCAACACAGAGAAGCAAAGAAGTACAACTCCAGAATGTGATGGGTGCAGATTACTTAGCTATCTGGAACTTCAATCCTTTCAGGAGGCACATTTGGCTTTAGCGTAAGAATAGATACTCACTAATTCGCTCGGACCAGTAGAAATTTGGACAAAGTACTTACATCTGTGAAAGCCTGAACCCAGTGCTTTCAATGTCAGAATTTTTAAGACTTGACTGAAATCTCTTGAGATTCGGTAGATTTTTTTTTCCCCTGTGGGTGTTTTTCTTTTTTAAAGGATCATCTTGGGCACAGAGCTTTGGAGAAGACACACAAAACGAGACGCACTGCTAGAAGCAGCTCTTCAAGGAGAGAGTGCTGAAACCAGAGACATGCATTTCTTGCACTGTATGTTTACAAGGCCAGGATAGGGATGATATACAGATGGTTACAGCGAACTAATCAACTAGAACCAAAGTTGCTCAAGCAGCCCAAACATTTCCTCCGAAACTAGCAGGAGACAGCACAGCAGGAGGGGAAACAGTCAGTGCTTGAAACTACAGGACCCTTTTACCTCGACCAGACAATGAAAGCAACATTTTCGCTCACTTTGCCAGTCAGCTGGGCACAGGCAGTGCCCACAGGAGAACTCGGCACAGGAAGGCATCTCCACTGCCACTGGCAGGAGGCTCTTGCGCTCTCCTCAAGGAAGAGCAAATGATCAACAAGAATTGTGTTAACTGGGAGAATTGGGGGTCCCACACTTGCAACAGCAACGACAGGTTCCAAAAGCTCATTTGTATCACCAAATCAAAGCTTCCTTTGCTGATCAAGACATGAATGTCAACAAGGCCAAGTGCAAGGTTCTGTACACGGGTCAGGGCAATCCCAAGCACAGATACAGGCTGGACTGAGAGCAGCCCTCAGCAGGACTTGAGGGTGTTGGTTGATGAGAAGCTCAATGTGAGCTAGCAATGCATGCTTGCACCCCAGAAGGCCAGCCATATCCTGGGCTGCACCACCAGAAGCAGGGCCAGCACCTCAAGGGAGGGGATTCTCCCCTCCACTCCGCTGTTGTGAAACCCCACCTGCAGTACTGCATTCAGCTCTGGGGCCCCCAACATAAGGAGGACAGGGACCTGCTGGAGCGAGTCCAGAGGGGGCCACGAAGATGCTCAGGGGGCTGTAGCACCTCTCCTGTGAAGACGGGCTGAGAGAGCTGGGGTTGTTCAGCCTGGAGTAGAGAAGGCTCTGGGGAGACCTTATAGCAGCCTGCCAGTACCTGGAGGGGCCTACGAGAGAGCAGGGAGGGACTTTTTACAAGGGCATGGAGTGACAGGACAAGGGGTAACGGTTTTAAGCTGAAAGAGGGGAGATCTAGATTAGGTATTAGGAGGAAATTCTTTACAAGGAGGATGGTGAGACACCAGAAGAGGCTGCCCAGAGAAGCTGTGGATGCCCCCTCCCTGGAAGTGCTCAAGGCTAGGCTGCATGGGGCTTTGGGGAAGGTGTTCCTTGGCAGGGGGTTTGGAACTAGGTGATCTTTAAGGTCCCTTCCAACCCAAACCATTCTATGATGGTATGAAGACAGTTTGTCCTGCCAAACACTGCAGGTAATCAAAGCACAACAACCCCCAAAACACCCAGCAGACAAAATTTATTTCCTTTAAGCTTATTTAACCATATTTGAAACTCTTAAATTTTCTATCTCCCAGATCCTGAAAACAGATTTTTTTAAGTGACCAATATTTAATTCCAGAAACATACAACCTTATCAGCTAAGTCATAAAAGAGCTATTTTACAAACATACATCTGGATAATTAGAACAATAAAGTCTTTTTAGACATTCAAACATGATCAGTAAAAATACAGGATTATTAATAAAGATTTTTGTGTATTTTTTAAAGAATACTTCCAGATTTTTTCTTCTCTTTAAAGTAAATCTCTGTTAAGAGTACATGATTGTATGTTGTACAAAGAAAATAAAAATATTCTAGTATGAAGAGAGCTCCACAAGACTTTAATTCAAAATAAAACAGCAGTGTTTTGGCTGCAGTATCCCTTTTGCAGTACATCTGCTTGTCAGTTGGCACCTTTGGGGGTGGGAGAGGGAATTAAAGGATTTCTTTGGGGAACAGAGGGAGAAAATACCACCAGCTACCATTAAGCACTGAGATTATAACCCAGGGTCACCTGCTGAAGCATCAGACCCCTCTTCTAATAACAGGCACAGTACCTGTGAATCAGAGTATCTAAGTTTTATGAAAACACTGGAAATAGGCATAGCACTGTCTGAAAGTTTACCAAAACTATCTAGACTTCTTGGCTCTTGAGGTTTACATTTTTCAGCCTTCTTTCTGATCCAACCTATAGGATGTTATAGAAATCTCCCCTCCCTACAAACAAAGTATGTTCAAGAAACCAGAGAGATCAAACACCAGCTTAGCATCTACTCTACCCTTCTGCAGGAGAATGAAATTTCCCTTTCCAGAAAGTATCCATCTGACTTTTTTGCTTGTCCATGAACTATATCCTGTAACAGCTGAAGAGAAATCCATTCTCAGGAGGATAAAAAAGAACGGTTGCTACACTACATCTTTGTTCCCAAGATAAGAAACCGTCGCTCATCTTGTATCTGGAGAAGACAAAAAAAACCCCCACCAAAACACTGGGGGGAGGGGCTGGGGCAAACAAACCAGAGAACACAGTCCTGCTCTGCTATCCAGCCTGAATAAGGGAATATACAATCAATCAATCACCAGCCAGGAGCAAATTAAAATGCTTCCTTACACTGGAAACTGGAATTTTAAAATGGGTAATCTTATGGCTTAAAGAGGGGAAAAAAAAAGTGAGAATCTCGAGTAGTGCATTTGAGATCCAACCCCTTCCACACAGCAAGACACAGCCAGAGGTCTGCCGTACAGTAGGTGTGCTAGAGAGGAAAAAGTCATCCTCTTAGTTCAGGTTACTGCTCTCAGAAGGCAATGGATCCCTGACCCCGACAACCCTTTTCTGGAGGAGTAATACCCTATTTGTAAGGATGATCAATGTAGCATAAGAAGGCCAGCTGAAACAGAAAACAAATAGGATAGAGCACAGTGTGTCATTTATATTTCCCATAAAACTGGGTTCAAATGGGTTGGTCTTCTCCAACATCCCTTAAAGCTCTCTGCTATCTCCTGCTCTGGAGACTGTCCTTTTCATCCAGATCAAAGGCTTCTCTGCCACCACCATTAGCCTGGCACAAAGTGTGGATGTTTCCCCTTACACATGTTGAGAGGTGACAGGGACAGAACTGCACCTGACCTCCTGTCCAAGGCAGCATCAGGGGTGGTGGGGAAAATTCCACTCCAGCAGCTCCAGAGGCAGAAATGTAAGAACGACATGGCAACATAAATATTCTGCATTCCCAGCTTTTTCACTGGTGCTACATCTATTATAGACAAAACAATGTATTGCTGGATGATGCTACAAAATACTTATACAATGGTGAAGAAGTCAGGGGCAGCACCAGCAGACTGCTTCCCCATGGCCCATCTGAACTGCTATGTACTTCTTGTGCAGTGTGTTGCTCACCATGAAATTCATGTAACTTGGAGAACACCAGAGAACCAAGGATTTTATCTTCAGTCACAAGGAAAGAGTATTAAGCAACCAGGCCTTCACAGGTCCCATCTTTGCTGGTCTTTGAGCATACTCTTGAAAAGCCAGACTAAGCTCTCTCTTAGAGGGTTCAATTGTAATTTTCAATCAACCATGGATGCCTGCTGGAAAGCTTTTAGACAGCTATGGTCATAGTAACTGCTCCTTTTTCTAGAGTGTGCAGACCCAGGCAAGCATCATGTCAACTGATGAAGGGGAGTTGGGGGCAGAACAAGGGTCATCTTATTTAAGGGGAAAAAGGGCCTCAAACACCAAGCCTGGCTATAGCCCAGTTCTCTTTCTGACAGGATCAGGTAAAAGATGCCACATCAGCATGAGGCAGCGCTCTGGGGGCTCATCAGAGGAAGTCAAGGTGTTTATAACCAAAGGAACCGTACAGCTCGAGGTGAGGAGGGGAGATCCCACTCATGTAAGAATGGAAGTGCTTGGCTAATACTGGCAGTATACTCACACAGGTGTGACAAGACAAGCCTCAGTGGATTCCAAGGAAGAGCAAGGTCCTGCCAGCCTGCAAGAGAACACTTTGGCTTGTGTTGGCAGTGTAATGCTCTGCTGGCAAAAAATGATACTTTGTGCAATGGCTCTGAAAACAGGAGAAACTCCTCCCTACCCTATAAGGGCTCACGGCTCCAACTTTTACCTCAGGCTCAAAATCATCGCAAACTTAACCCTTGCATATTTCTAAGGGGAAGAACAACAATTGTTTTTTTCTACATGAATCGACAAAGGACAGATCTGATTTCTTGCCAATAACTAAGAGAAAATGTTTGTTTCAAAGCAGCAGGGATTGTGATCTTTATGTTGACCAAACCCAGATTCTCAGCACTTCATGATGCATGCAGCGATGCAAACAATGCTGTAGCAACTCTGACATGTTAATGGGATTTATAGGTTTGACGTGCTGTTCAGTTTGAGTTCACTAAACAGTTTAAAACTCGGGAATAGGGTGCAAAAAAGAGTGCCTTACACACTTTCCACTAGCAGTTGTACTCATGGTGTCCGTGATACAGGGGCACAGCTTGAACCACCCTATGGCAAGCAGGAAGCGCCTGCCCTAGGACCAACTTTAGAGGCACAGACAGCTTTGGCTGTGTAGTGTTGACTGTGCTGGCAGCCTGATAGTTACCATCTTGTTCCCAGACTGGAAGGAATTCCAACAGCAAACCCCATTAAAACAGGCCTAAAGAAGTACCAGAGAGCTATTTCAACCTTCGTTTTGCACATCTCTATTTCAGTGAGAACACACTGGCACAAATCAGTTAAAAACAACACAAACCAAAACCCAATCTGACCCCACCCCCCAAGAAAACCCCCCAAACCCACCCCAAGCCCTCAGCAAGACATACTTTCAGGTACTAAAACTTACTGGCCCTATAATCAGCAGTACCTGTGGCTAACTCAAATGGCAGCCCTTATTCATTCAGTAGTGAATCAGGGGCAGATCTGCCCCACATCTTGGAAACACTTCTGGGTTTGCATTTTTTCTTTTTGATCCAGAGAAGAGTTACAAAAGTGCTGCAGGTCCAAGTATTTTTATCACTTTACAAAGGAGACAATGATCAAAGCCAACAAAGTCAAAAAACCAATTAAACCTATCTTTCTCCTCTCCCAGTCTACTCTTGCATGTCAGCAAAGGAGACCCCTAATGGGAGAGCCGAAAAAGAAGATTTGCCCATCTCAAGTGCCTGGCTATTAGCGCATGGAAAATTCTTGTTACACATGTGGTGACATGAACAGTTCCCATGCAACTGTTGAATACAGATAGTTCCAGCCACAAGTCATCCTAACACCTTCATAAGTAGCTCGTCGCATGCCAGCTTGATTGCCAGCAGGGAGTGCAGAGTCCAGTCCAGTGAAGTAAAGATTCACTTGCACATTGGCACACCCTCTCCCCTCAGACCTGACCTTTGGTTCAGGAGCAGCAGCAGGCAGGATGTACTATATGCAGAGGGCTAGAACTGTCACTACCCAATTAAAATAGAACAAAAAAGGCAGATTAAAAAATTAAAATGTGCTTTTGATACACGGAATGAAGTCAAATAAATACATTGATTTTTTTTTTTAATGTCTAAATATATTTTTATATCCTATACCCAAAGCTCTGTACATTTGGTTTGGTTTTCCTGTTCTGAAAAATTAATTTCTAGTAGCAAGGAAAGGAGCAGAATAGAATAGGCTCCGTCACTAACAAGATAGTGCAGATGCCCCATGGGAAAAGCACCCCATGGCCACTTTGCTAGAGTACGGTTCACGTTTGGATGGTAGTCTGAGAGTCCACAAGGAGGACAGCAGATGCTGTGTCCTGATACTCTTCATGCAATCTTCAGCTAGTCCTGAAAAGATGACTCGCTTCTGTCTGAAAGAGGCAAAAAAAACCAAAAACAGGGTGGTAAGAGAGAGAAAAGTGCAATGACAGATGAACGCCTAACATTTCCAAACGCTAGTAATAGCAGAGAATACATGTTATGTGAGAGACAGCACACACATTTAACCTTAAGATCTTTGTTAGTAATTCCAACAGTTATGTCTCTAGGATGCCTAAAGCCGATTTAAAGGACCCACGGCAACCACTTTACACAGCAGCAGAGCCACTCCAGCAAAAGACAGACTGACTCTAATCATTTTACACATTCAAAAATGTTCATTTGGGACTTTACATCAATCTAGCCTTCTCCGAAAGAGAAGTTGTACAACCTGAGATGTAGGTCTTTGGCAGGTACGGGTGAGACAACTTGTAAGCAATCTTTTCAGAGGAAGGAACAAGCTGCTCCGCGCATGTGAGTCTCAATGGATTCAACTGACCTTTCCTGGAATCAACACAGTCTCAGCCCTGAGAGAGCTGTTGAAACCTTTTCTGTGTGTGTGAGAAACATTAATAATTGACTTCGTGCTCTTTGTTTAATGTCTGAAGCTAACCTGGTATATGCTACCAATTATGGACAGTCTGGTTGCGTACCTGAGTGCTCTCCTGTGGAGGCTGATCCAGCCAGCCCTTGGCGTCGGAGAATGGTATAGTCTTCCTCAACCGCCTAAAAAACAAAAAACACCCCAAAACTCCAGTGGCTCTTTCTCTATTTACCAAGTGAATACAGAGGGCTTCAAATGGGAAAAGAGAAGTTTCACTACAGGTGAGTGGACTGGAATCACCCACGTTGTACAGTGACCCACGATGGATCTCAACTCCTTCATCAGCATCTTTATCAGGCCTTCCATTTGCATGCAATATTCCACTTTCTTTTCAGATATCAGTTAAATTAAAGGCTGGCTACTGACTTAACATGTTGGTATGTCTCACACATCAAGATGCTATAAACCTTCTACAGCAATGGTGATTATATATAAAGAATCCCCACCACATACAAAAAAATCATTGTGAATATGGTGAGGCTGAAAACCTTGTTATTGGTCTACTGCAACTTAGCACCTTCATTTGACATTAGCAGCAGCATGAAACAGATTTGATAAGGCTTTCTATGTTAGGAATTCATGTTCCTTAGGCCAGTGGCCCCTTCAAAACTCCACTATTGCAGACTTGCATAGGTTTTGTCCTATCCCTCAGGAATCTCTCCAAATTCAAATCAAAGCAACAGACACACCCACTAGCTCTAGCACAACTACTTGCCTCTTGTAAACCGTAACTTAATGCAAGCAAAACAGCACCAAGTTGCTGCTTCAAAAGCTTCCAGAGATAAGAGCCAAAGACAAAAAAAGGCACAGTTGCCTTTCTTCCCCCTCAAAATTATTTTCAAGCTCTTTTCTTAAGAAATACGAAAACCCTGATACTGCAAATAGAAACATAGTATACCTTTAACTTTTCAAGGTCATCCTCTATCTTCTGAATATACTGCATCATCTGCACACGTGACTCTATAGAGAAGTGAGGGCTTGCTACAAATGAGCAGGACTCTTCCACTCCCCCCCAGCGTGAGGCCATCATCTCCTCAGCAAACGGGGAGCTTCCTCCATCCGACTGGGTGTCCCGTGGGGAAAGTGGCTGCTGCCGTGCAGAGTCCAAAGAGGTGCGGTCACGTGCAGTGCACTGGAGAACTAGAGACGATACCTCCTCATCTGTGGAGCTCTCCTGCACTGTTCCATATCCATCAAGGATCAAATAATTTCCTGTTAAGAGAACAGCTTTTTACTAACACCTCCAGCTCAATAATCACCAAGAACCACTGAACTGTAGATACTTTAAGTAGATTTAAGAAAGGTAAGTGGTGAGAGGCCCATCTCCTAAGACATTTTAAAATGGGTAAGAAAAGCATGTATGAATGCTGCACAGAATAGTGATTTTATCAGCCCAGACTAGTTTGGTTCTGAATCAGGCTACAGAGATCATGGCTGATTTTTGGACTGCAGTTTGAGAATTACATGATCAAATGAACTAATCACCTACCTTCCAGTTTTTCCAAAACCACAGAATCACAGAACGGTAGGGGTTGGAAGGGACCTCTAGAGATCATCTAGTCCAACCCCGCTGCTAAAGCAGGTTTGCCTAGAGCAGGTTGCACAGGAATGCGTCCAGGCG
>VZSC01010534.1:65319-79168 GCA_013398225.1 Steatornis caripensis | reverse complement strand
GCTGCCGACCCACCAACGAGCTGCAGAGGCCTCCCTGTGCAAACTCCCGCGCAAACTGACGCTCCACGCCCTGNCCTGCAGCTCGGCCACCTGGCGTACTAGGTCATCAACATGGGCGCACCGAGTGCACGTACTTACCTTCTCCTCAGGAGAGGGTTCTGGGCACTCTCTGCAAGACGCCACCTGTACTGAAGCCTCCGTGAGTGCCAGCTCAGTCCGGGTGGAGGTGTCAGCCATCACAGGGGCTTTCTCTGCTGAAGCAGCGGCCTTGGCTCTGAGACGAGTGCCTGCCATTTTGTCAGAGAGTAGGGGCACTTCCCTGAGCTGCCGACCCACCAACGAGCTGCAGAGGCCTCCCTGTGCAAACTCCCGCGCAAACTGACGCTCCACGCCCTGAATGACGAGCCACGCCCTGTTTGCCCGCCCTGTTCGCCGTGCTCCTGGTCGCTAGCGCTCCCTGGGGGCCTCTAAATCTCCCGCGGTTGCTCTGGCAACGCCGGAGCCTCGTCAGCACTGCGTCAGCCTCGCTCAGGAGAGCTGCCGGCTCCTGGCGGGCCTCTCTCCTCTGCCTCGGGTTTCCCTGACGCCGGGAACCCCCCTGCCGCCACGGTCTAGCACGGAGCCGCTGAACTTCGTGCTAGCACCGCGGTGTGCCTTGCCGAAAATGTAAAGGGTCTGACAAAGAAAAGGGTCTGACAAAACAAGTATTTGCTGAATGACCCAAATGCATTCTTCTCATTGCAATAATTGTCATGAATATTTCTTGTGGAGAGCAAACCTCTGTGCAGGGCATAATGTGGGCAAGTGCCTCGCCAACATTTTAGGGCAGCGTACTTATTACCAATTTAGTTACTGCTGCCTAATGACAATGTCACATTGCTGTTGTTATTTGAGCCTAGCATATCATGTTCATGTCTCTGCTCCACCTTTCAAAATTTTTTTTGAAGAGCTGCACATCCCACAGACATGTTTATGCCCCCCACCCAGTCTGCTACAGAGAAGTCAGCCTGGTTGAGAAGTTAAAGAGCAAAGCATCACCATGTGAAGAGTTGTGGCACTGCAGAGGATCTTCATGAGTCACTGAGAAGAAGGGATATATTTTGGACCAAATATTATGTAAAGAGTATAGAGAAATATGTACTTTTTGGAACACTGACACTGTTTCTTTCAGTCTTGTCCCTGTATTGCTAGAAATAAAACTAGATAAGGCAATGTGAATTGAAATAGTGATATATTTAAATACAATATGTAACTCAGTAGCAAGTACAAGCAGTCTGGTGCTTTATTGCAAAAAAGATAAAATTTAAGATGGACGAACTGAGACGTGGTTTTCAACATCTGGTCAAGGCTGAAATGATTAATGAAGTTCTATATTTTGTATGTTTCTTCAGTTTACTTTCCAGTAGATTTAACTTACTTTGTATAAGCTGCCAAATTCACTTCTCATTTTTATGCCTCTCTTAATAGGATTCTGTTATTAATGCATTGAAATTTTGAAATAATTAAATCAAAACTGATTTGAGATACATGCAAATTCACATTTTACATTTACTTAACACCACAGTTCTTTTTGTATTATTTATCTGTTAATACTAATGTTGCATCAGTCATCTCAGAGAGCTCCATCCTAATTGCATAGTTCCCTGTGGAGAACTGGGTGCTTCTTTTCTAGCTTTAAATGGTTTGAAGGAAATGTTTTCTCGGTATATTGACTAACAGAAAAATTTTTCTTTCTCACCAGCTCCTACTGACTGAAATGGATAAAAGCTTTCAGTCTACTGTGTATGTGAGAATATATAGATTTGATTAGTTGTCACCATTCAGTTACATAGCATTCTTTTATGTAAAGACTAACAAGTACTCCTTGAGTTAACATCTGCATTAAAAAAATACTACTCTTTATTTAGCTGTTCCCTATCAGTTTGCTTTTTACTTTGGGCTGACCTTTTTGTAACAGTCATAGAATATAAAGCATTTGCCTTTTTATTTATCATTTCATTATCCTAAGAACAAAATAAGAGAAAGTAATAAAGGAGATCTGTGAATACTAGCTGGCACAGGTACTCTTAAACATACCTAATTTGGTAACAAAGGGGTTTCTATTTACAGTAGCACTGCAAAGAAGAACTGCATCCAGAACAAGCTAAGTATCAGAAGACCTAAATTATCTGTGTCCCTTATTGAGCCTCTCTGACTGGGATGATGTGTCTCACAGTCTGATGTGTAATAGAACTGTAAAACTGACACACACGTCGATTTGTTACCCATGCGCACAGCTGAAGGTCTGAGCCAGAATTTAAAGTTCTATCCTGTCTGAAAAAAAACCCAATACCTTAGTATCGTTTAAAGGAAGTTTTCAGGCATCTTACTGCAATGATTCTAAGCCTTTTCAATACTAGTAGTTACTGTTGCAATAGAGAAAGCAAAACAAAACAAAACAAAACAAAACTTCAGTCTTGCCATCCAGAAAGTGAGGGTTATTAGGACCTTCAGGTTAACAATCCATATGGAGGTGCTGTTTTTAACTTAACTTGCAAGGGTTTTGCAGAAAACATAATACATTCAGCTATTAAAAATTGAATCCTTATGAATGGTTACCTCAGACTGTCACACGAAAAGCAGGAATCCTAGGTGTGGATTAGCTATAGGAACCAGATGATTTGTTGGTAGGTGGACATTTCAGATAGCATTGTGTTTAGAGCTAGTGTTAAAGGTTGACTCCTACCACTAATCCCAGTACCAATACTATAATTGATTGGCAGAATATGATCATAGAAAGCTGATGACCTTTATTTCATCTTACAAAAAGTTATGTCATCCATTACTTAGACTAAAACTGAGACTCCAGGAAGTCCTTAACAATTTACTGATATTTCAATTTACTAGCATTTTTGTTCCCATTTGTGCAGCTGAAATGTTTAGGTAAAACAGAATCCGATGTGAAAAGAAAATGTAAATGGTTCAGATCAGGACAAAGTTATTAATAAAGTTATTAAATAAAGTTATTATTTATTAAACATTGTTGTGATCAACAAATAAGCTTACAAAGATCTAAGTATATAATTTTTACTTCATTTGTTTGTACATAAACTAAGCCAAAGAAGAAACATTTCTAAATGCCCAATTTGCTTCCAAAACAAGGTGAATGAAGAGACAGATGCTCAGACATGCTTGAACTACCTCTAAATTATCTTCCTCAAATGGAAAAGAAGAGAAAATATCATAAATGTTTTCTAGAACAATGAGTCTTTAGAAAAGAGGCAATCCTCTATCTTTCTCAATGTTTCTGTAACTTTCTAAGTACTTTTAAAAAAAAAGAGAAGATACCTATAAGGTTAAAGAGAATAATATTTTGACATCCTTGGAAAATAGGAAAGGTACAATTCTGTAGCATTCCAAAAAAAGGGTACAAGTCACTGAGGGTGTTTTGATGCTTGTAGGTGTAAACAGGTACTTTCTGGATGTGTGCTTCCCTCTCATTTTAGTCAATCAGTTAGAAACTAGAACTGTATAATTATTTTATATATCTGACTTCACCTACTGACAGATAACTCTAGGGTTTTGTTCTGTTCGATTTTTTCCAGTAGAAGTGTAACCCTACAAAATCTCTTTGTTTTCACTGTCCTGAAACCGCCAGAAAACACTAGCTTAACAGAAAACACTGCCTGAAACCATCCATTTACCTCTCCTAGAAACTAGCAGCACAGGATTAATGGAACACTTTTCCACCACTGGTACATCCCCTATAACCAGGAGAAGTTAATAAAAAAGAAAGATAACCTTTTTTTTTGCTTCTGTTTGGAGTAACCCTTAATCCTCTTTGAATCACTAGAAACTGGGAGATTTACAGAGAGCTGAGAATCTGATTTTCAAAGTCCACCCAGTTGTCCCAAATATCTTGCTGTCAGCATGACAGTGTTAAACCACACTTAATAAATAACTTAAAAAGACAACAGTACTGTGTCCCCTCAGACCCAAACACTGAGAACAAAGTGCAGTAAATTATGCCTCATTTCATGAGGACATGTAGTACCCACCACACGCACTCTCACTCCTCAAGCATTAGTCCCTTTTCCAGTGTCAAGGTTAAAAGATACGTGATCTTTCACAGGTTGTGCACTTTGCATCTTCTGAAATAAATTAAGAACACTAATGGATGTATTCAAAGTAATAAACAAGTAGGCAGTAGACAGAATCATTTGGCTGAACTGTAATTTTCAATTTAACTGTAACATACACAAATATAAACAGAAGGATACAAAATTCAATTCATTGCAGGCATCTCTGTAGGAAAGCAATTTGTTCATAAAAGCACATTTTAAATAGCTATTTAATAGATAATATCATCTTTGACTAGCTGAAGCAAATAATAAGATTAGAGTTTTATGCAAACCAAAGTACTGGATATAAATATCACTAGGCTTTAGGGAAGTTCATACTGAATTCGAAACTTCACAGCTACCTGTTCAACAAGAAACCTGGACCCACAAGTTTGGGAAAGATAGTTGCGTTTCATAGTGAGATTGAATCCTTGGGGCTTGCAATTCATCTCCCCACTTACGAGGGACCTCTCATCAAACTAGAAAGCAGATCAGTAACTGCAGAGCAAGAAACAGTTATTTCTGTGTAGTAAAAATCTGCTAGACATAACAACCAGTAAATAGGAATTAACATAAAGTAAATCCAGTTTTTTGCAGAACTCTTTGTCTCCTTGACCAACCAGAAAGTCTTGAGTTTGTTCCAATATTAAAATCTACAGAAAATGATGAATCAGGTAGGTATCTATAAACTGTGGAATGAAAAACAACTTGCAGTCTATTGAAGTTGTGAGTGTCAGGAGCAAAGAAGCAGCTTTCCCCCTCCTTTTCCCTGTGCTGACCTGTTACATATGGTGTTCTCCTTCCCACGCTGCGAAAGACTCTCTTCTCCTCCAATTCTCCTGATGGGGCTGGGGAAAGCAAGTCACCCAGCCAGCTGGGCACATCTCAGTAGCGTGTCATGGGTAACACGAGAACAGCTTTTTATTCCCTATTGTGATCACAGGACATCAGAAAGTAGCTGGCACAAACTGAACTTGAGTTGTAAGCTCTGCTGAGAGCAAAGATAGATAAGCTTAGGTTCCTCTGTAGGTGTAGTATTCCTAAGTGATTTTTTTTACTGGATACTTGTCACCTGGAAAATGGAGAAAGTACATTTGCACTGAACAGTGAAATACTGCAGGACAGCCCGAATAAAAGAAGGAAGAACAAGTCTAGAAGCCTTATTCTTGTTTTTTCTCCCACTCATAGAACAAACGTGGACAGGTCAGGAAGTTATTCTGTCCTGAGCAACAGCCCTAAGCATGTGCTTCCTGGTACTACAACACAAGCTGTGTCTTCAAAGGAGGAATTTTTCTCATTTCCCTCAGGCCTAGCATGACACTGTACTGTTACAAAGCTGAACAAAGAACTACAAACATTGTCTGTCCCTAGGAATAAATTCTTAGGACTGGATAAGATTTTTTGCATCCTTTAAAAAGACTTCCAAGATTATTTCGAAATCAGAAGTGTATGTAACACGTGAAAGCAGCCAAACTGAGCTATTCCCAAATCTTTTCATTTGTGCTATCTTCTGCATATTTTGATAATGCAGCTACGATTTTAACAGAAAATCATCACTTCTGTGGGACTCTGCCAATTGCAATAATATATCTTAGAGTTCAAGACATTTTCAGGCAGCTCAGTTGAAGAGTTCAGTGGTCTCTGTCCTGGATCTGTAGAGGAAATTGTCACATCATTCTTCATATGAGGAGCAGCTGAGAGAGATGATTCTTTCCTCAGCCTATAGAAAAGAAGACTCAGGGGGATTTTACCAACATGTGCAAATAACTGATGAGAGGGAATGAAGAAGATAAAGCCAGGCTCTTTTCAGTAATGCTCAGTGACAGGATAAAAGGAAATGCACACTAACTGAAACACAGGGGCTTCCCTCTGAACATCAGGAAATGCTTTTTTACTTTGAGGGTGGTCAAACACAGGACCAGGTTGCCCAGAGATTCTGTGGAGTCTCCATCTATAGAAATACACAAAACATAACTTGGCAACCTGGTCTTACTGGTCCTCCTTGAGGGCAGTGGAACCAGCTGATCTCCAGATGTCCCTGCCAAATTAAATGGTTCTGTAATTGCGTGACATACCAACTTCAAGGCTGTGAGGCAGTGCATCGCAAATACATCAAGCTACTGGGCTTGTTCTGTGCAACAATTTGTGTGCACAGATCTGGCTATTTCAGGTTTATTCCATTGCCACACATCAACATGCATTCTGAATAAGCTGCATTAACTGCATGTGCTCTTGGTTAATGCAGACCTGCCATATAAATCTAGGACATTCAGAATCAATTTGGCTTCCAGGACGTCTTTTTCTCTTGGTAACTGACTGATGCCAAAACCATATTGAGATTGTCTTCTTCTTTAGGAAACAAAACTTTCCCTATTTTGTTGAATACTTGGAAAGAAATTCTCAGTCAGACAGCAAGGAAGATCTCTTTGGCATAAAAAATGTAAAAAGTAGTTTATTTATTTTGTGCTCTTATATTGTTCATCATGTTTCACCTGCCCTATGTGTAAAAGTTTTGGCTGTGCAACAGAGCTTTAAGCCTCCCACTGTACTGCAGTTTTTAAACCAGAGCGGCAGATTCAAGGGGGAAAAAAAGGGGGAACGAAAAAAAAAAGAAAAAAAGTCACATTTTGCTGGGGAAAGATGCCAACACCATTACTTTAAATACATGAAGAAAACTCATATATACACCATTATTGAGAATATTTAATTGCATTGTATCTCCAACCACTCCCAATGCATTTTTGTTAAGGAACAGAGTGCAAACAAATGGTAAATTCTTGATTACTGTCAGAAAGAAAAAACAAAAGGTATTTGTATGCACTGCCTGGAGACTGCATTGGTAATGGCAGTCTCTGCCCACCCTTCCTCTTTTTTTTTCCTCTGTCACAGAAAGGAAAGTTAACTCTGCACCATGTAAAAACTTACCTGTTCATAAATAAGTCATGGACTGTCTAAGTCAAATTAATATTTTACTTTTTAGTTGTGACTTACACTGAGTCAGTGCTGGTTGGCCGACAGAGACAAGATTTCTACAGTTCTTCAAAATTCAAAAATGGTCTTTTCCCCTCTTCTCAGAATATATCAAGGCCAAGTGTTTACAAAGAAATGGTAGTAAAACGTGAGAATAAACCCAGAAATTGTACTTGTATGCTACTAGTTCCTACAGTATGTTTTGTAAGGATGTGTAAAGTGAAATCATAAACTACATCCCAAACTATACCTATATCATTTATGAAATACGTATCTACATATAACACACTCATACCAAGTTACTTTGCTTAGCAACAGGTCCACTGAACTCCTACTTCTAATTCCATGTACATTATCCTTTTAGTAACATATCTAGATGACATGAAAGGAATCTCTAAGATCCAAATCACAAAGAGGACTTTACAACCTGTTAGTGAATTGTACATAAAATAAGTAACATTCATCATCAGATGGTTTATAGAATTTCTTCAGTAGAAAAGCACCATACAGCAGAAATTTGTGTTGACAGTGGCAAACACTAACTGAAAGTAAATAGAACTGTCATAACCCCTGGTCACTTTTAAATAACATACCCTTTTATACATTTACAACAACTTATTTCTGGACTGAGTTTCACCCATTTTATTCTCATTCCTCTTCTCAACCACATACTAGGAATGCAGTTTACTGGAAAAGATGGTTCAGCAGCAAATGGAAGTTTTGAGGGACATCTAGCAAATATTGTTGTTTGAGACCTGCTAAAAAATGAGAGCTTCTGAAAAATAAGCACATGGCTTTGCACATATACCTGCTACTTCAGAAAGAGATAAAGCAAGCAGTGTCCACCTCAGTAAGGTTACATTTAAGATAAGAAAAGACAAGACATATGGAAGGATTTTCACTGCATTATTGGACAATGGGTTTTGATCTGAGTGGACAAGAAAGAGTAAGAATGGTTAACAGAGTGACTAGTTCATTCAACGAAACATTTTGGGAAAAGCACAGGATTATTTTTCAAAATTCAGCTGGAATTGTAATCTGGTTTTGCAAATTTAAGCCAATTTAAAAAAAAAAAGCAAGATGAATGGAGAAAAGGTTGACATAAAGAAGAAATTAAAAATTCTACTGCTCTCTTTACATATTACTCCTCTCATTTACACAGGTTAATGAATAAAATACTATTTATATTATGAGACATGTAAATTTGAACAAGAATATTTAGTTTTCATTAATGCTACATAATTATATAAGCAGTACTGTACAGGATGAAAATTCCTGGGAGTTAAATGATAAAAAATCTTCTATAATTGCAGTTTTCAGAAGGCAGCAGAAGAACAGCAATGAGCAAAAATTCCCAGCTGTAACGGTGCATGTTTATAGAGGTAAAATAGAATTGTCTCTGTCTTGAGCAGATCAATACTCAGGGAACAAGAGAAGACAGATTAATAGCGTGGTAAAAAGAGGACACTCTATCAAACAAAGTAGATAGGAGTCAAAAACAACAAGTAATTTTCATACATGGAGACCACACAAAGACAATTACTTTCAAGAAAATTGTAGAGGATTATGTGTTGGGTATCTTGTCGAGAATATTTTTATATAAGAGTCAGATACTTTAAAAATGTATTGATTTTTTAAAAATCAGTATAGAATACTAAATTCTTATGAACATGGGGAGTACTTTCATCTTAATTCAGTATAATTTATCTTAAAAATTACTTCTTTCATGTTGTTTAAAACATGGTTATATCCCTAAGTGGCAGTGTTTGGCAAATGCTGATTTCTTAATGATTATCATTTCATGATCAGAGTACTTGTTATGTGCCCCCAAAAGATGTGAACACTGCAGTATCACACATTGCCCTGCCTAACTCATCATTGCATCCTGTCAGAGCAGCAGCTACAAACCTGAATTTGCACACACTGAGAGAGCATTCAGCACCTTTGGATGGGATTGCCCATAAGCAGAGTTCTGCTTTGGAAGGTGAACAGGGGGACAGTCGGCAGGAGGGACCATTCAGTCTTCAAATTACTTAGAGATGATCATGACTGTCAAGCTAAAACCCTGCACATCAATCTGCAAGCACACCCTAAACTGCCGAAGATTTTAGAAACAGAAAACTGGTACTGTCTAAAACATCTCAGTACCTCCAGGTTTCAGTAAGGGACGGGTGAGGAGAGGTTTGCAGGTCAGACCTTCTGTGAGTGTTGAGGAGTTTAGTACCTGAAGACTTTTGTGAACAAAGCCCCACATACATGAGGAATGAGAGGTGTGAATTTTTTTACGTAACCTGGAAGAAAAACCTCAAAGCCCAAAATAACTTTTTAAATATTTGGTAAACTTTGTTCAATACAAATAATGAGTTAGGAACATTATACTTAAGTACATTAAATTTTATTGGTGTAACTTACAAGACTTATTTCCAAGCATGAGCTGGAATTTTGACTTCAAGATCTGAGAGTTACAAACTACATGTACTTTTTTCAGTCCCTTGTGATGATATAGGTATAAGTCTCAAGCTATTTTAGGGGTCTTTAAAGCTATCGGCGATTTACATGTGGCATCTCTATGCAACCATTTAATTACACTTCGTGATTTTATGGCAAGAAAGCACAACTTTGGTGCAATGTTCAGTTCTAGCTGGAGCCTTTGTCTTGAGGACCAGTTAGTCTTGTATCCTTTCCTGTCCTGGTGCAATTTTAAGATTGTCACAAGAAGGATAAATTTCGCATCATTTTCTGTTCTTATTATAATCTTCACATTGTTACGCAAAAGATTAATTTTGTTCCATTTTCTGTCCTCATTACAGTCTGTTATGGGAATGGATTAGTTTTATGACATTTTCTTCTCTCAATATAATCTTTGTTATGGGAAGGAGAATATGTAATGAGAATAAGAACATATCAAGTATTAAAGGTCTCTGAGAACTCATGACAAAGACTGTAACAGGAAGAGAAAATGACACCAAATCCATTCTTGTGACAATCTAGAGACTGTAAAGAGAATTTAGGGTAAAATTGTATTTGTCCGTTAATAAGACAAAGATTGTTGAGAAAACGAAAATTGGAAAAAAATTAATCAATTCTGTGACAATCTGGATATTGCATCTAAGTTCATGCTGTGCTTTTGAAAGCATAGTACATTAATGGAAATATGGCCCTATATAAGAACATATTGCTTTCAAGATTTTGGTAGATATAGGTAGTGTACTCTGAGTCATAATTGCACATTATACCATCTAGATGTCATTAATGGAAAACAGGACCCACAGAGAGCTTCAGTGGAAACAGACTTCAATATAGTCAGGAACTAATCTCAAATTCCATTTTCCATATTTATCTAGAAAATAAGAACCTTTCCTGTGTTGTCCTGGTTTGGGCTAGGACAGAATCAGTTTTCTTTCAGTAACTTCACGTTTTAGCTAAGTCTTTTCTGAGAAGCTGCCATCTCTGAAATTAACTGCATGTTTTTCCAGACAGTAGCTCCTTCTAGCAGTGATAAGGCTCAGTGTTTATAGTCAGTGCTGGAACATNAAAATGACACCAAATCCATTCTTGTGACAATCTAGAGACTGTAAAGAGAATTTAGGGTAAAATTGTATTTGTCCGTTAATAAGACAAAGATTGTTGAGAAAACGAAAATTGGAAAAAAATTAATCAATTCTGTGACAATCTGGATATTGCATCTAAGTTCATGCTGTGCTTTTGAAAGCATAGTACATTAATGGAAATATGGCCCTATATAAGAACATATTGCTTTCAAGATTTTGGTAGATATAGGTAGTGTACTCTGAGTCATAATTGCACATTATACCATCTAGATGTCATTAATGGAAAACAGGACCCACAGAGAGCTTCAGTGGAAACAGACTTCAATATAGTCAGGAACTAATCTCAAATTCCATTTTCCATATTTATCTAGAAAATAAGAACCTTTCCTGTGTTGTCCTGGTTTGGGCTAGGACAGAATCAGTTTTCTTTCAGTAACTTCACGTTTTAGCTAAGTCTTTTCTGAGAAGCTGCCATCTCTGAAATTAACTGCATGTTTTTCCAGACAGTAGCTCCTTCTAGCAGTGATAAGGCTCGGTGTTTATAGTCAGTGCTGGAACATCAGTAGGAATGGTATGCAGAAAGGCTCTTATACTTATTCCTGTAGAGAGCAAGGTTGATGTTTGCTTCTGCTAACTTTCTTATGTGCCAGAAATGGAAGAGCAGAAAAGGGGTCACACCCGCAACACTGCGATGGGGAGGAGCAGGTCAGACAGGTGATCCAAAACTGACCAAATGGAGTATTCCATCCCATACATGTCATACTTGGTATAAAGCTGCGGGATCACAAGGGTCAAGCTCTCTTCTTCTATGGCTTGTGTCCCAGGAGGAATTCTGTCCGATTCTTCTGCCTTCGATCCCAATCCATGCATTCCTGAATCCAGCTCCTGCCTGCTGCAGAGTACAGTCTGGGACTTTTCCAGGGTGCACCCCACAGCATCTGGATAATGTAATAGTCATTGGGTGGAGCTTGATATTGGTTTTGTATGTATTTATATGAATTTCATTATTAGTTTTCCTATTATTATAATACATTATTATCGTAGTTAGAGTAAAGCTGTTTTAACTTTTCCAACCCGGAAGTCTCTTTTCCTTTTCTCTTTCCCCATCCTTTGGGGAGAAAGAGGGTTAACAAAGAGCATCTGTCATGTTTTTAATAGCCAGCCCAGCTTTAAACTGTGGCACTGTGTGAACACTGAAGCAGTTGTTCCTCAGGATCTAAAACTTTAAAATAAATATAACAAAAATCCGTGTTAAAAAATCCTAAAATGTTATATTTGCAACAGCCTACATCAGCTCTTCTTACCGTCTTAATACTTATTTACATATAACAGAATTCCAGAAAAGACAACAGTAGAATTTTATGTCAAGGGGGCAGGGGGAGGGTGTCCTGATAATTTCTAGGTATGTACGACAACCTTCAAGATTTCAGACTAGATGTACTAGCAGAACTTAAAGAGATGAGCTGCATAAATCAAATGATAATTTTTGTGATCATTGGAAATGTACAAATTTAAAAATTAAATTTTATTGTAATGACTCTAGAAATAGCTTGAACCAAATGGAAAGCAATTAATGGATATGAAATCTGGCAGTTTTCTAAAAGCTGCTAAAAGCCTACTCTCCTTAAGTGTCCAGTATCAGACATAAAATAGGCAGAGAGCTTTGAAGCCAGATGGAAGAGAAAGAGAAATAAAAACAAGGAAAAGAAAACAAAGTTTACCTTATTTTCAGTTAGAAATGTCAGTTCTGCATCCAAATATAAATAGAGCCGAAAAAGAAGGGGTAGTAATAAAACTCAAATAACGCAAATTGTAGCACTCCAATATAGCTGTCAGTTGGGATTTCAGCTCTGATCAGTAAGAACAGTTGGTGATTCAACATAGACACCAATCAAGTCTCAGACTTGATCACAGATTCTGTCCTGGTGTGTCCTGGGGAAAAATTACTCCTGCATCCCCTACATCTTCTGTTAAAGATTATCCACCTTCTGCAACAGAAAACCTACCAGAAGGGTTGTCAGCCAGGCTGTGTAAATTTTAATACCAACACACTTGACACTTGTTTTAAAACCTCACAAATTTGGAGGCTGTGTTTTTCTGAAACTGTAATTAATGACAGTTAATGTAATTAATGACAGTTTCAAATAAAAGTAATAGCTATAGAAACAGTAGAAAATCAGCTTACCATAAAACCAGTTGTGAGCAAACCATTAGACAAGATGAAGAATCAGTAGGAAGTGGTGGAAGAAATTGTCTAAGGAAGAATAAATCTCCTGTTTAAAGACAGATATTCAATAACAGTGCAAAAACTGCAGAGAAAAACACCGTCCTCTCAGTTGAACAGCGATGAAGATTCACACGCTTGTTGCACAACTTGTTGAAGTTTAAACTACTTTCAGTTTTTATAGAATAATTTGAGATCTGTTCTTCCCCATTATACAGGATTCACTAGAAAATGACCACAGGATACAGGATCACCTTAAACTTAAATTATGTCAGTGATATTTCACAGCATATGCAACAGGAGGCAGGAAAAAATAGTGTGGAGAGTAATACCTTTAATTACTATTTATCCTGCTTCATGAGTTAGCAGGAAATTTTATAGGACCTTTTTCATTAATAAAGTCACAGGCTAAGTTCATGACATAGGTCAATATTCTTTATTCTGAGGAAGTTTTAAGTGGAGAAGTTTACTCTGATTTTCTTACTCAAGAGAAAGGAAATCAGCAATTTATTACATGTTGCTCTATACGATATCCAAATCAAATGCTTTACAATGTTCTCTTCTTTGCATTAATGTAAGTGTTTCAGCTCAGATCCTCCAAGATAATTAAACATCTAAGTCCCTGTGATTTCAGTGTGAATTAAGCGCCAAAATGCCTGTGACTTTTAATAGTCTTAGATATGCATAATTTAAAGTCAGAATTCTAATCCTTCTCTGTGACAAAAAAATATCCTAGCACTCCTTACAGATGTTCTTAAGAAACTCGTAATTTTCTGCCTCAAAGATGATAATAGCAATCTCTATTTAGTAATAACATAATACAGAAGACTAAACATTGTCAAAAAACTTTCATGGCATATCATCACTTTTATGAGACAAGTTCCACCTCTGTTGACTTGGTGAGATACTGTCCTGGGTTCGGCTATGATAGAGTTAATTTGGGTTCGGCTATGATTGATAGAGTTAATTTTCCCCAGAACGCTGGGAGGGGGGTAGCCGACCCA
>VZSC01010534.1:17988-65203 GCA_013398225.1 Steatornis caripensis | reverse complement strand
CCCAGCCCACAGCCGGGGGCCGGGCCGGGCAAGGGCGGGGAGCGGCCGGGAAGGGCGCGGGGCGGCTCCGAACCGGGAAGGGCGCGGGGCGGCTCCGAACCACGACAGATATCTTTGGGCAGCTAATGTCCCACTATCTTTTCTTCCTCCAGTTTGAGTTCCAAAAGGTCCTTTATTTCACCATAGCTTGCATATAACTTCATGTAACTTCATGTAAATTCATGCTATTGACGTGCGGAAAGCAGACTCCACAATCTGTAAGATTGTAAAGTAGGTATGTTTATTCGGCGCCGGGCGGCACGGGGGTAGTCCCACCAAAGTCGTGCGCGCCCAGGGTAGTAGCTTGGCTTCAATTTATACACGTTGTGCATACATATTCATAAGATTTCCCAATACGCCTATACATATGCATGACCTGTCCCTGCTTTGTATTAAAATTTCAGTTCCAAGGGGTCATTTCCGTAGACTCCTCCCCACTGCGCTTGCGCAGTACCTTCTTGTGGTGGTCGTCAGTGGTCGTGGGGATGAAGATAGACGACTCCTCTTCGTCACCGCTAGTAACCTTTTGTTCTTGCGCAGACTCAGTTGTTCCCTTTGGCTTTTATCAAAACCGCAGGTTCGGTCTTTAGCTGGTCCTTAGGCTTTTCTAACTCGACCCTGCACTTAGTCACTGCCCCATTGTTCTGTTTGTAAGGACTTTCTGTGCTGGTGAGGCGACTCCCTAGTCCTTATTAGGAAAGTTTGAACAATAGTTAACAAAGCGCTAAGCATCCCTTATCAGCTTGGTTCCCTGGTGCGTACAGTGATCATTAAGTAACCCTGTATACATCAGAACTTCTTTAACCCCTTCTCTCACTATGAGCTATCCTCAATGGCCCTGTCTGGCAGAAGTAAAAGCTTTACTTACATATTTAATTAGTATTCAAAAAAAGTTTGAACATAAATCTATTACCTTGGTGTTTAGAACCACTAACTCCTAGTCTCTACCATGTAGTGTACATGTCACAGTAGCATATTATGTTAGACTAACATGTTTTTTTCTTAACTTTTACTCTACCAAGTAATCTTCCTGCCTGTATTTGTTCCTTGAGGCAAAATTGATTACTTTAGTCCCGTTTAATCTTAAAACACACCTTATTGTGTTATTATCAAAGAGATATATTTGTTTTATTGTGTAGGATATATAACCACCTCCTTAGCTTTGCAACAGGAGTGGTACCTCCAAGCTTCTGAATCTTCCGTTGTTTCACCGAAATTCATACTATCACATAAAACCTTAATTTTCTAGGCAATCAAAAATATGTACTTGTTTTCTTCCAAAAAATAACTCAAGAATCTAAAACAACACAAACAGGTGCAAAAAGAAATTAAGTCTCTCATTGAGATATGGAATGTATATACTGTTTTGTAATGACGTTATTCAGAACACTGCTGATAGACAACAGAGCAAAGGGAAATAGCTGACAGCTGCCTTTTCACCAATAATTTCCGTATTACAGTTAGCAGTGAATGTTTCATCTTTATACATTTATGTAGATATGTGACATTTACAGTTAAATGATGTTTTTCATGGATATTCTTCAAGTGATGAATAACTGTATTGGTGCTCACTTCTTCTATCCATCCACTGATTTCCAAAGGAAAAAAAGAACAACAAAATACCCTATTTTTCTTCAGCAACTATCTGCTTGAAGACATTGAAATACTAAGGCCAATGCTCAAACAACATACATGCTCACTTAATAATATTTTTATTAAATTGAAGGCTTCCTTAACTTTGTCAAGATTTTTCTTCATTATTTTAGTCCATTTTCCTCTCAATGAATGTATTAAACCAAAAATTTGACATATATGTAACTGAATATTTGATATTTTCCCCTCCATACCATAATTATACAACTAGAGTATGTAATTTTCTCATAGTTTTTTATTCACAGTCCTTTACAAATCCTGAGTTCAACAATGCAAGCCTAAATTTTACTTAGTTTTCATTCTATTTCTTTTGGGCAGAGGGGAGATCTTTCATTTGTAAGATCAGTCATTCCAGCATTACATTTTTTCATGCACATAAATTTAATTTAAAAAAACTCCATCTTCTTTGGGATTTATGAGCCAGATTCACATTTTGCCACACTGTTATCATATGAAGAAACCTTCTGAGCACTGTGCAAAGTCAGTTTATTGTCACATGGAAGCTCATGCAAAGTGATACTGTCTGCTGCTCTTCCTCCACCCACAAAAAAAAAAGAAAACAAGAACGGTTGTATTGTTTACAAGTGCATTTGCAGTTTGAGGTTTTCCTGTTTCATTGACTGTGGTTTTGGTTATTGAAACTTTGTCTCAAATCTCTTTTCCAGTGTTTTTTTTATTCCCTCTAGTTTTCAGAGGCTTGTCAACATCCAGTAAACATCCATGGGAAGTGTGAGTCTCCTTTGCTTGGCAAGTTTCCATTAAACTGAAAAGGCTTCTTTTTCTGCATCTCCTTCACTCTCTAAACCTCTTGCTGTAGATTTCTTAGCAAGGATCGAAAAATTGTACGATTGTCTTTTGGAGCTCAGATAATTTATAATGCCTGTACGTTTACCTTGTCCTCTATAAAATACTATTTGTAATGTAATCCCTTCTCTGATGCAAGACAGTACTTTTCACAGAAATGTAATATGAATTCATAGCTATCTTCCTCTGCTGAAATTTACTTTAAATTATTAAAAACATTGTTGGTTTCAGCACTAGTTGTATTAAAAAGTAAGTCTATTGATACAACATTTTTGTTCATGTTCATTGCTTTTAGAAACAGAACAAAGCATCACTTTAACCTTTATTATTTATCTACCATGTCTTCAAGGCTATTCAGTTTTGAAGGATTTTGATTGACCTGTTCTTTTATCTAAAGTATTCTCTTAACAGTAGTCCCAGAGCACACAGTTCGGAAGATGCTCAAAGCATAACAGAGGGTTCAGTGTTTAAGATCCTACTGATTAGCATTGTATAAACACTGTAGTGTCACAGTCAATCCGAAGTGGTTCCTCCCATTTCAGAGTTAATGATACAGGGTGTCGGTGGTTTGAAGCTAGACGAGCTATTAAACAGACAACAGATGCTCTTTGTTAACCCCTTACTTCCCCAAAAGGGGAGAAAGAGAAAAGGGAAAGAANCTCCTTTGCTTGGCAAGTTTCCATTAAACTGAAAAGGCTTCTTTTTCTGCATCTCCTTCACTCTCTAAACCTCTTGCTGTAGATTTCTTAGCAAGGATCGAAAAATTGTACGATTGTCTTTTGGAGCTCAGATAATTTATAATGCCTGTACGTTTACCTTGTCCTCTATAAAATACTATTTGTAATGTAATCCCTTCTCTGATGCAAGACAGTACTTTTCACAGAAATGTAATATGAATTCATAGCTATCTTCCTCTGCTGAAATTTACTTTAAATTATTAAAAACATTGTTGGTTTCAGCACTAGTTGTATTAAAAAGTAAGTCTATTGATACAACATTTTTGTTCATGTTCATTGCTTTTAGAAACAGAACAAAGCATCACTTTAACCTTTATTATTTATCTACCATGTCTTCAAGGCTATTCAGTTTTGAAGGATTTTGATTGACCTGTTCTTTTATCTAAAGTATTCTCTTAACAGTAGTCCCAGAGCACACAGTTCGGAAGATGCTCAAAGCATAACAGAGGGTTCAGTGTTTAAGATCCTACTGATTAGCATTGTATAAACACTGTAGTGTCACAGTCAATCCGAAGTGGTTCCTCCCATTTCAGAGTTAATGATACAGGGTGTCGGTGGTTTGAAGCTAGACGAGCTATTAAACAGACAACAGATGCTCTTTGTTAACCCCTTACTTCCCCAAAAGGGGAGAAAGAGAAAAGGGAAAGAAACTTACAAGTTGGAAAAGTTAAAACAGCTTTAATCTAAATATAATAATCATGTATTATAATAGGAAAAATAATAATGAAATATATACAAATATATACAAAACCAATATTAAGCTCCCCCCTCCCCAGTGATGAATACATCACCCAGACACTGCACAGCATGCCCCAGAAAAGTCCTGGACTGTACTCAGCAGCAGGATCTGGAGTCAGGAATGCACAGATCAGGATCGAAGGCAGAAGGATTGGATAGAGTCTTTCCTCGGACTCTTGAGCAAGGAAATGGTCAGAGCTGGAGAGCAGAATCCTACAACACCACCAGGACCCCCACTGACAGCCCCATGCTGGGTTGAAATAGGCTCCTGGGCCACAGGTGTGGGTGGAAGCACCATTTGAGGCTGCTTAGGGCCATTAAAGCCCATCTGTGCCCTCAGGCTCCTGGCTATAGAAGAAGCAGTGACCCTTGTGATCTCTCACCTTTATTCTGAGCATGATGTGTATGGGGTGGAATACTGCATTTGGTCAGCTCAAACCAGAACACAGGGCTTCTTTTATATCTGAGATTATTTTCTTCCTACAAAACCAGATCCTTTACCCCTCCCTGTCTGTGAGATTTTTCTCCCTAGTAAGCTGGCCAGTGGTGCCAGCACATTTGTTAACAAAACTGCACACATGGCTGCAAATCTAAGGAGCAGTAGCTCAGCTGTAATGCATGCGTGTAACAAACCATAGGTTCTCCTACTGTAGAGCAACTACACCACTACTTATGGAACAACAGAATGACTGCCGCTGCTGCATATTTGCTAGATCTTGTTAGACAACCTAATATGAGTATGTTCACTATTTTAAATAAAGTAGGAAATAAACATTTTCGATTTTAATCTTTTCTTCCTGTACAGCATACAAAAGCAGGAGCTAGTTTCACAAGGCACGTAACCATGTTCACGTTTGTTGTGATCAGTGTGAATTTAGATCTTTAAAATTTTTAAGTCATGGATGTGTCTGTGCTGTCTTGGGAAAAGGTCACTAGCTATAGTGTGTAAAAATCAATGAGGAATACAGGGATTATTTTCACAGCATGAAACATTCTTTTTGGTCAAATCAATACTTCAGCAATGTCTTTGAATCATGTCTACCTCCTGAATTCAGACACATTAAAGTTTTCCATTACACTTACAACGTGATCCTCTTCACTGCTTGTATGAGTTAAGTTGTTCAGTTAGCTGTTTCTGGGTCTGCTGCGTCTAGCCAAGTGTAGTCACTGTTCTAGGTACTCTGGGAACACTTTTGTCTGAAAACTTTCTTTCAATGAAATATTTGCTCTTTAGACTCTGGAAAATTGTTTATTAACTTTAAATGCCTCCCTATCCCTTAAATGGTTACAAATATGTTTGCAGACTTCTCTTTATCATTGGCTTCTTGTTACCCATCTCAAATCTGATTTATTACTCTAAGAGATTGAAAGTCCAGTTGGCATTTTATCTAGACAGATTTCCTCTTATGACAACATGTTTTTGTGTAAGGGTTCAGCATGGCAGGATGAATGCAGCTGAATTGATAAAATCCATGGCTATCAACATCAATGGGAACACATGAGTGTTTCTTCCCCTGTTAAGCTATACCTGTAATGCTTGTTAGTTTTTATGTTGTTATTTTAAATGCTTACCTTGTTTCTAAGGTCATCCTAAAAGGCTTTGCATTAATCATCATGTGAGAATAAAAGTTTCCAATTCCTCCATCTCCATTTCAATTTTTTTGCCTATTAAAGAGATAGATTGCCATAGGAGAAAAGTAAACCTTCCTAAATAAATAAAGTGTGCATCACTTCTGCCTCATCCCGCATGGTGTCCTCGAGACCAGTCACCTCTATGAAGAAGCTACTGATCTGTGAAGAGGCTAGCCTCAGAGATGCAATCTCACAACTTTCATGTTGGTGTCTGGTTATTCACCAGATTTTAAAATTTAAGTAGGATTTCCCAGCCCAAAGCCGAGCAGGAAAAGAAGAGAAGAAAGCAGTGGCTGTCTGGCAAGATAAGCATAATCAGTATGCTGCCAGGAGTTGAGGCAGCAGAAAGGAATCGACCTTGTTTTAAGAGACAACACAAGAATGAACTGTGATTTAATAGCCGGGATCTACAACACTATACTGTAATTCTGACACGGACTTAACAATAAATTTAACTGCAGCAAGGTTTGATATAAGACCCAGAGCACACAGCAAAAAATGGAGAATTTAACTTATGATGAAAGTAACAGCAAAAAATGGAAGTTAGTGTGATTCTTGGATTTTCCACTATGTTCCAAAATCTTAGAACACTATGTGTCAGCTTTACTCTATCTCAAAAATATCCTGAATTTTATGTCATACTTCAGAAACGAGGCAGAAATACAGAAAAAATAAAACCGCATTTACTCAAGCTTTATTATTCTTTCAAACTACAACAAGTTTTCTTATTAGTGTGCTCAGTTTTTGCTCCAGATGGTAATATGTAATGCACTCTGAAGTGCGCTTCATGCAACTAATAAGCTCATTTGTGTTAAGGAGGCAACACTTTCTATAGATCCTGTGTATAGTTCCTTCACTATTTTTTTGATAGCTTTATTCAAGAACTTGTAACAATTTAAAGAGAGTGCAGATTTTCAAAAAATGGTTTCTCTAGATAATGGAAAAGGTTATTTTGAAATGATAAAAAGAAAAATATGTGGACTTTAAGAAAATATGTGGAGTTTAAGAAAATTCCCATATGATAGTCTTATTACCTACAGCAGTTTAAAAGATTTAACTTTTTTTCTTTTTTTTCTCTTCCCTGCCTTTCTGAAAGAGATAGCGATCATTTGTCTCAGACATTTTTCTTGAAGAACAGCAAGCAGATAGACATGACACCAATGGTCATTTAAGCTGATCCAACCTATTTGTCAATAGCTAGACTGGGAAGGAGGTCATACAGATTCCATTTAATTTTATTACAGCCCAGGAATTTTTCCCCTCCTAAAATATCAGTGGTATTTTTTGACATTTATATTATAAAAATCCCTTGTTAAGTGACTTTCTTAGGGACAGATAAGTTACTGGGTCTTTCTCCTTCTACCAAAGGTAGAGATAATTCTGTGTGGAAGTTTAGGTGGCAAAAAGGGAAAGTCTGAGCTATTATTTACTCACCACTTGACAAACACAGAAACTGGAACAGTCTTTAACATTTATTTAATCATGAAAGGTCACATATGATCAATGACACTGAGTAAACATATTTACAGAAAAATCGTTTAAGTCTCAGATCTCATCCAGCAGAGACCCTTCAGTACCTCCAAAGAAGAGGCACAGATAACTATTACAGAACACTTATCTCTGTTTGAGGGTAGAGTGTTTACACCTTTCCAATCTACATTAACGTCTCTAGTGTAGAACTAGATAGGCAATAAACAAGGAGAGTTCATTTTGCATCTTCATTTTCCTACAGTGCCTTTATCCATATCATGCAAGAGGTTTTCTGTCAGCTGCAACTGCAATTATTTTTCAGAGCAGGTGTTGTGTGCTGCTCCACTGAAATCCAAAGACAGTTCAAAATGTTAGCAGACAAAGTAGAGGTGTTGAAATAAAGTCTTTCTGTACTTGTTCCCCACATCTTTACTTATTTGTAAAAGTAATTGCAGTGCCTCTTGAAGAAAAAATTGTTCAGGTACTTCAAGCAGTTAACTACAGCATGAATATATAGTTTGTGACTACCACAAGACTGTAAAAAGATGAAATAATAAATGAAGTTTCCAAATATAACTGGCAAAGAATTATACACATCTGGCAAGTCCCCAAATCATATAAGCAGACTACCTCATAAAAACAGACTACATCACTTTCACTTCATCCAAGTGCAGAGGACTGATTAAGAGCTGTTGTGAGTCTGGCCTGTGTTCTTATGAACCTTTGAGAATTGACATTAACTCATGCCTCCTGTCTTCTAGCTCTCATATCCAAATATCCTCTGGTAAACCATACTTGTACCCATCTGATGACAGCTTCTGGCAGAAGGCTGGGACTGATGCAGTGATAACCTCTCTTGTAGACTGCAAGAAATCACAGAATTCGATAGTAAATCCAGAACACATTTGTTCCTCTTTCATCCTAGAGCTTGCCTCAGAGCTCTCTAAGCAACATCCAGCTGCCCTCAAAGAGTCATGCTGACTTTGAACTCACTGGTTTTCTCTTCTCCTTGTCCTGGATTACAATTTCTCCAGGAACTACCAGAGAAATCTGATTTTCAGCTGATTGGTGTTTATAGCTTGTCCTAAGCAGAACAGCTTATCTCACTCCCTAGAAAGACGTATCAAAGAGCTCTCTTTAGGCCAGCATATGCAAATCAATTGCGAGAGTCTTTTGCCTTGCGCCATGACTGATATAGAAGCCCTTTACTCCACATACCTATACTCAATTGTAATACAAAGAATTGGATTTGGCTTTCAGAAAAAAAATAAATACATGGAAGGGAAGCCTGAACTAAGTAGCAAATCACAGATAAACCAGCTATGCTCTGTATGAATTTTCTTCCCCTCATATTTCCATTTTCCCTATAATTATTAGTTTTAAAACCGAATAAATAAATTCAGAAAAATGCTTGTTCATTTAAAATAAATGAACTGTCCCTTAAATGCATGTTCAAAATACTGGAATAAACCCTATATTCTGATATCCAATTTGAAGAAGCATTTCTGTGCTGTAGAGATAGCTTTTGAACAATGTAATGAAAGGAATGGGATAACAATTACTTTCCATTATTGAATAAGTAAGCAAATTGAGCTTGAAAATAAATAGTAAGTGTGGAAGTTAGATCTTCCCACAGGAGGCTTAACCCAAACATCACTTCTTTTTTTTGAAGAAAATAAATTCCAATCATTTTTATTTTAATAAGTGTGGATTGTGCATTTTAGTTGAAACTAAGACTTTCTCGCTTCAGACTACCAGCTTTGTTTGACTTACTGGCCCCAGAAATAAATTATGATATTATGAAATCTACATTTAGCTATATGGATGAGAGATGAAAGATGAACAGTAAATGCATGACCTTAAGAAATTTTTTTTAGTTTTGACGTGTTCTGTAAAGTAAAATCAGTACAAATGGATCATAAATAGTGATAAATTCAAATAATCCTTTCTTTCAAAAATGCAGTGGAAAATGCTTTTCAAGAAGTGATATGAATGAATGTCATACGTGGGTGCCAAGAGGAAAGATTTAGCTCTACCCTGAATAATCTCTTTTTAAAGACAATTTGCAGAGTTATATTGTATAATACAATAACTTTACCAATGTTAGTAGTTACCTTACATTAAAAAAAGAGAAGATAATTTGTTGCTCTGTGTTCACATCACTATCTAAATTTGTCTTCACTTTAACAAGTTTCATGCCTCTGATTTTAAAAAAAATGTTGGTCACCATATTTACTTTAAAAATGTGTCCCAATCTCAAAATTGTTTGAAAACCCGTTCTGTAGAAATACCAATTTTTTGTTAATGGGTCTCATTTAGTTAAGTCTTGCTAGCTTATTTTTGGAACAATATTGCTGAAATTTACAGATAGTCACTGAGTTTTTGGCTAAGATACCAGACTCAGAAACCAGAACCTATTGTTTCTCTCTGCCATGAGTTCTAGTGACTTTTGGTTGGATTTATCAATTTGTAGTGCCTCAGTTTCAAACTGTAAAAAGGTGGATGAACTCCAAGGTAAAGTCTGCTGATTCCCAGATAAACTAGTGGGGTTAGAAGCCCAAGGTGTAAGAAAGCTCTATGTATCTGGTGTACAGAAGGGGAACTGAATGAACCCAGCCATTGAATCTTGTTCATTCTGCATTTTTGTTTTCATCTTATTTATGTTTTGTCATTTTTTATGTGCATGTATGCACTATGTGAAATTCTGAACAAACTAATGGTGCTAAAAATGTGACTGGCATAAATAAATTTCCAATGTGACCACTTGAAGCTATAACATGCAAAATTTTCCATATAACAGGAGATGAGTATGGTGTATTCTGTCAGTCAAGAGTTGAAGATGAGCCTATGAGCTGTGGTATTCCTTCTGAAAAGCAAAAACCCTTGAAGAAGCCGAAAGGCCAGCAGTAAAGAAGGAAATTACTAATATGTGAAGCCTTGCTGGGTAGATAACACAGTTACAGGACTCTACCATGAAACAAAAACTCCAAGCACAGAAAGCAACTAGTAGACTTGTCAGTTGTCTCTCAAAGATGTGAGAATGGAGTGGTTGAAACCATAATTATTTTTCTTTAGGAAAAGAATAGCTACTTGTCTCATGTTAGCTGCTTGTCTTCTTGCTCTTGTTTTCATTCCCCTCTCCCCTAACACCCTGTTCGGACATTTGATTAATCATCTGGCAGTGGAGAAAGCAGTTCATTGAACGCTCAGTTAGTGTCATGTAATTTCCCCAATTTCCCAGTGAGCTTTACAACAGTATTTAATAACAATAAGTAGAAATTAAGTCCAGCTCTTGTTCCTGTCAGTCAAGGGCAAGTAACATACACAATGATCCTTTAATTAGGTTAATAACATTTCTAAAGGCATAGCACTGAATGAAACAAATAATTCTTTTGCATGCACAAAGCTGGTAAAGAAAGGACCTAGCAGGGCATCCAAATAGCTAGTTAAGGTAACAGGTGGAACTGTACACAAATCCAGATTTTCTTTTTCCCAAACACCTCTTCCCAAAGATTCAAAAGTAGGAAATCGCTGTGAAGTTTCTGATATATTCTCCTAACTCTAGTCTGGCTTCTTTAATGAAAGGAATGGGATTAGTCAGCTTCTTTAGCTAGCTCTCATGGGCCTGGGACAAAAAGATAAATGCCTATCGGAGAAAATACAAGCTTAGTTAAATTGAAATTGAAGGAAAAACACAAAGATAAATGTTTCATCTGCTTTCTTTCAGTGTTTATTTTATTTGTTTATTATTCATTGAACTACCCTAGATGACAGTAGTAAAAACAAGTTTATAGAATTTGCACATTGTGTTGAAATGGGAATTACAACAATAAACTTTGTAGAACAGTGTGGTCATGTACAAAATCATTTCTTCTTGAACATTTCTCTAAGGAAAATAGTTTGGCAATTAGACTTTAAAATAAAACCTCCAGTGACACAAGCAGTGTTGTTTACTATGGAGGTCTCTGTCAATGGAAGTCTAAGGAAAGAAAATAGCCATTGTAAAACTTGATGGAAATGAATTGTTACGGAATGCCTAAACTTAAAAATAAAGACAGCAACTTTCTGACTAAACGTATTTGCAGAAGAATTTCTAAGCTCTTCATATTGCAACATATAGGAGATATTTTGTTGTTCTCCTGAGCAGAGGAAATTAAGGCATGTCAGCCTTATTAAGAAATGGCGAGATACAAGACATTTTTACCACTGTTGGATGAACTATTGTATTGCCACATCGAATTCTGCATTCACTCTTGTGGTCTTCATATTAGAAAGGACAAGCCTGAAGCAGAAGTGGTTTATGGTTCTATATTATAACACATAGCACTTAATTTTTTTGTGACAACAATTTTACAGACATAGCTTCATATTAGTAACAGTAAGTTTTTACTTCCGAGTCTGTTTGTGCTCTGCGTCCATTTATTCATTAATAGGTAGTCTTCACATCATCATATACTGTTTTTCTACTTTAAAGAATAAAAAGAAACAAGACTGTCGATTAACAGAAATGAAAATACACTTTAAAGAAGAAAAATAAACAGGACAATCAATTAACAGAAATTAAAATAAGTGTAGCAGTATTTAGTTATTTAACAATAAACAAACAAACAAAAAACCAAAATAGGACAGCTTGTTTCTATCAACAATAACAATAAGAAATTTATTTCACCATGGAGGAAAAAACAGCTTGCCCACTAAAGTTGCATTGAAGGAGCAAATCAGATGGACAAGAGTATGTGGCAGAATAGAGGAAGTAAGACTATGTATGTATATATGTTGCTATAGGAACTCATCATATCATCCTGTGGCAGAAAGCTTCAGTCAGTGGTAGAATCTTTCCTCTGCTCTCAGCTCTAAGACATTTTCTTTCCAAGCATTTAGACTTCCTAATGTTTTATTTAGATAACTCTCATTTTCCAAACCACTCTTCCTAGGTACCTTCATCCATAGTATGAATCTGATATGTTGTATACTTTGAAACTTTAGCCAAGTTCTAAAACATGGCCAGTTAAGTAGTTAACAACCTTTGATACATCCTGTGTCAAAGATTTAATTATTATTATAGCATCAGTGTTCCAGAGTTCTGATCAATTAAATGGTTTCTTATAAACCCTATATGTTGTTTACTGAGGATAATACATATGCAGTTTTGTACCTAGTGCAATTTTCTTAAATAGAAACTTAGTATCGCTACATTCCTTGGCAATAAAATGTTAATTAAGTTACATGTAAATTAAATGCAGCAATATTCAGCCTGTCGAAACAAACATTATACTATCCCAGTTGTAATTCTTTCTTTCATTCATATACAGAGTAAAATATACAAATTTTTTTGTTTCCCCCTTCTTTGTAAACCATGCTTATTATCAGAACATTTCTCTTCTTGCAGCTTCTCACTTTTGTTTGTGGGTGGGAACATACTGGAGACAGATAGTACCTTCTCCCTGCCCCATTGATGTGTCAACAAGCATGGGTCTTCCAAGGCTAAATCTGAATTCCTGGGCAGCAAAACTTTCTGGGTGTGTGGCACTGCCTCAATTCACCTCAAAAGCCATCTTATTATCAGCTTTTTGATAAATAGTGAGAAACGGTTATATACATGGGAAGTTTCATTTGTTCCAAGGTATTTGGAAGCATAAGACAAATCCCTAGTCTGCTACAAAACGTTTATATTATCACTCCTTTTTTTTTTTTTTTTTTGGTAATAATTGTATTGTTGTTACTCCATTTTCCACATGACAAATGACACAGGTCATTTAGTATTGGAAAAATTCTGATAAAGGAAAATAATGTTTATATATGGAACTGTCTGATCCATTTTTACTAGTGAAAACTTCTTACATGGAAGAAGACAGATCCAAGAACTTTCTTCACATATTTGTACTAAGCTTTATGTCAGCGTATTTTTTCTCTCAGGAAAATTAAAATAATCACTTAATCAGTCACTCTGCAATCTCTATTATTAAGAACTTTATTATGTAGTTTCCTTCACTGATTATTTAAGGTCAAATACAGTCCTGTGCATTTACTAACGCCACATATGAGTGCTTGGAGTTCATATTGTTATTCATAAGTAATAAGGGTTATTATAAGAATAAGAATTTTTTAAGTATTATTATTAGTTGTCCTTATCATGCTGCAGTTAGGATCAGTGAATTTATTGATTTTGACTTTACCAGAACTGGGCAGTGTTTCTTATGGAACCTAAAGAAATTAGTAATTGGCTCATTTAAAGATACATAGTCCTTAGTATTTTCTAACTGTTGTTATGACAACAAATTTAATGATGAAATTTCTGAAAAAAAAAAATCCTTTGCTATTCCATTAGCCTTTTAATAGTGGTGTTTTTTCAAATTTAATCTAAATTTGGTCTTATGGCCTTTTTAACAAGAGATTTTAAAAACAAAAATCATTAAGATTTATCACTTTATAAATAAAGGATATTTTAAAACTATCCATTTAAATAAATCTATCTACAATGGACAAGATCAAAATATGATATGTTCCCATCCTTGACTATAAACTGGAGATCTCACTTTTATATTAGCCTGTAGTGATGTTATCGAGAGAGACAGAAAAGGCTTTGCAACACCAATAGTTGATTTTTCAGGGAAAATTACAGCTGCTACAATATGAAGAAATAGATAATCCAATTCATATTTCTAAAAGATGGTCTAAAAGGGATTTTATCTTTTTTCTACAATTTTTTTTCAATACACTTAATCTCATTCTAATGTCGAATATCTTAAAGGTTTTTTCTTTTTGCTCTATCTCTATTTAAATTATCACAGAACTGAATTCCGTTATGCAAACTCCTTGGCTACCTTGGTGGACCCTAGAAAAGTTATCTATGAAATCTGTGACATATTGAAGATTTTATTATGACCTCCTTAGTTTTACATTGTCTTGCCTTAGAATTTCGCATCTTATAGCCCAGTCACTATTAAATAGCTCTTCCAACCTTTTCTTGTAAGACCATCAGTCAATTTTCAGTTTCTAGCAACACAGGTTTTGGTTTTGTTGAATGAGAGGTTCATGCCTCCCAGGTCCATTGACATGGAGATGAATGAAAAGGAGTAATATTCTACGTTAGAACGGTGGGCTAGCTGTTTCTGAGAGAGTTTGGGGAGTATTCATTTCCTTATACAAGAAATTTTGAGATGTTTTGTGATATACAAAGTGTATCTCTGCTGAACCAAAATGAAGAAATATTAAATTTTTTTAAAGAAGATGTAGAGAAGAGCTACTAGGATTTTTGAGGGAGAGAAAAATCCTTTTTATGAGATGAAACACGAAGAATTTGACGTTCACAGTCTATCCATAAAAAGGTATGACCTGAGTTCTGCCTAGAAGTTAATCTCCACAAATATATATTCTGCATATATGAATCTGTGAGCTTGTATAAGAATGGATGCATGTGATGGATATTAAGAAAAAAATCTTGTTATCGGAGGATTTAACTTTCAAAGAAACTTGCTCCATACATAATTTAGCAAGTAACTAACAGAAATATGGCTAAATTTGGGATGGAGATTAGGAAATATTGTAAAAGATATTTCCATTTCCTTGATTCGTGGCAAGGAATAGAACATAATGAACCTTCGGTTCTCATCTTTCCATGATGTTACCTGCCTTTCTCTGCTAAATCAGGAACTTTGGTTGATTGATCATACCTTTTAGGACATTAGTTAATTCATGTTAAAGTCCTAACATGGAAAAGACCATTACAATGTTATCATATAGTTCTGTTCATAGATGTGTTAAGAGGTAATTATAAAATACACTTTTTATATGCAATTGTGTCTTGTATTTTTTCCTAAACTAAATACAACATAAATTCAGAGAATTTGTTCTGCTTTTAAAACAAACACATGAAACATGTAGAAAATGCTCGGAAAAGCAAAATCTGTTCTTTTGCAGCATGATGTCTGTGGCCATTGCAACAGCATACAATGGCTGCCATAATCAGCACCCAAGATCAATGGGGAACCAGTCACTTTAGAGAGATGCAGTAAGAAGAGGAGGTGCAATTCAAGATGGAGGACGGCCAATGTAATGTCCTCTGATATGATAGTCGATTGCTGTCTTTTGATAATATTTTGGGATGACAGGAGGAGTAATGATTTCAACATACAGTACTCTCTATCTTGAAATGCATTGAAATTCATGTCCTCACAGAGATATCAAGGCAAAAACATCTTAGCAGTGTTCCTTCACTAAATGTTTAAGGACTCTGTAAGCTTTTGAAAATCCACAGGCTAATGAAGTAAATAGCAACAGCCTTCAGAGAATTTTCTTTTTCTAATGCTTTCCAATAGAGACAGGTAATTCAGATATGCTGTTTCCTTTTTGTTTTCAAATAATGGACTACACATTCTGAAACTGTATATTCCTCTGGTGGTGTATTGTTCTTTCCTCTGCTCATAAGCAGTTACTAATATATGTCATGTCTATGCATGTGTATGCACATATGTGAGTAATTTGTATTACATAATATTTGCATATACTTACAACAGTCAGTTATTCTCCACATAATACATTATGGAGAGACATCTGGGAAATTGTGAATGGTTGTTTTATTACATTTTTCTTTATCAGGCACACATAAATAATATTACGGATTTCAATGTAAGGAAGTCCTTGCCGTAAAATAATAACCCTGCATATAAAGCTGGAACTACATGGAATGGGTGTATTCAAAGCATGAAACAGAAAAAGAATAAAGATATAAAATTTATCGTAGAAATGAAAATACAGGAAAATGTACTCACATGGTGTAAAAATAATCTCACATCGCACCGATTTTGGCTGGGATAGAGTTAATTTTCTTCACAGTAGCTAACAGAGGGCTATGTTTTGGATTTGTACTCAAAACAGTATTGATAATAATGTGATGGTTTTGTTATCACTGAAGCAGGACTTACACAGAACCAAGGCCTTTTCTGCTCCTCACACCACCCTAGCCATGAGTAGGCCAGAGGTACACAAGAAGCTGGGAGGGCACACAGCTGGGACAGCTGACCCCTACTGACCAAAGGGATATACCATATCATATGGCGTCATGCTCAGCATATAAAGATGGAGGAAAAGAAGGAAGGGGAGAACATTCAGAGTGATGGCATTTGTCTTCACAAGCAACCGTTACACATGATGGAGCCCTGTGTTTTTGGAGATGACTGAACACCTGCCTGCCAACAGGAAGGAGTGAATTAATTCGTTGTTTTACTTTGCTTGTTTGCATAGCTTTCACTTTACCTATTAAATTGGTTTTATCTTAACCCACGGGTTTTCTCACTTTTACCCTTTTGATTCTCTCCTCTATCCCACTGCGGGGGAGTGAGTGAGTGACAGTGTGGGGCTGATCTGCCGGCTGGGGTTAAATCATGACACAAATAATAATAAAAAATCAGAATAAATTCTGATTCCTATTATACCTAGGCAACAAAACTTGTTCTGAAAGTCAAATCTCTGTAGAACTGTTAAGGTGGGACTGGTAGTTGGAGAAACTATAGATTATGGGACAGATTCATATGGACTTCACCAGTGAAGTCAGCAGAATATCTGATCTAGTGGAGGGAATATAATATTGAGAACTGGTTGGAAACTAGTTGCAGTGCTAAAAGAAATATAAAGACACTTTATAATAGTGTCAGATACGTTATTTAGGCTAGTAATCCCATAATTTGCTGCTGTTTCCACATTAGGATTGTCATAGAGACTGGCTGCCAGGTAAACAAGTAAAGAGAGAAGTGTTAGGGGAAACTGTTATTTAACACAAGGGTTTTGTCATTGATATTACTATAAACAAGTCTGTTAGGGGAATTATTTTTGAACTTTTCATTTCTTGCAGAGCAGCTAATTTCAATAAACCCCAAAAGCCAGGCATACTGTATTCTTTCACAAATAATGTGAAAACTTGTGATTTCATAATTTAGTTGAATGAGTTTCCCTTAACAAACAGTTAAATTGATTGAATTTATCAGAGGGAGTTTCTTGCTTTTTTTATTTTATTCATTTATATATTCTGTATATGTATTAATATCAATAAGGAAGGAGGGGAAAGGGAAGTTTGTGCATTTTTCCAAGTTAAAAACCATACACATACCCATCCATCCATCCATATAAATATTTTTTTAAAACATTAAATGATCATGAAATAGCAAGGAGGGGGAAGATCAGATGTAGGCCTTGATTTCAGAAGGTTTTGAACCTCATCACTGTAACTGAGGTCAATGCAAATTATGAATTTGGGATATACATAAAACAGATTTTACCATTTTCATTGCAATTATTTGGAAGCCTCTAGTGTACATCATATATGTATGATGTCAAATAGCAGATTTATAGCAAGATCACTGTGAGAGTGTGTGTGTCTGAGTATGTGTATGTGTGTGGATGGAGGAGGGAGACAGAGGGGAATTAGAAATATTTCAGTGTCTGTGGCCATGTAGCTTCACTTTTTTCTGTAGCTGTATTCATTTAAGTGCTTTATTATGGCGTATGATACATCAACACTACAAGCTGGCAAGGAGAGATAAATAGTGGCAAAGCTCTTTTTATGCTATTTTGAATATTTTGGAATCTCATTTTGACAGCTTCAGTCTGAAGTGTCATATATTCCCAAAACTTTATTTAAATACACAGATGAATGGTACAGAGCACACTCTTAAAAATGAAAGCTAATCATCATCAAGATCCACATGCATCCACACATACACTCGTACAAATAGAGTGTATCAAAATGAATTAAACTCACCAGATTTCTCTTCAGTTCTGTCTTTTATTGAAAATTATAATGGCTGCTTCTCTTCACAGAAAACATCAAGGAGGTAGCCAGGGGGAAAATCAGTAACTATGGCCTGATTTAACAGGCTAATATTATCTGGAAAATATTTATTTCTGAGAGTTCTGTTCACTTTATTTGCATGTTTCTAAGCTTCAACTTACTTATCTTTTTTTGTAGTTTTGTATTTAAATACAATGAACTAAACAAGTAGAGTTAGCACTTTCTTTTGATCTGAAAATACAATATTATAATAGCAGAAGCAAGAACAATCACAATAGAAGTAATGATAATAATGGAAGTACAGGCAACACCCTGTCATCCTCAGATCAGCCAGAAATGCCTCAACATACAGGAAAAATAGGTGCAGCAATTTAGAATGCAGTAACATAGAATAAATACAGAATATAGCCTGAATGTCTGGATTTGCTTCAAATCAATGTAAAAAGTGAATTATGTACATGAAGACTCAGTTCAGATCAGACAATTATTTACCCTACAGAAAAGGGAACTTTTATGTCCCTCACTATCTCCTCCATTAACAGCAGACAGTTTAGCTTACTGGCAAAATTGTCACTTCTGTACATCTGCCTGGTCAGAGGAAAGCTGCTCCAGTGAGAGAAAGACTCTTTCATAAGACCCTTTTTCTACAGAAATGGCAATCTAATCCACCTCTGAAAATCATAGATTTTTACAGTAATGCATATGTGATTCTCTGTGTAATTAAAACTTCCTCTAGGAGGCATAAGCCCCTGCCTGCATATGGTCCTACATGAATGTCCTCTGCTAATTACAGCTGTGATGGCACCACTTCTTTCTTACCAGGAGCAGTGAGTCCCTAAAAACAGAAAAGCTGGGCAAATTGAGACTCTGCAGAATGAACCTAAGACCACAGAAATTGCCTACAAAACCACTGAGTACTCTGGTTATAAATGGCATGATTAAGATACATCACATATATCCCGGTCTATGACATCTCTCAGAAAGTCTAGTGACAGAGACGTTCAGGGAGGCCTTAGTTAACCTTCCAGGAAACACACATGAAACCATATTTCCAGAGAATCTAGTGTTTTTTGTCAAAAGGCTTCATTTTTTTTATCTGTTTAAATAGGAAAAATAGAAATTAGTATTTCACTTAAGATTGATTGCCGTGATTATACTAATATTTTCAATTAAACAAATTTTCCAAACAAGGAAAACACAGATGAAAATGCATAAATGCAGTTTTACATAGCAAAGTGTACATATGGGAGTGAGGAGTGTGAAAAGTCCAAGTTCTTTGACTGACAAAGCCAAAAACCTCCCTTTTTCCCAATAGAAACCACAGCAGAATATAAAAATTAGTTCAAATACACTAATGAAACTAAGAAAATAATTTTTTCCTCTGTTTTTCCTAGGTGTCTGAGACTGAAGCTGGGAGGACTCAATGAGGGGGAAAAATTGCCTGTGGCAAATTTCAGGACTTTGAAAGTCACCTTCGTAGCTTCTTCATTGAAATCATCATAGTAAAAAGTTACTCCCAAAATAAAGTAACCATTTTATGAGTGTCCTACTGCATGAAAGCTGTCTATTAGCACTTCCTTTGTACAACATTGTGAAGGTACATATAAAGAGGAGTGATGGTTCAATTATTTTAAAGTATCTTGTAATCGCCTACCACATGTCAGCAAATTATTTTTCTCAAGAAATTAGAACAAGAGCAATAAAGAAAGAGATTCTTACTAACACTCATAATCAAGCAGTCTTTTCTTAATAGTCAAGGACAATGAAATTACCTTTATTTCTGCTGACTGGATATGCGCTTATATTTTCAGGTTTTGGGATTACTTTTGTGATTGGCCCTGTGTTAAATTACTTGGATAAAATCTGATAATAATGACAGGGAAGTTATATAAAAGAGTCATCTAGTTCTGTGGTAATTAATAACTCTGCTTCACTGAGGAAAAACTGTGAGATTTCAATACCATTGATTCCTTCCAAATACAAAATAACTCAGTAGAAGATACTGCATGTTTTACAGGGTTTGTATTTTTGTGGCATTCTGAAATAAAGTGCTTAATAACTAGACTTATTGATGCTAATAGTATATCAGTGAGATTAAATATTTCTATAAATCATTTTATTAATAGAGAGTTCATTAAAGAACTGTCAAACTGTTAAACTCTAATATTTCAGTATCAGCATTTTACAAACATTTCATTTAGCACAGGCTGGCAGCATAGAAGGGAAGGAGTAAAATAGTCTAGCAACTTTATAGAACACAGACTATCTGCTCAGCTTGTTGAGAAATAAATGATAATGTTTCACTGGCAGGTTAACTGCAGAGCAAATAGAGCTTTTTAAAAAATAAATATATAAAGCATGTCTAATTTGTCTCTTTCAAGGACCAATCACAGAATGGTAGGGGTTGGAACGGACCTCTTCCACTCTATGCTCGTATTGGGAATTGCAGCGACCCAGGTGCAGGACCTTGCACTTGGCTTTGTTGAACTTCATGAAGTTGACATGGGCCCACCCCCCAAGCCTGTCAAGGTCACTTTGGATGACATCCCTTTCTTCTACTAAATCAACTTCACCACTCAGCTTGGTGTCATTTGTAAACTTGCTGAGGGTGCACTCAATCCCACTGTCTACGTCTACGTATGTTGTTGATGAAGATATGAGATAGTATTGATCACAGTACAGGCCCTTAAGGGATACTATTCATTATTAGTTTCCACTTGGACATTGAGCCATTGACTGCAACTCTTTGGACATGGCCATGCAGTCAATTCCTTATCTGTCTAAGATTCTACCCATGTCATAATTTAACCCCAGCCAGCAACTAAACACCGCATAGCTGCTCACTTTCTCTCCTCCAGTTGGATGGAGGGAGAGAATTGGAAGAGTAAAAGTGAGAAAACTTGTGGTTGAAATAACAGCAGTTTAATAATTGAAATATAATAATAGTAATAATAATAGTAGTAATAATAATAATAATAATAATAATAATAATAATAAAATTAATACAGCAAAGAAAGAGAAATCGCAAGACAGACAGATGATGCAAATGAAAACAAATGGTCACCACCAACTGACCGATGCCCAACCAGTCCCAGACCAGTGCTCTCCCCCAACTTTCCCCTTAGTTGTATGGCTGAACATGATGCCACATGGTATCGAATATCCCTTTGGACACTTAGGGTCAGCTGTGCTGGCTGTGTGCCCTCCCAACTTCTTGTTTCCCAGCCTACTCACTGGTCAAGTAAGAGGAGTAGAAAAGGCCTTGGCTCTGCGTAGGCCCTGCTTAGCAATAATGAAAACACCCCTGTCTTGTTAGCACTATTTTCACAAATCCAAAACATAGCCCCATAATAGCTATTATGAAGAAATTGATCTCTATCCCAGCCAAAACCAGCACAATCCATCAAACCCATGTATCCAGTTAAGCATCAAGAATGTAGTGGGGGACAATATCAAAGGCCTCAGAGGAGTCTAGGTAGATGGTATCCACAGCTCTTCCCTTTCCCACTGATCGCCCTATCATAGAAGGTGACCAGATTATCATGCAGAATTGGCCCTTGTTGAAGCCGTATGTTTCAAAATGTCTTCCAGAAGGATCTGGTCCATGATCGTACCAGGCACAAAGCTGAATCTGACTGATCAGTAGTCTCCAATGTCCTCCATTTTAGCCTTTTAAAAAATTATATGTTTCCCTTTTTCTAGTGGCTGGGACTTTGCCTGACTGCCATAACTATTCAAATATGATGAAGAGTGTCTTGACAACTACATCAGCCAATTCACTCCAGACCCTGGGATACATAACTTTACTTTGCATGCAACTACTGTGATTTGAGGAGCTCAGAATTTTTGACAAGGGTTGGCTGCTTAATTTTCACAGAATACACAATTGTAGCATTAGGAATTGACAATCTTTGTTTCAAATTCTAGTGTGTGATGTAATTTTATGTGTTATTTACTTCACTACAAATCAGCAGAAAAGAAGCAAAGAAGACTATTGAAGAGAAATAAACAGGAGTATTGTACTCAATAGTAATAAAAAATATGTTGGTCAAAGCCCTTGCCAAAAATAGAAATGTGGCCAAGATGTGATCATCTGCTTTATTAAATACACCGTTTCCTCTTACACTAGTAAAGACACATCTATTTTATTACTCTAGAGAAGACATTTTGAGAAACCTATGTTCCAGTATGTAGGAAATGTTGACTCAAAGGAAAGTGACACCTACTGAATCATCACTTTGTTTATTCAACAATCTATGCTGAAAATCATCATTGCTGGCTGGGCAAAAGAAAATTCAATATATCTCTCAAAAGGAACAGTTCTAGACATTTCAGGAAGAGTTAACTGTTAAGGATTATCTGATCCTTAAAGGTGAATGATTTGTAGTGCTGCAATCAATGAGTTTAGAAATTACGTTTCATAACTTTGGGATAGAGAAAAGTAGAGAGATAGGAAGGTGTGAACTCAATTTGTTGAAGATAACTTGCGAAAATAGCTAAATGACCTAGATCACTGAATGCCAACCCACAATACTCTTATCCCAGAAACATCAGAAGAGGTCTGGGGGTCCACAACAGTGATGCCATCAATTCCCACACTGAATAATGAACATTAATATTGCAATGTATTATAATCCCAGGTATTCTGATGCTTTTGCTTGGAGTTAATGGGAAGCCAAATACTCTCTGGTGATAAATATACATGCAACTTTGTCTGACACAGAATTACTGTGTGTCTCATAGTAATTGATATTTCCTTTTATTAGACACAAAAATTTCTGATGGTGTCAAAAAATTAGAATTTTTATGTCATAAAGTATTTAGTACCTGCTGTCACACATCAGATGCATTAAAACCAAAACAAAATAAAACCAATAGAAACCGTGAATCACTTACCAAGGAAGCCTTTAATTTTTCTTGGAATTGTTAGAATAAATAAATATATTGACTGAATGCACTAATCATGCCTGTAGTTTGCATTATATATCTATCTCCAAAAAGCTAATCAGTATTTTAAATGAAACAATTAATCTACTATTAAACATTAGGAAAAGTTTACATTGAACGGTCTCCCGGTCTAATTCATAAGACAAATATGAAAATGTTATCTTTTCTTATAAAGAAAAGAGGAGACACAAGTTAGACCCTAAAGGGAAAGCAAAATATGTAAAAAATGTAAAAATATTAGAAAGATAATTTTAATCATACCATTTTTATTTTGTTTTTTTTTTTCAACTTGTCTTTAGAATACAAAAGCCTTTTGAGTCACCCTGACTGTATCAGAAAAGTTCTTGCCAGAATCTATGGAGAAATCAAAGGTCGTTGTCATGTTGACAGTGTAGCAATAAGAAATTGGCAGTTATTAGTCATAGTACATTTCATAAAGAGCTTTAACATCAACAGCTTAATTGATTTGTTGTCCATCTGAATGTATTTTTCACTGGTCAACAGATAGCTACAGGATCTGCCCATACAGCAATCAAAAACAAAGCTTGAAACATCATAATAAATGGGTTTTGAGATCTATATCCCACATCTTCTGAAACGTGGTTCTGGTCTGCTTCTTGTGGAAACAAATTATTTGAGAGAAAGGCCTAAGCATGTTGAATTGTCTTTATATCTCAACAAAATACTACGGGTACAGCTGAGTGATCTCTTAGGAACATAATTGCTCATTTAAATCAAGAGATCAGGTTTTGGTGTGACATACAAGCATGGGTTACTAAACAAGGTTTTGGGCAGGGCTGTTTGTTTGTTCTCCCACGAGCATTGTGACTACCCACACTATCTGTTTCCACAATCCAGAACATAATGATGGAAAAATTATGATAGGGTCATCTGGGGATTGCAGCTCAAAGCTTGTTCTCACCAATAAAAATGAGATGGCCTGGTTTTGCTGGGGGACAAACCAGTTCTGATTCTGATTTATGAAAATCTCCAAAGCTCCTAGACTAGCAGGCCATTAGCCAGCCAGCTCTGACTCTTACTCAGATTGCTGAAATAGTTCTTATTTAGAGGATAGGATTTCACTGACTCTGGTATTTTGAAGGCCACATAAGTATTTCCTATTTTGTTGCTATGATTTTCCTGCTCACAGCTGTTCAGTCACTGCTTTTTCTTTCAATAGCCTTCATGAAGAAAGCATTAAGTATAATAGTGTTTTCTGCATTTGTGATTTTTTGTGCTAAAAGCAGATCAAAACATACTGAAGAGGTTGATTTTGTAGAAAATTATAAAGTCAAAAGGTTTTTTAAAAATATACTAATTAATTCTGTGGTTTAAACCTCCCTGTCACGTCATACATGAGAATGATACTGACCAAGATAAAATCTCTAGATTTTGTATAGATGGGCTTAAACAGGCTTGGTATAGAAACGTGCCATCTACTAATCTGGGAAGTGATCCAAGAGGAAATGAGCAAATCTATCAAGTATCTGTGTGGTTAACGGGCATACAGGGCCACTCAGCAGAGGGGAACATCATTCAACACTAGGGAACCACTTTGAAAACTTTTTAAAGATCATGCTACAGTGTTAAAATATTCTGAATCAAAATCCTGGACTTAACAACAATTAATATTTAACAAGAATGAACACTCAATTAACATTAACATTTAATCAACAAATTAACATTAATATATAAAAGAAATACTGAGAATTTTGTTCCATGTTTTTTCACTCAAATTGGACTAAATGCGGATCTTCACAAGAACAAGATGACAACAATGGGATTGCAAAACATAGCTCAGGTTAGATTTATTGTTAAAATACCCTTTCCTTTTCCAAAAAAAGTCAAGATATTCCAAATCTCTTAGAACTAAGGAATACGTAGATCTCATTCTTAGTTAAACAGGTCTTCTACCTTCGGGAATGCAGGAGGAATTAACAAAGAGGAAAGAACTTTCTCCTTTGTTTTTGTGAAGATCAGCTCAAAGCATAAAAAATTGAAAATCCATATGAAATTAAATGCATGGTTACATTGTGTTATCATACTACATACCTATGCCATAAAATTTACAGTATGTTTTCACTTATTAATATTTTATTTAATATCATCATTCTTCACATTTACAATCAAACCATGTCTTTAGCATTTAAAAAAATATCTGGCACTTGTCTGTGAAGAGAAGAACCACATAAGGATAAATGGCATGTACCTATGCTTACAGACAGATGTAAGTGAAGATGGATGTGGCTGGACTAATAATGGAGTTAACCATTTGATATGTGTGATGAGCAGATATTTCCAGAAGGTTGAACAAATTTAGAAGTTATGCAGAGTAGTTGCCTAAGTACTGACTGGATACTTTAAAAATCTATGAGTACCTGGAGCTAAGCACTTACTCTTGTTAATAAAAGTGCTGCTAATTTTCATCTAGCAGTTTATCTCCTGAGTGACTAAATGGACCTTAGGCCAAGTTAGAAAGGAGTTTAGTGGCCTTGCAAATAAAGTAACTGCGAAGAGAACTTCTTATTGCCAGCAAGACAGTAACTTCAAAAATGTTTGAATTACACCCCTCAGTTTAAAAGTCATGCATGATAAATACTCAATAGACTGATAGATCTAAAAAGGCGTAAGAGATCTCAAAAAGACTTTGCCTTACTCTTAATGCATTTCAAAATAAAAGTGAAATGAAATTTTGTTACGAATCAACAGTGGGCATTTTAGTTTCATATATCACAAGATCCTCTACTTTCACTTCATTCTGAGCTCTCACAGAAGGAACATTCTCTAATGCTTTGCAGGAGCAATTAGATTACTAAAGAAATGCAGAAAATAATGTTTGTTCAGGACAAGATTAATTTATGCAAGTACTAGTTTTAGCTAAATATCCTCTATAGTGCTTAGAGAAACTGTGGGTCATGCAATGTGCAGAATATAAAATCTCAAAATTTTTGTTGTCACTGTTTAGAAAGTGGGTAAGAGTACTAAATTCACAACAACCTTACTTCTTTTCTCCCTTCTTCACACTGAGAAAAAAAATGTCATTTTTATTAAAAATGGACTGATGGAAGCTATGTCCAGATCCAGTCTACAATTGGGCTGGCTTTGATACCAGCATTTATATCTGAACTAACACTGGGAATCATAATTGAATTAAATAGTGCTAACTGCTAAAATATAATTTCTTACATATTTTTTACTCAAAAAAAAGGAAATTTTACTTTAACAGTTGCTTTTCTATATTATTATAATTAATTTAATCATGTTTTGTTCTTCAAGGTTTCTTTTAATGATCTATAGAGGTCAGGAAGGATTTGTCTTTGATGGACAGTTTGATCTCTGGGTTTGGGTTTTTTCCCTGGTTTCCTCTGAGGCACATATCAGCCTTAGCCATGTCTGCGCTCTGAGATGATAGATAGACTCTGCCAACTAGGAGTACGTGTCAGACATACCTTTCTCCCCTGCTTGAGAGAGGAAATTTCCACTCGTTTAGATTGGCAGGACTCTTTAAGGGTCTTATACCTTCAGATGTATGAGGCATGATTGACTTGCTGAGATAACTGGAACATATTTCTTCCTTGACAAACATCGAATGGTGCCTTCATCAATCCTGAAATTACTTTTCCAAAAATATTTAAGTTAACTAACATTTGATTTTCTTATTGTATATCTGCCTAATATCTCAATAACCTATTAAATTCCTTTTCAAAATCTAGAAAATAGATTTATCATGGCATAGGGCCTTGTAGAGGCTCACTTGGAACTAAAACTAAGATACCTAGCATAAGTGAAAAGCAGAGTTTGAAGGGGCCTAAAGAAGTCATCAAGTCCGTCTATGAAAGTCATCTAATTTATTCAGTAATTGGTCATAATGTTTTGGGGTTTTCTGATGGGGAAGATGAAGTTTATAGCTGAGACAAATGATGCTGTGTCTCGTGTAATACTAATATATACTAACAATCTTCTAATTGATTTTAATAACTGGTGCTACAGATTTGACTGTTATAAGTAGAACTAGATTGAAGCTAAATAATTTTGCTGAATATTCTGCATAGGATGCTTCTAGTAGGATCAGCTAAGGGATGACTTTTCCACAAAAATATCTTTTTGGGACTTGTGTGTAGTGTGTGAACCACATGTTACTTGCTGATAGATGCCTGTCTACCCAGATATTCCCCATTTTGTTTGTTTAATTTATCCTTTTTTATTTAGGTATTGTACTCTTGACTATGCTAAATTTCAACCTGTTAAATTCAGAACTGTTTTCCATAATAATTTTGATTTCTGTATATATCTGCCAGAGTAATTGGTGCTGTTGGACTAAATCCATTGAGCATTGAGCTTAATGCAAACAAAAGGCATCTTCTCATGAACTATCCTTTGTTACTGCATTTGACAAGTGAAGTTACTGGACAATGAAAAGATAGAACTCTTATTGGTATCTTACGCACTGTCAGATAGATGAGGGGGGTGGGAGGAAAGTGAAGAGGCTGGACTAAATCCAAAAGCATGAAGTGCTATAGATTTTACTGAGAGATCATCATCATCTGTGTGTGTCTGAGAGTCTACACCTTTTATTTCTAAAATACAGAAACCTCAAAGTTTCAATCCTATGTACCTACTCCTAGAGAAGAACATCCACTTTTTTTGTAGTATTGTTGAAATCTAAACACTTAAAAATGTCTATACACTTAGCAAGTAGCTTCCTAGATGATTTCAAACTATAAAGCTTTTCCCCTTAATTTGAGAAACTGCTGCACCAGGGTGTCTCTTTCTGCCTTCTCTCCCTCATCCCAGCTGACGCAAAGCATCAAAACACAGGCAGTCAGGAATATATGAGTTTTATGGAACATAAGTGTTTAAAACCATGCAAGCTACAAAGGAAATGGGGGTCTCTGGTTTCATCACAAGCACATTAACCACTGAATGGAAAGAAGTTCCTAACTTCCCTTCTTTCTGTGGACACACTTCCAAAAAGGGGTAGTCACAAATCCATTTTGTGCAGTGGCCTATCCTGTTCATTAGCATTACTTTTCAGTAGGTTGCTTAAGCTAATCTATCAGGGAATATCCAATTTTGGGATCCAGGTCAGGCCAGTCAGGTGTCAACCTACCCTGCACTGCACTGCCCTGTAAAAGAGAAAAAACACAAATCTGTGTTCCTGGGGTGTTTAAGCACACATATTCCCAGGATAAAGAGGAAGCTGACCAAGAGCATTCAGTGCCAGAAAACTCACTTTAAGTTTCTAAATTCTTGATGTAATAGGTGCTTTTTAACCCTCCACAACCCTATGCAGTGAGATACAAGAAAACTATGTAATTGTCCAGTCTGCTGCTGCTGTTATTAGCCTTGTAACTAGACACTTTTACCAGAATCCAAATCCTGCTCCATTCACTATACAAACAAAGAGGAAGTTTCTGGACTAAAATGACCCAAAGTATTTGCTGCTTGCAGCTACTTCTGTAGAAGAAGTAAACCATCACCCCTGCAAACAGCCCTTTTCCCCCACTCCAAATTTGACACATATCAGAAGACACGCTCTGCCTCTCTCAGTCTTGCAATTTTAAGGATATATGTGAAAAGTTTTGAAATAGTTGTGTTTCCATTGAAGTAAGCATTAGTTTGTGATTTGCAGTAAAATAAAGCTGTTTTTTTCAGAAACCAGAAGGTGTGAAATTTCTCTTGCACCTAAATCTATTGGATGCTTGTGTCACAGAATTACAGAATCACAGAATGGTAGGGGTTGGAAGGGACCTCTGGAGATCATGTAGTCCAACCCCACTGATAAAGCAGGCTCGCCTACAGCAGATTGCACAGGAATGCGTCCAGGCAGGTTTTGAATATCTCCAGAGAAGGAAACTCTGGAACCTCTGGAATCTCTGCCATTCAGCCAGTTCCCTATCCAGCTCACCATCCACTCATCTAGCCCACACTTTCTAAGCTTGCCCATGAGGATTTTGTGGGAGAAAGTGTCAAAAGCCTTGCTGAAGTCAAGGTAGACAACATCCACTGCTCTCCCCTCGTCCACCCAGTCAGTCATGCCGTCATAGAAGGCTACCATTTTGGTCAAGCAGGATTTTCCCTTGGTGAATCCATGTTGACTACTCTGGATAGTCTTCTTCTCTTTCACATGCTTAGAAATGACTTCCAGAATGAGCTGTTCCATTACCTTTCCAGGGATGGAGGTGAGACTGATTAGCCTGTAGTTTCCTGGGTCCTCCTTCTTGCTCTTTGTAAAGATTGGAGTGACATTGGCTTTCCTCCAATCCTCAGGAACCTCTCCTGTTCTCCATGACCTTTCAAAGATGGTGGAAGCACTTTCCTTTCAAACTTGTGTTTGTTTGTACAGAGGTGTGTCATCACCTTTCCCTCTCCTTGCAGAAAGGAGTATTTGAGAAAGTTTCATGAGCTACAGTGTTTTTCTATTCTTTGGATAAAGTAATTGTTACAAACAATAGTGTCTAGAAGCAATCAAGCCAAAGATAACTCAAGCCAAGCTTTTACAATGCAAAGAACAGGAAGTTAGTATAAAACCTAATTAAACTAAGTGGCACAACCCTAAGATTATAAGATCTAGTAAGTGATGAAATTATTTTCTGGCAGTGAATGATTTGGGATAAAACATATGAAAATATTTCCATTTATAAAAAGTTAGGGGAAAAAGAACTCAGACCAGAAGGCTGGCACTATGGGCGTCAGTGTAGCATGATATTCCCACGCTCAGTAAGTTACCAGTAACAGGTCTGTAAGTCCTGGGTTGCTTTCTCTTGTTACATCTCAAAGCTACGAGGCTGGGAAAAATACTGGCATATAATACTTCCCATTGGCTAAATAGCAAGAAGTACCATAGAACAGGAAAAAAAAAAATTGCCAGTTAACAATAGTGAGAAAGATATTTAATTCAGAATACATTATTTCAGTAGATAAAATTAATTATATTTAATGTTGTAAATTATAGTGGTTACTTAGCAGGTTCAGGCACAGAAACTCCTCAGTTAAAAAACTACTTAAAAGAGAAAGAGGAATATCAAGGACAGGATTTCTTTTTAAGGAGGAGTTCCTGTTTCTTTGTTGTGTCATTCAGTGCTATGTAAGAGACTGAGATTCATATTTTTTTCAGCTCATTAAGTCTCTTTATAATCAAGTTGTTACTAATATATTAAAAGATTGCATTATTATGTACTTAGGGTTGCTAACATTAAATTCCCAGTTTTCCATTGGAACATACATGACAGCCCACGGATGCGTTACTGTAGAAAATTCCAGAATGGGATGTAATCAGTATTAATATAATAATACTGTTGATCAATCATATTGAGGTTGAAAGGTCATCTTCAAAGTTAACAGCAGAAAATGGAGCCACAAACTGTTAATGCTGTTAAGTAAGTTGTTAATTGTTCAGAATTCAAATAATTTTAACCCTATAACCTCAGCCGACTGCCTAACTCTGATTCATGTAGTTGAAAATACTGCTGACACAAGTTATAAGTGCTTATCTGGGCTTTAGGTTCTATGTCTGGTTTCACCTAGATCACATCCACTTGCTTTTTGTGGGTACAGGCTATTTCCAGCAACATTGCAAAGAAAAACAAAAATGTGAATTTTTGTCATGATAAAGAGTACATAGAAGGGTCAGAGCAGATGCAGGCTTATATTTCTTTGCCTCACAAAATTACTTCAAAAATCTAAGCAAATACTTCTGTTATATATTCACAAAGTGTTTTTAGACTGTGCTTCTGCTGTAGCTCAACCCTTTTCCCAACTCTAGAGCCTAACTGGCATTTTTATGCTATCTCTGTGACTGTTACATCTGCAGATTTCTACCAATGCAAGCAGCACTTATGGACTAAAAGGCAACAAAAGGAATGTTTATAGACTGCAAGAACTCCTTTCTTTAGAAAACAAAATGTTGATCACGGTGAAATTTCAGGATTCATAAAACTCTTCTCTCTCTTCTGAATTCACAATCCCTCACCACATGAAACACTGGACAAAGTCATCATAACTAATTACTGAGCACTAAATGAGGCGAATCCTGGCAAAGCCGTATGACCTTGGAGATCATCTGGACCTCAAACAGCTGGTGAATCAAGCAACTGTGCCTAGGAAAACCAACGGATTATGCCCCTGCATGGGGCAGGCTTGGCTTCTACAGCCAGGATCTCTGGCATCTGCTCCCAAGGACAGCAGGGATTTTGCATGAATGAACTTTCTCTTGTCCCATGAATTTCTTCTCACCTCTGCCCCAAAATGATGTTTTCCGAGTCATTCAAGAACACAAAGAAGTGAGTGTGAAAATGGACAATAAGTGCTTTATGGAAAAACAAATTCTGTACTTCCACATGCATTTAAAATTCTCTAATTTTTTAATCTCTAATAATTTAATAATTTAATATCTTAATATCTTAATATATATCTTAATATATTTAATATAATTTAATAATTAATATTAATTATAAAATAATTTAATAATCTCTAAAATCTCATTATTTCAGCTTCTATGAAAATACCTTCTTTTCTCGATACGTGAAGCAAAGCAGTGTTAATAATGGGAGCAGTGTCAGAGAGAAAGTAAAGTGTTTAAGAGTAATTTCTCACAAGCTGATCTGTCATCTTACCTTGGAGATTTCCACTGAGCTTCTGGATATCGCAAGACTTCACTCAGAAAGAGGGAAAGACCCATACTTACACATAGAAGAATTAATTGGGAGAACTAAACATGACATTTTGCTATTCAATATAATTTTGGTCTGTACTATAAATTGATGACTGTCAGACAAGATCTACTCTACATGATAGTCAGAAGGAAAGTAGAAATAGACAGAAGATCAATTTAGGAAGCAACTGCAGTAGCAAAAACTATGTCTACCATATGTGTTTGGATGATTGCATACCTTGGAAAATATTTAGGCGAGAGCTTACATAGAAAGAAAAAAATATGAAGCTGTCCTCATTTATATCAGTATTTTTAAAAGAGTTAGAAACTTTTCAAGAAAATATGAAAATAGAGAAAAATAGAAGAAATGGACAATACAAAGCAAAGGATAGGGACAATATACAGATTAGTTGTACAATAAATAATTTGGCTGCATTTTTGAGAGCTATGTGTCACAAAAATAAAAAAAAGTTTCACTGAGGATCCTAGTGGCTTTTAATCCAACTCTACTTCCATCCAGCACTAATGTCTAGAAGCAATCCTGACAAGGTGCTGTTCTGGAATTTTGCTTTTCATTTCAATTACTGACATTTTATTAATGGCTTTGCCTTTGCTCTGGGTTTCCTGTAGGTGTGTCTTTATTCATAAAATTTCTTGGTCCATAATTTCGTATCTCTGCCAAGAGTCATCTCTTTTTTTACATTCATTAAAAAGTTGTCCTTTTTTCCTTGCTGTGTTTTATGAGTCAGTCAGTATACATGCTATTGCTTCTGAGACCCTCTTTCAGATATATTCATATTTTTTCTCTCCTCTGTTTTCCTGGAAGGTAGGAACATAAAACGGAGTTTGCAGTATCAGGTCAATAAATTGGATGCACATTTCTTGTCTTGAGATTGGTTTTTCTCCATGAGTTCTCAGTGTCCCATGAATTAGAGGTACGTAAACAAAATGGTTAAAACGTAGTGGCTGTTTCATACACAGGAGAATTTTCAGGTTACTGCAGTCACTTGCTTTAGCTGGGATATACAACGCAAAAAAACCAGAAAGTCATTCCAGTGGATCTATGGAGGATAAGGTACAGATTTTTCCTTAGTGCGCTGTAAATTATTAAGTCTTCTCAATGGAGAATTCACTTCCCACTAGAGCATGCACAGTGTGTACTTTTCTGAGGAGCTAAAGTACAATTCCTGACCTGTAAATTAGCTTTATTAGTCTCATTGAAAAAGATATTTGTGAAAGGATTTAAACAACAAACTACTCCAGCCACTTTCAAATTTTAGATTACATATTCCACATTATTCTAATTCTCCTAATGCTATGTAACAGCTAAGAAGTGATTTTTGTTGCTATTGTTGTATGTTTTCTGAGTATATGTCTTTTTATATGTAATACAATCCAGCAAAATTGGATTGTGAGATAATCTGGAAGAATGGTTGGAAGAAATCGCTCCAAGATAATAATATTTGTTCATTTAGTGTGGCAGCCTACCAAACTTCATACATTAGCATTGTTAGAATTAAGTAGTGTGGGGTGGAGAAGGTATCAGAGATTTTGCTGTTTCTTTGATAGTTTGCCTCTAAGATATTTAAATAAAATTGTCTGAATTTCTGATTTGTATACTCTAACCTTTCAGCCTGAATTCCAGCTTTCCTCTATTTAACATTTCACTACTCTTTTTCCCTGTTAATACAATCAGGAGTGACTGGAATCTATTCACTATTTCAGTCCCTGTGACCTGGTATTCAGCAGTAGCTGTGCTGTTATCCCCAGCTTTTCTCACACATTGGACAAGAGTTTCCAGAAGTGAATGGGAAAAAAAAACCTGCAAAAAACCTAACCTAGCCAAGGCTGTGCTCTATTTTATGAATAAGCACAAATCTAATGGCGTAGTTGCAGCTCTGTGTTCTATTTACACCAACAAGAATGTTGTAATAGCACTTGTTTCTTTCTAGATCTATGATAAATAAATGAAAAATGTGAATTATAGTGGGATATGATAAAGTCACAAGAGCAAATAACTTGATTTTCTGTCATTAGGATCCACTACTTGGAAAAAAGAATTGTTTAGATAAAAGATTGTGTTTCCCCTTGACTTGGGTGTAACTGATTCCAAACATCTCCACTGCTGTTAAAAGAGTTACCCCAGCTGGAATACTGATGATGACTGCTGATGCTTGGATATGACTAGAATTCACTTTAAAAATTAGCATTTCTTCATTAAATCTTTTTGTTACCTCCTTCCTTCAGTGTTTCTGAGACTGGTTTTCTTCTTACGAAGCATTTACTCAAAAATGAAGCAAAAGTGGCAGTCGGTAGTGGATGAAGAAAAATCACAAGTTACTTATTTGAAGCCAAAACGAAGAAACTTGGCAATTAATCCTTTTATTAATGCATCAACCCCACAAATTAATTCTTACAGCAAGAACCACATCTATGTTGTTACTTTCCTTTGGAAATGGAAGGTTCCACAGAATTATTTCATCTTTCAAAATGTAATATGATTCCCAATCAGCATTTCTTTCCTCTTTGCTTAATGTAATTGTTTCAGATATTATTTTACTAAATGTGTTAAATTAAACATTCTCTGTCAATTATAGATGATAGAGATCTGCTGAGATAATTAGTGCTACTACAATGCCTGCTTTAATTGCTACATTATAATCCCCAGACCTGAAATACTCCAGAGACCTCTAACGCATAAAACACCCTTCAGGTATGCAGGTGAGGAACTGAGTACAAGTTGTTCCCCCAAGTGTCCCGCACCCTTACACACTCTCTTTCACCACTCTTTTTAAAGAGGGAGAATTCCTAAATGCTTGGAAGTGTGCCAATGCCTTGGGATTTTGCAGTAATTTGAAGGTTTAAGCACAATGCTGCTTTGAAAGCTCTGCAGAACAGAGTTAAAAGCAGGAAAGCATGACCAGAAGGATTTTTCAAACAACAACAAAATAATGACATTTCTGCAAATGTATCTCTGCTGTACTTTTCTTTAAGAGGAAACAAGCAGATTGAGAATGATTTTTGACACCTCTCTGTAAGGACAACTGACCAAAGGAGAAGCAGCAGCCTCATGGGGCTCTTTTTCCCTTCTTTTTCCTTAGCAAAACAGAAACATGCTGTACAAGAAAATATTTATTTGACTAACTTTTTTTTCTGAAAGATAAAGCTTTTGTAACAGTTTAGAGTTGGTGATTGATTCAATTATTCTAGCAGTTAACTAATCTGTTCTTTCTTGTATCAAAGAGCTTATTGCTATAAGACATTCAGAGTTTCTGTAGAAAACCTGAAACAATATATAGTTGTCATATGCAAAGTCTCAGTTTATGCTGAGGTCATATTTAGCACAGATGAGAAGAGGCCCATGAAAGGGAAGTGATTCAAAGCTACTTTTTTTTTAATAACTGGAAAGGCCATTACAGCTGATCTAAATTACACTTACTCAAGCAATCGGGTAGGACATCTCAAATCTATCCTTAATTGACCCTTTCCGTGCACATTTCTCTGTCTCTGTGACACCATGGGAGCTCATTTAGAGAGGGAAAAACTTCAATCATCCTTCAAAGATAATTTTCTGACTACTTTCACACCATTATCAGAAAAAGCATAGAGGAACAACAGCAGAAGCTGATGTTTAATCCCAGAATCAATGCTTTAATAATTATTCCATGGAATCATGCTGTAGAAAAATGAGGAAAATGGAAGCCATCATCTAAAGAAACACACAGATTACATGTGTAATCTGATGATGAAGGTGTCCTTTACTCGTCTACACCTGGAACATCTGTATCTGACATCAGACATAGGCTTGACTTTCAACTTCCTCTATGGCTTCTTCTAAAAACCCTACTCCTGCATTGCAGTGGCTCACTTCTGCACAGTGAGCAGGGGGATTCTGGAGTTATGCCACTCTAGAGATAAATTAAGCTTCACTGTTTGGCTTGGTTTTTTGTTATGCTGGTTTGTTTAATTAATACTCATTTTGCTGGGAAAATTCTCGTGAGATTGCACATATAATTTACATTAAAACATTGCAAGTCAGGCAGTTCAAAGGATCAGGTGAAGTAACATTTAACTGTAGGTAACCCAGTAATCCTTGAACTTAACAGCACAAACACGAAAAATAATGGTGAGTATGAAAACACTCATCACTCATGCTCACAATATGTTCCCCTCTAGTGAGAGGAAAGGTTGTTGAACAGTCTCTTAATGTGATGTTTTAGCTTAGTCTCATACTTGGCTTCACAAGGTGGTGGGGCTTATTTATTGCTGCATCTGTAAAGTTCTATTTTCTATAGTATATAACCAGTGCCAAATCCACAAGTCCCTTCCCAAGTAAAACTGTGAGATCAGTGGGAATTTTCTTTCAATAAAGACTTCAAGATTTGGCTAGACCCCAATGCAGAACCTGATAGAGTAATTCAGTCAATCTATCTGTTGAACTTAATACAAGGTCTTTTTCTGAAAAGCTGACTCTGGCACTTTAAAAACTGTAAAGAAGCAGCTATTACATTTCAAGTGGTCCAGAGTAGAAGACAAAAATCATTTGACTAATTTAAAAGAGCTAAGTCAGCTGCCAATGAAATATGCATTGCTTTTAAAGCTAAGGAAGTCCTTATGCATCAGATCTTGATCCAGTAGCTAATACGTCACTAACTTCAGGACATGCACTTTATTTCCCCAATTTTTAGATGGAGCTAGATGTTGCTTAGCTTTTGAGCAGCACACTTCTTAAAGACATGCGAAAAATATGATGGCTAAAGGTTTCAGAGAAGCAATATTTGACAGGTTCCTGCACATGGCAAATTAAAGCATTTCTGAATTGATAAGAACCAGCTGAGCACAAGAGTGACCCAAAGTATTTATCTGGCTGGTAACCATAAGATACACATGTAGTCTGATCTATCACACACAGGCCAGGTAGCCTACAGATACGAGCTGTCTCTCTAGCATGCAGCAGCAGGATCCTCCTGTGAAGGCTCTGTCAGCTCCATGGCAAGGCCACAAGAGCACTTCAAATGTATACTAGTTGGTGCAGACCAGGTGTAGGTGCATAACATGACAAAGTATAGGAGCAGCCCTGAGATTTTATCACTGGCTTTGTCCCATATTCATTCATGACCACACAGGAGCGTCAGACTAAATCTATGTGACTGGAAGTTTAGGTGCATTGTGGCTCACGTTCACGGTTCAAGCCTTTGCTTGAAATAAAAACTACTAGGCCATTCCATGCAGCCCTCAACCTTTCTCTTTTTTCCACATATACTACATGCATGCACCAAGCTTATCATAGTTTTTAAGCCTGTCCATGTGGCTGGTGATTTTCTAAGGCTGAGCTCTACACCCAGCTAAAATGTACAGTGATTAAATGGCACCCAACAAACCATCATTACTAGCTTCTTCAATGCATAAATTTCTATAGCATAATCTGGCACTTTCCCGAACCTCTCAAGAATTGAATCTAAGGACTTTTTGACTACATTTGTTCTTCATCTCATGTATGATAAATACACAGTATTTGCGTGTTGCGTAACATACAGCTACTTGCAGGTTCACTTTCTTCCAGGAAGAATCAAGGTAAATCTTCGAAGGTAAGAATCCTGTGATTTTCCTGTGATTTCCTTGACCACTTAGAGAGGACTTAAATGAAGTATTAAGAATTAGAAATAGGTTTTATTCACTGAGATTTCCTGTCCTCCATGGAAAAAAAATAGGGAAAGTAATTTTCACAGGCTTAAATCCAGGGCTGTATGTTGGATGACTGTAGAGAATCAGCAGATAACTAAAAATCCTGGGGAGTTTAGAGGACCTGATTTAAGTTCTGCAAGGAAAATTGTAATCAATCTAGAGATTTTCACATATGAAAGAGCATTGATTTCAGACACTCAAGCGCAAATTTGGATTAAACTCTCCCTGTAGACTCAGTCACAGAGCAAGGCAGCTGAGCCAAGCTTTACTTCAGACAGTTTTTATCTGTTATGTTCCCTGTAACAACAGTTAGCAGACACTACAGAAACTCCATACTCAAGGCAGGAAAAGTCACTGAGTACAACATGCTAGTAACATACTGGTACGAATTTTGTGCAGAGTATTCAGGAGAGTGATTCAGGGGTTGGCTGTATCTGTTGCAGTCTCCCTTTCCTATGCCCTTGAACTGCCAGCAATTTTGCATTTGGCAGGATAAATTTAAAATTGTATACATTTTCCCTCATTTGAATTACTTGACGAATGTAATGTCACAGTCCAAACTTTACATGACTTTCTGTGTTTTGTTAATTACAAGTTTTCAACAATACAGTAATGATTTTAGAAGCCAGAGCTTATTAGTATTAAAAAGGATATATGAAAGGTGAAAAAGAAGAAAAGAGCACTGCCAAACAACAGGTGGCTGATATTAATTTCATTCTCTGTATAATGTTTGTTTATTTTGTATTTTGAAAAGCAGTACAGTTAAAGGGATATGTTTGGAAAGTTTGCAGAGTTTGAAAGGGAGTCCTTTTTCAGACTAAGAAGTAATTGGAAACTTTGTTTTAAGATAAACTCAATGTAGGTCAGTGATTTAATACAAGTACTGATTAATAGTAAGTGGCTAGGTTGAGGATGTTTGCCTTGTTCAAAGGACAAACATGTGTCTACTTCACAAATTTCTCAGTACATTTGACGCTACCAGGACACATTTCACTATTCAGAGAAAAGACATGAGACTAGATGAGACGACACCTAATCTATTTTCTGCAGATAGCCCTTCCCCCTGGAACTGCAACGTATTTGTTCAGTAACGAATTCCCTCCCTATATCTATGTTTTACAGAGATATAGGTGATTTTGGTCTCTAACAAAATCCTCAGTCTATCCTGAGCAGCAACCACAAACAAGAATCCAGTGCTAATGAGTTTAGAAGATAGAGTGCATTGACAGGTTCATGCACTTCTCTGTTTGTGAATACAGTCATGACAACTGTTGCTGCAATTCACCACCTACTTGCTGCCTTCTGTAAAGGTGTTAGATTAACAGCCTTGAATACTTATTCTTCCTGTACTCCTCAAGTACTTTTCTCTAACAGTTATTTATCACCTGTAAAATTTACTTTAACACAGTGCTTGCTTATCATCATCATTGCACACCATTCAATTCCAGGTCAGGTATCTGTCAGTGAAAAAGAAGAGAGCTCAAAGATTCAGTTTTGTGCAGCTTATTACAGTCAGAAGTTTTTCCAGAAATGAGAAGGAGAAGGGCAAAGGTGGAAGGAGGGAGGAAGAGGAAAGGATGAGGACAAAAGCAGAAACTTCTGGGTAGAGTCCTTGGGAAATACAGAAAGAGCATAAGACATGACCCCCCACTCTACATATGGGGAGCTAATTGGCTGTGTGGTGATCTTTAACTGGCAGTTAAGAAACAGAGATTTCAAAAGGGCTTCCTCCAGACCTACTGAGATACTTTCATATAGTACGAGAGGAAGAAAGGAAAGCCTAGAATTTGGGGGAGGTGGTTTATTCTAGTCAGATTATTTAGGCTTTCTGTTTCTACTCTTGCCCCTTCATGTTTACGTGATCATAAACTCATGCAAATCCAGTTAATGGACCTTTATTATAATTGCTAGTGGAAAAATATGAAGTGACTTGTGGCCTTCAAATGCCAAGACTTTTTCAGGTATATGCAGGTGGTATTGTTTCCTGTCCAGTTCAAACTGTGTTGTGTTTGTGTGAGTAGAAATTAGCAGAAGACCTATTTTTTGGTAGTGGATACCTGTTCAGAGTACCAGTAAATTAACTTATAACCAAGCCTGTTGAGCTCAGCGAGCGACAGAGTGATCATCTCGTTTTCAATTCTTGCTTTTATTTGTTCAGAAGTAATAAAAACTTCAATTTATAATCAAGTCTTGTCATGCCAAGACATCTCTCTTTCAGCATTAGCATCTTCAGCTCTGGGAATAGTGTTATTAGTTAATTGAGATAGTAAAATTGGAAGAAAGGGAAAGCACAAGATTATGTGGTATGTCTTTGAACAATATTATCCATTATTGTAAGGAGGAAGAGTTATAAAATATAGATAATGCATATACTCAGTAATAAAATTACTAAAAAAAACTGCAATGCATTGGATAACAGAATGATAACAATGCTATATAATGCATAGGGCACCAGGTATAGTAAACTGTTGATAAACTAGATATTTCCAGGTATTTTTCTACATCATAATGGCATAGGCTATGCACATCATCATATCACTTGAGGCCAGTATCCTCAGCACTCTCTAGCTGCATATTTTCTTTAAGAATATTCCATAGACTTACTCTGGCTCCTGAGACACCTTCAGAGAGATCCTTGGAGAAAGAATTGAATCCTTTCATATTTAAACACATTACTACTTTGTACAGCCAAGACAGTTACCTTAGTTCTGCCTGAAAATGAACTTCACGCCTTTTCCCTACTTCATTCCTGCCTAGCCATGACCTGTGCTCTGCTGCCCATCTAAATTCACAGTAAAACACTATCTTAAATAGCAAGAAGCTTCCTCCCCACCACTCTTTTCATGTTAGCTATTAGGTCACTTAGCCAGAATTTGTTGAGCTTTTAGGTATTTAAATCTTTTAAGATGCAGGTTCACCTGGTAAACCCTACTGATTGCTCAGAATTCCTAGAAAGATTGGTATCTCAAGCAACATCCATAGGTGCTATGTAGGTGAAAAAAACTTATAGTTTTCAGGGAGCATTAAGAGCTGGACATAATTAGAACAGTTTGAGTTCTAATTTTAGAACAAGCATTGGACAGAGCTATAGTTACAGTAATACAAACTTTTTAAAAAGCATAATTTTACCTCTGTGGTATGAAGCAGAGTAGAGATAAGCCCAAGGATATGCTCCCTTTTTTTCTAGTTTATAATCTTGAGAACAAGCTTCAGTAGACTATTACAGGTCAGAGATAGGGCAAATATATGATAGTACAAAACAGGATGAAGTTTAGATGCCTAAACAAATCGTAACATATCATGTTGGATTTTAACTGTATTCCTTTAAATAAAAGTCTAACCAGCCCAAAATAGTTGGAGATAAGTCCTGCTATATTATATGGGGTAAAAAATTTAGTTTGGGGCATATGACACAAGAAGAGGAAAAGGGAACTCTTATTCTGCATTAAATATGTTTTTAGCTCATTGTTTCTTTATAAAAATAGCCTGTTTCACATTTCACGTTCTCAAATTATACAGCTCATGCCTTGTGGTAAAAATAGTACCAATGGGAAGTAGTTTATGTTCTGTGTTTATATGGGAATAACAAATCAAAACCAGGCAAGTGTTTCAATTTCAAAAGCCTGGTTTTGTTGCTGCATATCTGCTCAACTTTTGAAATACTGAAGCTGTATTAGACTGGGATTTGTACTTATATTCAGAAAAATTATCAGGTTCATAATGCTGTCATCCACCAGGATTGGCTTTTAGTAGCATTTATATTGCTATAAAGCAGGGATCGTCAAAGTCCATTCTTTAAATTAGTTTTGTCATCTAAACTTATAATTCTGATGTGAGCAATTCAGACAAAGATGTCTAATTTTATCAATTTCATTCAGTGTTCTCATCAGAGTTGTACACAGACCGGTAACTTCGGCAGAGATATTACCCCAACTGTAATTGAAATATATTGTGTTTCCTTCATTCAATGGGATTCAAAATGAGAAACATTTGGCTATATCAGAGTCATCAATGACAAAGAAAAAACTTGAAAGATTCTTTTTTTTTTTTCACACAGATAAACTTAAAGAAGAGACTAGTATGTGAAAATCTTGGGAAGAATTAGGTTTAATTCTGCACATGCCAGTTTCCTTTGCTTTACTTTTTCCACATAAGAATAACTGGTGTTCAGTCATCTAACTATTTCACAAAAAAATCCAGCATCTGTAAATATTGCTTCTCTGAAATGAGATAATTGTGTAGTATTTTTAGCAGGGCTTCACAGTAAGTAAAAGATGTGTGTCAGTATATCCTAAAATTTTTCCATTCTTCGACTTTTTCTGGTTTTGGAGTCAAATTATATCATTATGGGTATAATGTTTAATTAGCAGATTAGTTGACTATCACAGCGTTTGGAGAGTGAGATATTTTATTTAGCTGATTGTGATTATTTTATTTGGCTATTTAGTTTGGCTTGCTTCTATTAGAGGTTATAAGATTATAATTATAGTTACTGTTGTTGGTTTTTGGTTTGCATAGCCACCTCCACCTCTATCTAGAAGATTTATATTTGGTGAGGTCAGACCTCAAGGGATGTATTACTAATATCCTTCATCACAAAGTTTTCATAATTGATGCAAGCTGTGTTAACTGGTAAAAAGTAATTACCTGAGGGTGGATATAAAAAAAATACTTTAATGAGAATTGTATAGATGCCCAGAGAACAACAGGTTGCTTCACAGCTGATATCGGATGTTACTGTAGAAGCATAGTTGAGCTGTTTAATTTTAGGAGTAATTTGGTTTCCCTTAAAATGGTTCTAAAAGATATTTGGCTTGACAAGGTCTTGATTTTTTTAGATAAGTAATCGTTTTTAATAAATCAATAAACAAAGGCTTCTTTAAAGATGTCTGAAACTGAGATTCTTAAACAGCAAATATTCCACACGTTGTTAGGATCTCCTAGGATGTATAGAAATGCTTGCTTTCAGGAACACATATATTCTCTGGGGAAACTCCATGTTAATATCACTACATCCTGAAGTCACACACAATTTCTTACAAGATAGGATATCTAAAAATTATAAGGATTTGTTATTGTATTGTGTCTGTCTGGGATGGAGTTATGCTACAATAGCTATCCAGGTTGACACACCAGTTTCATAATAATGCTCACTAATATCCACTTAACCAATAAAGTCACTCATTACTTCAGTTACTGGCTTCCTCTTATTGAATTTTCAACATGCTAAAATGGGAAGGAAAAAAATTAAAACACTAGTAATCTTCTACAGAACTCCTCTAAAACCCTGCAAAACAGGAACCCCAAATTACAGTCTCTGGTTCCTCATGGTATGAGATTTAAATTCTCTGTCTGCACATGTACATTCCCTAGCACAAGGCCAGAAACAGCTTCTACTGCTGTTGCTGATGGCACTCCAAAAATTACAGAATTTGAGAACAGTCTGTAATATTTAAAAGAAAGTATGCATTTCCCTCTGTTCCCTATCCACTGACACACATAAGTTCGTGCTTAATTGTAGCCAGAGCAGTAGTCATATTACTCTTATGGCTACTCTTGTGATCACAGCTAAACAAGAGATTAAATATTGTGTGACAGTGGACTCAGCAAATTCCAGTATTAAATGATACAGCTTTCCTGTGTGTTGTCTTAACCATACTAGGTAATGGATATAATTTTTATTAAAATCCATCCAAGATGAACCTATCTCATAATTTCTTTTAGACTACAATCAACTATTCAGACTGTAATGACTTGCTGACAGCATCAGCCTCAAACAAATTTGAATAGTTACTCTCAGAGCTGAAAGACTGTCTCCTTCTATAAGTCTTTCCATCACTTAGCATCATCTACTTTTTTCACTAGAGTAAATACAGCTGAATATGGGTAATGGAGTGATTTGGGGAAGTTTATATATAAAAACGATTCCCCTCAGTATGAGTTGAAGTTTCATCTCCAAGTTGGTGTCTCTGAGTGCAATGCTCTATCTGCCCCTTCCAAAATTTAATATCATCAAATTGGCTATTATCGGTCCTGAAAATGTGACTTCTTAAAGAAATGGTTCCAAAAATTACAATGTTAAAATGGAAATAACAAGCACATAAAGCCACAGTGGCACTGAGACAAATTCATCACTGATGTAACCTCAGTGGAGTCAACGGAATCAAGACAGCCACACACTTGGGCCTGTGGTTCCTGTATTTGCTGGAAAAGTCAAGTCCAGACAAAAAATTTAGTCCTTCAAATGGTACTTATTAAAGGGAGATATTTTTTGAACAACCCCAAAGACTTCACGAGGTCAGACAGGTTATGAGGAATCATACATAGAATCACAGAATTATAGAATCATACATCTATACAAAGCTATGGGATCTTGCATACCTTTAAACTCATGGTAATTCTTAGAGTACTTGATTTTTTTTCTCTGACAGCTGAAGGGGATTTAGTGTGGGAGAAGGTATTTTTATATTTACTGAAAGACAGGTATGTAAAAAAGTCGCATAAGTGACTGCAATCATAGTGATGAACTGTATACCCATACACAGAACTGGAGTGCAAGGAAAGAAACATACATAATGTACACAGTATTTCATTTTTACCTGTAAATCCTACTTCTGGGACACCACCAGTCTCTTCTAAACCCTGACTACATCCATTCAGTCAACATAGATTCCTACTTATCTAGGAAAGGTGGCTGTATTTTCCATGTGATTTGCAATTCAAATGCTAAAGAGGAATTAATAGAAGAGTTCAAAGTGAGAGATAACAGGACAATTTTGCACGGAGATGTGTGGTTAATTTTAAGTATATCCAGTATGGAAGATTATGTCCCGTGTAATGCATCAAACAGTATCTTCGCTGAAAACCAATGTTTCTCAAGAGGAAAATTGACTGCAATACAAGCAAATATAAAGATAAAATATGGAAGTTAGAGCCCTTCAGAATAAAGATCTGTTGACTTTTTTTTAAAAAAAAATGTTTTAAAGAAAATCCAGAAGCTCAAATGAATGGGAAATTAACAATAATGGGATATATCTACTCAGCTATAACCCATATTTTAATTAATCCAAGATTTATGCCAGGTACCCAGCTTGTGATATGACCCCTGGAAATATCTACGGCTGTTTCTGCAATCAATAACACGTTCACTATTTGCTGAGTCTCCACAGGTAAAATAAAAAGGAGATAAATCATAATTATGGCTATAATATGAGTGTCTTGGAACTATGACCTGGGAAACTGGTAACCACACACACACACACACATGCACACATTTCCATTGAATTATAATAAATACTAAAACTGGTCCTAGCTATAGTGCTTTATTTGGGGAGACATAATTTCCACATTATTAACCTAATCATTTAAAAAGAACTTTTCACAGCATTAATCCCATTTTAATTTAAGATGGAAACATTCAGAAGAGGAGAAGCTCTATTAGCTGCACAATGTGAAGCAAATGGGAAGACAGAATGCAGCTGTTGCTATCAGAAAGTGAAACTCTCTATAGGCATTAGACAGCCCCTAAGTATCAAGCAAAACAGCAGTTTACTTTGTGGTCTTCATTGACAGCATAACCAGCATGATCTAATATTGAAATTAATATCTATAATAAAGTGCCATAGAAATCAGCTGAATATGCACAATATGAAAGTCATTCTGAGACAGGAAGTATTAAAATATGTCATTACATAAAAAAAGGGCCATATCCTCATATCGTATGAATCTTAGAGATCTAATTGCATTGAAGTAGCAGAACTCCTGTGGAATAAAACAGTAGATGAATGCATCTCTATTATCCATACATATAACGATAAATACAACAGTTGTTATATATTAACAGTATAAATGTAAAAGAAAGCATTAAGGCTATGTAACAGGATTGAGTTTGATATTCACTTTGAATAACTGATTTTCAATTTGATTCAGAAATTCAAACAGTTTTGAATTATATAAAAGAACATATTTATAATCGTAATGGGAATATCAGAATGCATTTCATCACTATAATTAATGTTTAAATGTTATTAATAACCTGAAAAGACAGAAACAAAACATGGGAAAAATGTGAAATGCAATGTCAATTACATAAAACAGGCCAAAAATATTTTGAAGGACCAAGAATAACAAGTGTTGATGCTTGGCATTTTAGAAGACTGAAGTGCGTGTATAAATAAAAAACTGTTCTTAAACATGTTTTTGATGATCTGAAAGACTAAGAAGACATCCTAGTGAAATCTGCACAATGAGCCTAACTAGCAAGTTTTATAAATGTTTCTGTTGTGAGTGATGAGATATAGAAATCTGACAAGAATAGAAATATAGGTAGAAAATTATAAAGTAAGATTCAGTTTGAAAAGATACTAGATAATATATCTAGGGTAAAAAAGTAATCTTGACAAAGTGATAAAAAAAAGCAGACAGGAACAGAGAAACCCAGAGAGCCACAGAGTCAGTAAAGGTCTGGGAGTGATAGCAGACAGGAAGTTAGTGAAATATTATTTCACATAATATTGTAGTGAAAGGGCCATTGGAGTTTGGGAATACTATGTAGAGGCAATGCAATAACAAGATTTGTCTATATCACTGCAGTATGACTACATCTAGGATATTGAGTTCAGTCGTGGACAGCTTAGTACTAGGAAGATATTGACAGGAGCTCACAGGACAGAGACAAAAAGGAATGAAAGTTCGTTTATGAGAAAAATGAAGGAACTAAAACATACGTTCAGGTAAACATTTTATGTAGTATTCTATGGGAGATTATCTGAAGTACAGAGGGGAAAAGATGCCACTTTAAATACCCAAGATTTAATTAGAGAAGCAGTAAAGAAACCAGATTATTTTATGGCTTTTTCTTCAAAGTTTCTCCCAGCTTATTCAATGTCTCTATGGTTTAAATGCCTTTGTCCAGCCTCTGCATTTCTGTTATGCAACACATGGAGCATTTTATTTGATTCTTCATATAATCACAGTCTTGAAAAGCTTCACAGTTTTCACTGTTCTTTTGTCTGCACCCTTGATTTTGCAACTACTGCTACTACTGAAAAAACTGCAAAATAGGAGAAGGAGTTCCCATGGTTTGAACTGCTTAATGGAATTTCAGGATTAGAAATGAACATGAACGACAGAACAGTGAAGTGACTTTACAGCAGGTTGTTTTCTTTAAAACCTTCACAATATTTTAAAAAATGTTTCATGTGACTGTGTCTAGATAAATAAAATACATTATTAGTATAAAATATTTTACTTCATTTATACTAAAGCCATCTCTCTCTCACTGACTTTGAGAAGTGGCCTTAAGTTAGGTATAAAATAGCTTTAATATGACACAGAAGCAGACCCACAAAGATCGCAACCAACAAGTAAAAATTATTTTCAAATAAGTAAAATATTGTGATAGTCATTCTGTTACCTTTCAAGGACAAGCAAAAAGAGACAAATAGGTTAAAGGAGCCATTCAACCCTGCCAGATTTTCGAGGGAGAATCCCTATTACCAAACTTGGAAAACTTGGCACCATATTTCTTAACAATGGAAATATATTGTATGTGTAGTAAAAGTAGATGAAGATGATACTGGACCTAATATAGCCTATTGGTTGGTGATGTGAAGGTTGGGGGCTGTCGTGGCTGCAGTGACCATGAAATGGTGGAGCTCAGGATCCAGCGTGGAAGAAGCAGGGCTACAAGTAGGATTAGAACCCTGGACTTCAGGAAAGCTAACTTTGCCCTCTTCAAAGACCTACTGGGAGGAATCCCTTGGGTTAGGTCTCTAGAAGGCAGGGGGGCCCGAGAGAGCTGGTTAATATTCAAGAACTGCCTCCTCCAACCTCAGGATCAATGCATCCCGATGAGGAAGAAGTCGAGCAAAGGAGGCAGGAGACCTCCATGGATGAACAAGGAGGTTGTAAAAAAACTCAAAGGGAAGAAGGAAGTTTACAGGATGTGGAAAAAAATACTAGCAACTTGGGAGGAATATAGGACTGTTGTCAGAACATGCAGGGATGCAACAAGGAAGGCTAAGGCCCGCCTGGAATTAAATCTGGCAAGGGAGGTTAAGGACAACAAGA